>JAMSGL010000004.1:0-452292 GCA_030490775.1 Starmerella etchellsii
ACCGGTGACCTCGCGCATGCTAAGCGCACGTGATAACCAACTACACCAATCGCCCAAGCTACTGTAAATATATAATAGTGTGATTATCTAGGCCCTTGTGCTCCAGTTCGATTGTTTCAGAATTGATTCTGCGAAGAAGCGCAATCCCTCAGTACCCTTGCTAGGACCTTCCTTGAGGCGATCAATAATACTGGCATGTGTACGATAGTGGTTGCTATAGACCACGTACTTCTTCCACGACAGCGTGTTTAATAGTTGCATCCGGCGCCGCATGTTCGAGGTGAATGTAATTTCGTATTTTGAAGACTCTACAAAAGCGCTGCGAACACATGGAACGGGGAAGGTGGATGTTCTGAGCCCTTCTAGGACTCGAGGCGGTTCCTCTGGTGGAGGCAAATCTTCCAATGCCAAATGAAGGCCCTCCTCTATACCACCTTCCTCTTGAGTATCACTTGATAAGACGCTTTCGTGGTACTCTTTGTGCTTCTCCCATGCACTGGTACACTTTTTGACTTGCATACGGAAATATGGCAACAAGATAGGTAGTTTTATCCAGCAAAAAATCGACACAGAAAACATAGTGAGCATTATCGGCCCTATCAGCACATAGAAAAGAGGGGGCCAGCTCCTGGACTTAGAAGGAGGATATGGCTCATCTGGTTCGACCTTGTAAGCAGATTGGTTCATATCAACAAAAACTGGTGTAAACGGGTCTTCGTTATACGTGTGAAAGACCAGATCGCATTCGTATTTGTGGGACTTTTTGAACGGGGTTTTGTTTGTAATGAATGACGTCCAGAACCGCACAGTTCTATCACCGATTGCATTGCAGAAAATATTGAGGTTGCGGAATTGTTTGAGTCCTCGCATAAATTGCGAGTTCGGCTCAACCATTTTATCCAAAACTCCACGAGGGCCTCTACTCATAAGATCTACGCCGGAGGGACCGAGCAATACACGGGCTAATCCATTTAATATATGCGTCCGATATCCTTCCTCCCACAGAGTCGTTCCGAGATGCGGTGTGGCGAAGGTCACAAAATTCACTGGGGTAATACGCTTGAAGAAATTCGTTTCGTGCATTAATCCAACCATGTAACGTACATAGAGTCCTCCCATGGAATATCCCACTACTGAAATGTGGGTAATGTCAGGATTATGCTCGAGATATTTCAGTAGTTCTGTGTAAATCCGATAACCGCCCAATTTGATACCTTCGAAAGTATGGAAAGTCGCATTGTGTTTGGCCACGTATACGACATACTCTTCTTCAGGAAGAGTTTCTTCAAGTTGGGTTTTCATTGTGTCCATGTCGCTACTACGGCCATAGAGTCCATGAACCAGATAGAACAGGTGCATTTTTGATGATATATTTCCGGGAAATGTCCCCGATGCTTGGAAATTGGATTATGTCAAGTGCTAACTTTTCCCTGATGCGGTACTAGCCTCACCGAACTTGGATGATTCCTTGACACGCTCACACCTCTTTACCACACTACCCTTTAGGATGAAGCCTGCTTATCGATGCCCACTAAGAAGACCTAGGGTCGGGTGTGCCACCTGGATAGCTTGCACACGTCCAAGGCAAGGCTGCCGATGCTTTCGAATAAAAATTAGACATCTTATACATAAATAAATATTTTAGGCAAATCCGAAACCTTCAAACCCCTCACTTATAGCAATCAGAAGCTGCTGCCGTAGCTTTTTATAGCTTTCATAGCGGGGGACTGTGATTTGGTTCATACATGTGTGAGCGGTTGGCAATCGGGCCGTGCTGCCCTTTTCGATGGCGAGTTGGAAGCAGTGAGTGTTTGTATGTGATTCGAGTTGCCCGAAACCTCGCACAGGAACGCGCGACGTGCCCGTACAGAATTGCAACAACTTGGCTCGCTGCTCGTCGTTGAAGGACCTCACAGAGTCCCAGAACCACTTGACTTGAGGTGAAGAGGCGGTATATCCCAGATAAGATGTATTACGGTACCAGTCTTCGACGTCAATCTTGGGAGTGCCTGTGATCAACAACTCGAGCTCTGGCGCATCAAACAACTTGATGAGGTCGCGTGGAATCACGTCGTGGAAGCCGGCTCTGAGCGCTTCAAGCTGGTTGCGGACGCCACCAATCAGTTTATGGTCAACGATTCTATTGACATACTCTTGCTTGTTATCTTCGGTAACCGATATGTGTCGGCCGTTGGGGATGAGGTCCACTACTTTCTTTTTGCCATTACCGTCTTCAAACTCAACGCTGAAAGTCTCGTAAAACACGTCTGTAATATTATTGTTGAGCATCCATACAAGTGAACGATAATACTCTTCATCAACGGCTTCCATGTCCTGCAGGCACACCTGATGATTTTTGAGGAATCGGTATATAGCCCTGCTAAAATGTAGATTGACAGTGCGTCGATCATACACAGCACGACCTAGAACACGGCCGACAAACTTGAACAACTCGGCAGCATGAGGGTCTGAAGCGGACGCAGGATCTATCTGCTGCATGGATGACCCAGCTGTAGTTGAACAGAACAGATGACGCTGAGGATTGGCGAATTCGCGACCAAGAATCTCTAGCCATTCGCGCGCCAATCCACCGGCATCCTCACCCAATTCACCTTCAAATTTGATTTCTAACAGCGATTTGAGGTCGCAGGGAGAGAAAGAGTTTATCTCCGCCATGCTAGTTTCGAAGACGTTTCCACGGTTGACTTCCAACGTGAATGCCTTATCCTTATGTGCTGACTTGAGCGCTTTAAGCTCGGCCTCTAGAATAACTTCCTTCCCCTCGAGATTTAAGAGATCATAATTCATTGCAAGACTCCCTAACGAGCCCTTTGAAAGTCTCGGCTTGGCCTTCAAAAGTTCATTGATAGAGGGTCCATGAAGCGAAAGTTTTTGACGCAAAAAAGAAATCATTTGCGCGGTGAAGTTCAATGTCTCTTCATGGTCGGAACCCGCCGAAGAATTTTCAGTATGTTGGTCATGCTGAGCCTTGATGATATTGGCTGGTATGGCAATCACTTCGAGAAGGGCCATTGAAGCAATGGTGCCGGCTATTTGTACTTTTCCAACCGTCGCTAAATGATCTAAACTCAACTGCCAGAGGGGCAAGAAATTGATTCTCTTGAACATGACTAGGGCAGTTGCATTGTCGAATAAACGCTCAACAACCGAAAGCAACCTCAAAATCCTCACCTCTGCCGGAACAAGAGCATTAACCAACTTGAGTCGCGTATCAAGATTTTCATCGCTAGAGAACCGCGAGAGAAGCGCAACTAGATCATTTTTCGATCTCTTGAGCTCTTTACCGATATAAGGAACCAACTCATTGGCCTTGAACTGACTAGAAAATAGATCACCAATGACACTAAAAATGACAGATGTGCACTCTTCCGATGCCAATACCTGAACAAGTCGGATTAGAGTACGACTGTCAAGATTTTTAGGCAATCTCTCATTTTCCGGCAGCAAATGGGTCACAGAATTTATTAGCAGAGCAGTCGACTGCAGTGATAATCGATTGTGTGCTATCAATGGTGTAGTCAGAAGACCAACCAGCTCTGTGCCATATTTGGCCCAAATCTCACAAGCTAACTTTCTCAATTTGCTTGAGTGCCTATGACTCTCAAACAGGTCTTTCAAAACCCGAAGTAGATTGATGCAGAAACGTGATGAGCTTGCATTAAGAGCCTCTGCGCTTGACACATCAGACGTGGAAAGTGCTTGTACACGTTTCAAATCTCCTTTCGCAGTCACTATAAGTTGGACAACCAGGGACATCACTGCGTGCTTAGCGGCATCTGTCTTGATCAAGATGCCAAAAAATTTGTTGATCAACCCGAATTCGTCCGTAGTTTGGTTAACATAGGTGGATATAACTTTCACGATTGAACCAACAATCTGAGGTATTATCTCATGGGTCCGGCTGGCGTCAGCAATGAAGGACTTTTTACGGCCTAACAATGCAAACTCTGGAGACACCAGAATATCTTGGAATCTTTGTTCCACGTCAGGATCTGAGAACTCAACAAAGGATGCAAGGGCCTCATGCTGGGCCATTTGGACAACTCGGAAAGGAAGCCTTGGCTCCTCTAATTCTCTTTCAGCAATAAGACGATCCCATATTGTGAGCTGCGCGTTCTGAGACGATAGAACTTCGCTATCATCAGGTAAACAGACACCCAATGCATTTCCTGTATACTCGTGTGTGTACTCGAGATTTTCGCGCTCGGGATCCTCCTCATCAAAGTCATCAAGAACCTGAAGGGCACCATTGTCATCATAGAGAAGCATGACCTCGCCACCCTCAGTGGCAATACTGGGGTATACGACACCATCAAACTGACCTTCAAAATCTATATTTGGACGAAGACCATTCTCTGTCACACCGTTTTCTACTCCATTCGCATCATCGAGGTCATCTCCATCAAGATTAATCTCCACAATGGGTGAGCCCCCACTTTCTGAAAATGTCGCATCAGACACGGAACCATCATCAGGCAACACGAGCTCAATTTCATAGTCAACTGAACTATCGTCCGACGATGGGATACGTTCAATCTCATATGAATTCGAGTCAGATGCGGTGAATGAACCGTCCGATTCAGAATCAGCGTGACGGCTATGATGATGGTCTGAGTGATCATGCCCATAATAATCTTGCTCCATGAACTCATCATCCATGGAATTATCATCCATGGAATTCTCAGAGTTGCTCTCATAATCACCCAAAACAGAGTTTCTGAAAACGTTTCCATGAGCAGCATGTACACGATCGCGATGATTAGTTCGTAAATCAGAGGCAGCTGCTTCATCAAGAAGATCAGAATCACTATTGGACGATTGGGTGGCGCTGGCCTGATCAGCTTGTGAAGAAATAGGTTTATAGCCAATGTGCGCTGCAGCGGTATACATGTTCACCAATTTGAGATAATCACCTCGGTACAAGTAAGAAGAGTGAACGCTCAAATCTAACCTGGAAGATGCACTCACCAATAAATCCACAATCTTATGTTTCTTCAAGACTTGCAATTGGAAAGATTCATAGACCTCAGAGGGCGTGGCAGTTTCACATGCCCAGATGTCAGCGCGACTCGCTTCGTTTTGCAAGAATTCTACAAGAATATGAGTGCAAGTGCCCCAAATTGAAGAAAACCTTGCGTTTCCAATTGTATCAGAAACAACAGTGTACATGCTCTGACAAACAACAGATATGCTATTCTCAAGTTTTTCCCTGACATCAATTGAATAAGATTCATCAGCGGCTTTAGTCATTAAGGAGATCACAAGGTCGTAAGCACACTTAGCGTTTCCAACGAGTTTATATTTCTCTTCAACACGAGGATCACTGGTCACAAATTTTGACCCATATGTGCGCAAACAATGGGCAATCACAACAGGGTGCTCATTTACTAAATAATCGCGAATCTCACCACTGTGCTTTGCGCATTCCATAAGGGATACAACGGATACAAACTTCTTGGATTCATCAGAGGTTTCCAGAAAATTTCGAACAATGGGGACCAGTAAATTTCGTAGAGATTGAGGCGAGTGTTTGTAAAGATTCAGATCGCTAAATTTTCGAGGACGTGGCTCCGAGACACCTAACTGATTCATGGCCTTTTCCACCATATGCCAAGGCGCTAATTCAGGTTCTTCGTCATCACCTATGTTCGCCACAGCAGTTGGTAAAATGTCATGAACAATACTGCGCAGGTCAATTCGGGCATCCCCAAATGTTGCTTTGATCTCTGCCCGAAATTCCTCAATTGGCGCGTCCTTGTATGAATGGTAGATGGCCCGCGAGTTGTACATGTTGTAAACTCGCGCGGCCAAATTCCAAGGCGTCAGCATGATGAAATCTGCCACAAGCCTTCCCATCATATAGGCGACATTGGAGTCAGTTTCTATGGGAACATGCTCGAATAGAATGCTGAAAAACTGGCGTCCAACCAAATATTGGTAATAATTCCAATCATTGGCGCAGAATAGCCCAAAGATCCAAACAAGATTGGCGAATTCTTTACCAGATAAGCCCTCGACAATCAGGCGTTCGCAATGTTCAGCAAAATTCTTTTGCTGGCTCTTTATGGGCAAGCAGGGCGACCTGACCTGATCCCCGTCCTCATATTGAGACACCCGCAAAGAGTAATTAGACCACAACCATATATCATGCCATATTTCGAAAGGAAAGGAAGTGCTGAATTTTCCGCGAGCAAGAAATTGTGAGAAATAATCGATGCAAAATTGAGAGATATCGGAGGACAATGATGAGGCTCCTTTATGCTCAAGTTTAGGTAAAAGTTTGTGAGTAATTTCTAGCCACTTCCCTTCTTCGTTGCTTTGCAGAGCCCTTTCAGCGACAAAATGGAAAATGACAGCCCTTTCTGTCCCGGATAGAGGATGCAGCCAGACTTCTGTAGTAGAAAGCATAGCTTCAGGATCAATGAGAACTGATTTATCAAGGAATCCAGCCTGCTGGGCCTCTTCAATGAGTCTGAACGGCGCAGAATGTATATAATGCACAGCGTGATGCCTCAAAGCTGAGAACCCAAATTTCTGAAAAAGCTTTAACAGGAAAGGCATGACAAAACGCTGTATACGGTCCAATATTGTTGACTGCGCATTCTGATTGATAAATTTTTCAGTAACGACTTCTAACGAATCCCATAAGGGGTTACCCCAATTATGGAAATCCGACTTTCCTGCTAAGAACTCTATCGCCTCGACAACATGCCGGGCATGATATTCCACTAAGGCCTCAGATGCTTGTGTATATTCAGATAAAAGTTCAGACAGAAAATTAATGTTTCTTTCAGCTGAGGATGAAGACTCGTCTTCCACAATTAGCTTGAGCAATTCTGCATCGCAATATTTGACCTCTTCTGGCCCTCGTGACAGCCAGAAATTTAGGTTGAATTTTTTCATATCCATGGTTCGACTCAAACTCAAGTTAGTTAGCCTAATCATCTCATGAACGGGAAGATCTTTGACGTAGCTGTCAAAGTCAGCTTGAGTGTCACTGGAATAGGCAATACGGGCCTTTAGAAGTGAACTACTGTCGAAAAGATCAATATGTTGAGTACGGTGTGGTATACCTTGCAAGATGCGGTAAAGAGTTGGCCAGGCTGAAATGACAGCATGAGGAGTCAAAATATTCTCAATGAAATTTGAGTCATTTCTCACGTATTCCAAGATCGCGGAAACATGATCGATTTCTGTGGGAAAGACAGTAGCAACTTCAACAAGCTTCTTGCTATATTCGAGAAAAAAATCGTTTTTCCCACGTTTTTGTATGACATTGAAGAATTTCGAAGCACAGCGAATGCTCTCAGGGTCACCAACATGCTTCTTGCGGGGGAATTTTACGAACTGAAAACCTCCAGGGATGATTTCAATACTTTCCACCACGGAAGGCAAACTACCCATCAAAAATTTGGCCAGATCTGACCAAAACAATGTGAACTGCGCATCGCTAGCGACTTGAAATTCATCTCCATCTCCCAAGAAAATAAGCCTGGTTATGTCAACCAACTGGCTCCACATGTAAGAGTGCGACGGAGCCATTTCGGCCATGATATGGCACCCAGCCAGCAGTGGCTCACTAAGATTTCGGTCTATGAGTAACTGCCTACGTTGCTGCTGATCAGCACAAAGCGAAGATATCACTTTTCCGGCATGCGTTATTGTCGATGGGGACAGAAATTGAAGCACTTCTCTACTACCGAAAAGTGACGCACATGCTTCTGGAATCTGAGAATTTAGAACCAGGCGTTCCCACTCAGCACCGCTTTCTATGCGGAGACCATCATATATCAACATCAACCTGCCAAGAAGTACGGGGCGAAATGTGCAATCGGAGTCATAATTATCAGCATAGAGGCCGTTGTTGGCAAACACGCACTTTTCCGTGATTCCTTGGACATTCACATTCAGAGCGTCGGCAACCTGATTAACAACTTTGCTCACAAACTGCACCGGCAATGGCAGTGTGCCAATAGCCGTGCGCAGTAACTGATTTTGAGAGCGCAAGTCCACATGCTCTTCGTTGGTGAGCTCGACGATGGCTGGCAATAGTGAGTACAAGGATTGCTTAGGCATGAAACTAAGAAGATCACAAAGTTGATGGAAATATGCAGAGCTCACATTCCTGGCAAACAATCCCGTCAGCAACGGAGCTAGCTTCCACTGTTGAATTGCTACATCAGTTTCCAGGTCGTGAGTAAAGTCGAGAATCATAGTGGTAGCCTCAACAACGCTACTTTTCACCAGCGTGTCACCTTGGTCTGCCGGCTCACGACATGTGTCCAATAGAGCCGTGAAGGCTCTGGGAGCTTGGTCAAGAAGAGCATGTTGGAACCCCCGGGGACCCAACACAATCAGCAGTGCCGCCTGCATGTAAACTTGACGGGCGACAAGAAATGGGCGATATTCAGGCCGCTTAAGGGAGTCACACAAAATAGTATCATTTTCATCCGAATATAGCGATTTAGGAATCTTGTCAACTTCTGTAACCTCGCCAGCTAGGAAATCAGTGAGATTGTATTTACTCGCAAAGCTACCGTTTCCATAAGGGACTGTCTGCGAACGCAGCAATAGCACATCCACAACCGCCAGCGGTGGGTGGTAATGCACTAATCCCATACTCTGCGCAAGACAGCGGGCAGCCCGCATGCTAGTTTCCGGGTTCGAGGCATGGATATAAGAAACTGAAGTACGTGCTATGGTTGCAACATCGATTTTCTCAACAAGGCGGTCATCGTCACGGCACTCGTTAATGACGTGGAACAGAAAAGCCAACAATGCGTTGCACGTCGCTGCCACGTCCTCAATTAGAAAAACAAGGCGAGGTTTGAAAGAAACACGCGTGTCAATTACCTCTTCATCAAACCCAGGTTCCTCGTCCGAGAACTCTTCTTGCTCATCGAACTCGTCCATGGAATCATCTCTGCCGTCATTTTCGCTATTGTCGAATGAATGGTCATATCCAGTTGATAGTCCATTACCATCTTGGTTCTCATATGTTTCTCCGTCAGTCATTGAGTTGTTTTCAGCAGCAGAGCCTTCTAAGTCCTCGTCATAGTCGTTTGCAAGGTCACCTTGCTGGACAGCAGGGTCGGTCTCCTCTTCTTTATGGATAGTTGGAAGACCATGCTCTTCAGCAATAATCTGGAGTTGCTGACAGATATTTTTGGCAGCTTTGTGCAGGCCATTGGCAATCACATTGTCATATGCGTCCACCTCGTTGTATGCCTCCTGCCATGGCCATGCTTTAACGAGTAGCTGCTGCTGAACAATAGCCACAGACTCGGCTAGAGTCGTTTGTGAATCTGCCAACAAGTCAAGCTGAGCCAGCAGCGCGTTTCTATGTGCGTTAACCGTGCTAATGAAAGCGGTTTCAGACACAGTCGCATCAGGCATAGTGAAGTTGAACCACTATTAGGGCGCGGGCCAATTTTTCATCGCCACATCTGTTTATATCATACGTGAAAAAAAAAAAAATTAATAGAGTAACTTAAATGTCTTATCTACCTAGTAATAAATATTGCTCAATCACGTTTAACAAGAGGCGGAGCGTCTTGCGGCGCTTCAATTCCCATAATGGGGGACGCCACCGGCGAAATTGCAGAGGCGACGGGTGAGAATGCAACGTGCAGGTCCTCGGGGTGCTCCTCCTGCCAGTCGCGCAATTTGTGCGACTGGCCTGTGAGGTCCCAGTAGATTCCGCGTACTGTGTGAGCGATGGGGTAGCGACCTTGCCACACAGGCCACACCACCACCACTAATAGCGATATGAACAACCAAATGAATGCGACGCATATCCAGCCTGTAAAGAATTCCTTGGAGAAAATGTAGCCAGTGCCATACATCGGCATTGGCCAAATGATCAACACCGATAGTGAGATGCAGATGGCCGCCACACGGGCAATTAACGCGGATTTGTTGAGGATGCGCTCGCCCTCAGCGAATTCTTGCTCGTGCTTTTCATACGCAGCAACTTGAGCGTGCGACATCGTGACTGTAAGCTCGTTATCGTGGTTCTGCTTTTCCCGGGCTTCCGCCTCATGCATTTTCTCTAGTTCGGCCCCGTTGGTGTCTGGCGGCAGCTCCCGTAACTGCTCCATGTTTTTCAATTCATTGAAATCGTAGTGCGAGTTACCGCCAATGAGCTGACAAATTGCAATAATTATAAGCGGTGAGAACAGGCTCACAAGGTTGCCGGCCATCATGGGGAAATCCGATCCTGTAGTGTCGAGCGTAAACTGGTTGTCGAACATTCCGGCTGTGGTGGCGGCCCACGCTGCAATACCAAGTCCCATTCCCAGCGGCGGTGCGAGGCAAGCGCTCAGCTGGTTGAAACCACTCCAGAACATGGTGAAAACAACCGGAAGTACTGCTGAACAAATGATGACGCCCATGAGGAAATACAAGTAGCCCATTCCGACATTACCGTAGTGCAAGCCAATCGAAAAGCAAATCATCACGAGCACAAACATAATGACACTCAGGTGGGTTTGCGTAATAAGCTGCCGACTGGAGGCCTTGGGGTTGATGTAGGCGCGATAAATATCGTATGTCCAGACTGAGCTGGCCGCGACCATCTCGGCTGACGACGCCGAAGTCACTGCCATAAAGATCAGCAAAAGGGCGGCTGAGCCACCGCCCTTACCAAGAATGGCGACGGCCGTGTACGGCAGCGTGAGACCTGCACTGACCTCGGAGGTCGTCATGGCCCGCGGCCAGGTCGGCCAGTACTCTGTGTGCTCAAGCACGCGTCCAGCGAGTCCCATAGTGGTCGAGCACATCCACGGGATGGCGAACCACATAAGACCACCCAGGAAGTAGCCTGGCAAAGCCGCCTCGGGCGCGGCGGCGATGGCCTTGTTCCAATAGCCAGTGTCCAAGAACACGGTGCCGAAGTTACCACAAAGATTGATAACGAGGAAGATGCCGGCACTGCGGCTCTTCATTGTAAGATACGAACCGTCTTGGTTGCCCTCCACGGGGTAGTTCTTGGACGCCTCGACGAGCAAGTCGTACATGCGACCTGGGGAGCCCAAAAAGTCACTATTGGCATACACCGTGAACGCGAAAAGGAAAATCACCACGTAAAGAATGATGGTGTGCGTGTAGTCAGTCAAAAACGTCGCCTTCAAACCACCGGCCACTGTGTAGAGAGTGACACCGAGCGGGATGAGGAAGCAAGCGGCCACAGGGTGCATACCAGTGAGGCTCTCCGTGGTCGCCGAGGCACCGGCAATCAGCATGGCCATCACGAGAATGTTAGTTGCAATAGCATAGAACATATAGATGCAGTGCGCATACGCGCCAAACCGGTGACGGACCACCTCAAGGTATGTGTAGACGGTTGGCGCTTTACGCTTCATCTCGATTCCCAGCGTGGCGAAAAGCACGATCTGCACACTGCCGCCGGCGGCGTACGAGATCGGACCAAACATGCCGTTGCTATACCCCTGGGTCGTCGATACGAGAAGTGTGGCGGCCCAGGTCCAACTGCTGACGACGGCGGAGACGATCAAACCGGACCTTACCGACCGTCCAGCTGTAGCGAACTCAGCTGCATCGATCTTCTCGCGCTGATAGCGGCGCAGGGCGAACGTGACGAAAATCATGCCAATCGCAAACGCCATGCCTACACCGACGATGATGCCGTAGCCTATCGCCTGCGTGAGCGGCGGCGTCTTATGACTTTGGTTCATACCCATCTTGATCTTATCGTCCGAAGATCGAGTTTTTCAGTGACCTTTTAAAGGAAAGTTTCAACTAGTTATCGCCGCGGTGATAAGGTGAGTCTGCATGAACCCTCGCGCCGACTGCATTTGTGATCCGCGGAGTCCCAAAGTAGTTGACATATATTGGGTGTGCACCTAGATACGGTCACGCGACAAGCAGTGGAAAAATAGTATATTGCTGCTGCCTCTGCACAAACTGTCAGAAACAGCTGAGAGCTCTCGCACGCAACCAAGAAGTACTCTAGCGCATAAATAGTTACTGTAAAGAACAAGAAGCTAGCATACTACGTAAATAGACCAAACAATTTTCTCCCCACTTTTTTACTGACTTTTTCAAACACCGCCGTCGTACAGGTAGATATGGGTAGAGGGTTTGATACAGCAGTAGTTTCCGGACTAACAAATTGATATGGGTCTAGGGCATGCGCCATGAGCCGGATTCGGAGGTGACACCCAATGGGTGGCCCCTGTCAGACAGTGAGTCTGACTTAGATTATCTGGTAATAAAATAATTGAGCCTTGTTCTACCTTCTCGCGTTTAACCGGAGATCCAAATGTCGCAAGGACACGGTAAACCAAGATTTTGTGCCTCTCTGGGGCACAAACGAGCCTACTCACATCATTTTATCTCAAATTCAGTATGGACCAAGCACACATACATCCATCAACGTGAGTAATTTCCCGCCTTAGAGATTTAGACCGTTGGGCCGGACCCCGGACCAACCCGCAATACGCAACCCTGGTGCCGCTATCACCTGTTTAGCCACCAAACCTCCACACACCTATCATGTCGTACGGAGTGAAAGCAGCTGAACGCATTGCCGGCAAGACCGTGCTCCTCACTGGTGCGAGTTCTGGTATTGGTGAGGCCACTGCCTTTGAGCTTGCATCTGCCGCCAAGGGCAACATCCGCCTCATTCTCGGCGCCCGTCGTCTCGAGCGGCTCGAGGACCTGAAGTCCAAGCTCGAGAAGGAGTTCTCAGCAATTAAGATTCTTCCCACGCGTTTGGACGTAAGTGACTACACCGCAATTTCGAAGTACTTGTCGGCTCTACCCAAAGATTGGGCTGACATTGACGTGCTCGTGAACAATGCTGGGCTTGCCAAGGGCACGGCAAAGGTGGGCGAGATCGCGGCCGAGGACCTGAAGGCCATGTACTTCACCAACGTGCTCGGTACGATTGAGCTCACCAATGCGCTTTTGCCGCACTTCCGTGCTCACAACAAGGGCGATATCGTGATGGTCGGGTCTATCGCCGGCATCGAGGCGTATCCTGGCGGCTCGATCTACTGCGCTACGAAGTCGTCTCTGCGCGCGTTCACGAATTCCCTGCGCCAGGAGACGATCGACTCGCACATTCGCGTGATGGAGGTCGACCCGGGTGCCGTGGAGACTGAGTTCTCACTCGTACGGTACGGCGGCGATAAGGAGAAGAGCGACAACGTCTACAAGGGCACTGAGCCGCTCACTGCAACCGACATTGCCGAGATCATTACTTTCGCTCTCACCCGCCGATCCAATACCGTGCTCGCCCAGTCCCTCGTGTTCCCGTCCCACCAGGCCGGCTCCGCTTACCGCCACAGGAATTAAAATAGCTACTGACAGCGATATATGTAACGAAAATTATAAAAAAATACTATTTTGAGAACCCTGGGTTCAAAAAAAAACGGGTCGTGCGGGGACTCGAACCCCGAACCTCTGCCACCCAAAGACAGCGTGATCGCCATTACACTACACAACCTCTAAATCCGACTAGGCCATGGACTAAACATTTATTTATAAGCGAATTCGCAGATATTAGAACCCCATTACTGGAGGCCTTCTCCTTCCATATAATATAAGAAAAAGTACATAATAAATAAACCACTTGAAATGGACTGGTGCTAGTCTCTGAGAAGCTGGGCTTGGGCCTGCTTATTCCAGCTCTTGATCCATCCAGCCACCTCAGTGCGCGGCACGACGTACAGGCGCGCCATGCTGTCGACCATAACCACGCTGGCCGCGCCGAGGGCCTTACCAAGCGATGTTTTGCCACCAATTTTCGCGAGCCCACCGCTCTCGGTTTGTGCGTAAACGTCAACACTGGCGGGATTGTACTCACGCGGGTCTGCCCACGGCGGTGGGGTGGCCAATACCTGGTCAAGGATCGTGGAGATTGTGACTGTCTCGTCGACCTCCTGGAGAATGTCACTCTCCATGCTGAGCGGGTACAAAACGAGCACCGGAATGATGAGGGTAGAACTGGCGTCAAGTGGCGACTCCAATTTTGCATGAAGATCACCCGGGTTCGTCGAGTCGTGGTTCGTGATGGTGTACTTCGACCGGATATTGCGGGCTCCGAGCGCCAATTTGAGGGTGCGCTCAGCAGTGAGCTTTTCCTCCTTGCGGCGCTCCTCAGCCTGCTTGAGCTCTGCTAGCCGGGCTTGCCGCGCGTGAGCCTGACGCAGCAGGCCGTCAAGGTGCTCGTTGGGCCCAAGCTCGAGCCCGCGCTCGCAGCACACGGCCGCCTCGTCGGGCTTGTCAAGTCCCAGAAACGCCTTGGCGCTGCGGAACCACGCTTTCGAGTTCTCCATGTCGATATCTAGGCACCGGCAGCAATCAGTTATGCACCGGCGATAGTTTTTGAGTTCCAAGTTGCACTGGGCGCGATTGCCAAAGCAGGCCAAACGGATTTCTCGGTGCTCGGTGGGCTGGGCTAGTGCCTTGGTGTAATATTCGATCGCATCATGAAACTTACGGTGCTTGAAGCAGTCGTTACCTTGATTTTTGAAATTTTCGGCTATTTCCCAGGGCTCGCCTTCGTAAGCCAGGGCCTTAAGGGCCTCGATCTGGGGGTTCTCTTCGTCCTTTAACTCGGTCATAAAGAACGGCACATCCCCGAGCTGGTTGAGCATTTCATCAGCATTTTTGCCTCTATACTCCTCGACGATATCGCGCAATGGCGCGCTTGTGTCGACAGGCATGAAACTTTTATTTCAGGGTAGGGTGATGGTATACATATATAAATGTTCATGCTACATGCTAGTATAAGATAAACGCTGTGAACAAAGCACAATAAATACAATGCAAATTATGTACCAATTAATCAATCCCAGCTGATACTAATCTCGATATGCCTCAAAAAGCGCAAGATCCACGGGTGCGTCGTTGCCCTGGCAGCTGCTTACATCTTCGATGAGGTCGAACGCCCAAACCGGCAAAGGACTATACTCGTCGGATGACTTAGAGTACAGCTGTAAGCCATCTGTGACGCCGCCGCCGGCCTCAAGGCCGCCTCCAAGATGCCGACTCTCTTCAGGCTGCGAGATGCGCAGTACCAGGCGTAGCGCATCCTCAATCACGGTGCGCATATGGTGGTCGTCCGCAAACATTTCGACATGCAGCAACCGGTCGAGATATGGAACAACCGATGTGGGAAGTGCGAGATTACTGAGACGGCCCACGACACTGATCCGGAGCACCAATACCAGAGCGCGGCACAGAGCATCGCGGGAGAACTCGGGGTCGTTCGACGGCTTGTCGACAAGGCTAACAAGTTTTTGGAGAAATTCAGAGATCTCGTGGAAATCCCAATGCAGCGGTGCATGGACAGACGCGGCCAGCGCGCCCACGAGATTAAACGGCACATCGATGCGGGCCAAGAACTCCGGCGTAAGACCCTCCGACAAAAAAAGCCGCACAGTTTTGGTGAAAATTAGTTGTTTGGCCTCGACACTTACCGTGTGAAGCAAACCTTGTAACGCATCGCTTCGTTCGGGATGGGCATATGCTGCGGCAAGAACCTCCTTGGCCACGGTCTCCGGTTCACAGCCGTGGTACTTGAGCGTGATCAAGCCCTGACGGAACCGCAAGTTAAATGGCGTTCCAGTCACAAGCAACCGCTCAAAACTCTGGAGCTCGCCAAAGCTTTGTTTGATGTCAGCCCGGAACTGCGGTGAAGAAATCGCTGGCTGCACAACTTTGGTCTCGAACACATCCGGGAAGAAATGGGCCACAGTCGACGAGAACCGGAATGAATCGAGCGCAGCACTCAGTCGCAAGTACTCATCTGGGTTCAAAAGCTGGAGAAATTCATGCCGACACCGGCGCAGTGCTTCATATTCACCATAATCAAACCCAATCTCGTTCGGTGGAGTCAGCAGGAGAGAGCGCACGAGATCCACGTCAAACCCACCAGGCTGCATGAATGAATGGGGCGGTAAAAGATCGGCCAAGTCGACGGCAGCATAAGTTACGAGCTGCAGAAGTGTGAGGCGGTCGGAATTCGGCAGCCGCGAGTATTCGACGATTTCGTCTACCATGCCGTCAGTCCCTCGAAGAGCCAGAATCTGAGTTATATCAGGAATGTGACGGTGCAGCAGAGTACGTGCAAGGTCGTGCTCGACAGGCGTGTGCTCCGGGTTCAGTGCCACCGGCGTCGGGGGCCGCATGGGGAGCACGCGATTGAAATCGAACATGAGACCAGGATCTTGGATCACCGACCGCAGTACGGAAGCGTCGTCCACTGATATCCACTCATCAAAATTATCGTGCAGCTCGTCGATCCGGGCCACAAACTGTCGCGCGAACGTGTCGACAAATCCGGCACTGACTAGCGCCATTAAACGAATATGTACCTGGTGAAGTAAGGCACCCAATCCAAGCGGCGATGCCGTGCTGATGGCCGTGCACAAAAGGCGAGCCAGCGGTCTCATAGTGCCCACGCTTGCACGGTCGACCAGGTTGCCAAAGGCCGTGAGCGGCAGATCTTCCCAATGGTCCCGCTGGAGGAATGCAGTGACAAGCCCTTCAGCTAGCCTTCGGCGGTGCTGTAAGTGAAGATTGTCGACTTCTTTAGATAGAGCGGGGTTAATGCCAGCCTTTTGGAAAGCCCGGCTGATGATGGCGTCGAGGTCAGGGACTTGAGAGCGGATTCCTGACTTTCGCAGCATCATTGCTACCTGCGTACGATCGGATGCCGTTAATGTGTCTGGTAGGCTGGTAAGCACGTCGAGATGCATATTGCGGGCGGGCTCGCCCGGGAACAGCAGGTCCTGCGCAATGAGGCGGTTGAGGTACCTACCGAGATTGAACATCTTTGCACTCACAAGATCACAGATCAAAGCGCTGAGTTGGGGCGATGCCCGGCCCGGGTCTGTTTCGAGCAAGAAGTCGACAGCCAGATTAGGAAAATCGGTGTTTGGATGGAGGATTCGGAGTCGTTTGAGCAAATTAAGACCTAGCAAATTCCCAGCAGTAGTTTTCCAGCGCACAATGCGCGACAGCACTGTTTTCACGAGCAGAGAGCTCGATATGTCGAGGCTTTCAAGGGCGGACACGAGTTCCTGAATATGGTAGGGCCGCGCGAACATAGCCATGAGACGGCCCACGGCAAGCAAATTCGACCAATTCGACGTGTCATGCAAGTTTGTGGTCATGAACGCGGAGTTCCGCTCCACAAGCCGTTGGTAGGCCGGGTGCGAGCGCACATACGGCTCAATGAGTGGCCACGTCCGGGGCGTGACGAATGCGTTGTCGTTTGTTGAAACGAGTTTGAAGATGATAGGCTCAAGGATTTTCGTCAGCACAGCGTGTACATCCTGGTCTTCGTGGGAATCCTGCACGAGACGAACGGCTACGGACCGGAGCAGATGCGGCGCCATGAACGCGCTTGTGAAGGGAGCCCACAGCAGCTGCACGAAATGCACAAAGCACGGGAGCCGGTGCACACCTGAGGTACGCAGCTGTACCAGCACCCAGTCCAGCAGGGCCTGGCGGTCGAGCAGGGACTCGTTGTATAGGCCCATGAGAAGATTAGATGCGTAGTGGATTCGGCTCGTCCAGGAAGCACTGGCGGTCTGCCCATCGCGCTCCCCAAACAATTCCTCATCTGAATCGCTTCTTTCGTTTTTGTAGGAGTCAACGACCTCGTTGAGCAGGGTCTCAACAGCCTGCGTCCACTGAGCGAGCCAGCTGCGCTCTATCGGCTCGTTTCGATCGCTGTCATTGAGGCCGGCCTTGCGCTTCAGCGCTCGTACCTCACTCGCACCGACGCAGCGCACAAACCATACGGCACGACCAACGGGCGGCCGCATTTCCAAAAGTGTTGTGAGCAATTTGGACCCGGAATAACCATGCGGCACGGTGCGCCCGAGCCGGCGCAGTGGAATGCGCGGGTTGCATAGATCAACGAGCCAGTAGTGGCTGCGCAGCTCGCTGAGCGTGACTCGTGGAGGCGGGCGAAAACTGGTCGGGGAGCGCACGCGGCGCGCTGCCTCGCGGAGCGCCACCGCATTGAGGGCGAAATACGACAGTGCTGGCAGCGCCGACCAGTGAGCGAGCTCCGGAGTTAGCGGATCCGTTGCCCGCTCGTTGCCGACGGGGAACACCGGCATCTTCCCGCGCTGTATCAAGTCAGGCGTCAGCGGCGATGGTGGCGGCGCCCACTCGTCATCGTCGAGATGCGCGGAATGCATCCCAAAACGAGTTGCTAATAAAGAATGTAACTGTCAGAGTCTACCGCCAGTGTGGCCGTCTACACTTTGATTGACGTGGGCGAGGGCCAGTTCGGATTCCCACCACGGTTCCGATAGGAAAGTCCGAGGGGGACCAGATTTTAAATTTAGTTAAAATGTATGAAAATTCTAATGCATTATATGAGCTTCCTGTATCTATATTACACTAATTGACTTTTGTTGACTTGACATTATACACCGTGGGATTCACGGCGCTTGTGTATATGTGGTATTGCACAAGGAAGATGACGTTGAACGCGATGGTCACGAACGCCAGCATCATTTTGGTAGGGTGCTTGTAGACACCCGAGATGTCGTTGAGAAGTATACCGTCGAGCACGAGCTGCGTGCAGCACAGCACGCCGCCAAGGATGTCGACGAGGTATCCCTTGACGCTGAACCCCTTGACTGCCTTACGTTGGTAGTTGAAGTACGCCTGCGGCATGTACTTCACCGAGCTGAAAAAGACCTTTACGGTACCGAAAATGTTCGCGACGTCTACGAGCTGGTAGTGGGCCCGCGTCGTGCTGATCTCGTAGGCGTGCAGCACGAGCAGCAGCCCGGCCACAATGCCGATACCGGAGATGATTTTCACGGTGCGCGACAGCTGTTGAGACGGGGACCGCCGGTATCCGCTGAAATAGAACTGGTACAGCAGAATCGATACGAGCACAAGGCTGTGCACGCCGTAGATCACGTCGTTTAGGCGGACGAGCGGCTCCTTCGGGGCAGCGCCGACCTTGTGCGCATCGCTTGCCGCTGCAAGCGCGTACTCGAGGCGGACGGTCGTGCTGAAGTATAGCATAGACACGCTCACAAGGTAGCAAACACAGCCCAGGAAATTGAGGTACGCGAAGTCGATCGAGAGGCCCTCTACGCTTTTGGAGTGCGCGTTTAGCAGAATCGGGGGGTACAGCGACACGCCCCAGCACACCACGTACCCCCAGCCGCACAGAAACGATAGAGTCTCGAGTCCGATCGACATGGTGAAACGCTGGCCGAAAGGCTGGATCAAAGTCAGTGGGAAAGGGTGCCCCACAGGCCTAACAGATGTCGTCACGCCGCAATAGTAAAGTGCAAAGAGTAGCCAAGAAAGAAATTTGAGGAAAACAAAAAGGCCACAAAATAGCTCGAAAGCAACTGGGCAGACTAAGTGAAGAAAGCGATTTTTAGATAATCTCTTTTAGCAGCTTCATATCATCCTCATGTACGGGGGTTATATATATGGGCAAAACGCACCCTTATAATAAAATTAGCCGCATCGAAAATAATTAGAAGCATGTGAGGTCCCAAACGTTTGACTAGCCTAGTCTAGTGCGAATCATGCAGGCCCCAGTCCGGTGCCCCTCGGTAAGTTCCCCGCGTCCTTGCCCACGTCCTGCAATGGCTCAGACGGCGACGGTCAAGTTTGTTCCGCTGCGGAATGACCTCGCGAATTTGCCGAACTCACTCGCAGCGCTGCTGTTCTCGGCTAATGTCCCGGCCCAGCTCGCCGTCATCGAGATCCAAACAAAACAGGGACCCGTGTTTTGCGGCTGGACCGGCCTGAGTTCGGCAAACGCAAGCCACATCGAGCTCGACCCAACATTTGCGTCTAACTTGGGGCTCCAGCATGGCATGGAGGTACGACTCGCTGTAAAGCCTCGAGTTCCGGAGGCCCACTCAGTTCTGCTCGAGCCGGCGACCGTCGGCGACTGGGAGATCGTCGAGACTCATGTGGCCTTCTTGGAAGCGTTCATGATCAACCAGGTGCGAGCTGTTGCCCTCAACAAACCAGTTACCGTGTTCCCGTCATCAACGAGTCTTGCTGTCCTGAAGGTTGTCCGCATCGACCCTGACATAGGTAGTGCGCCCGTAGCGCGACTCCACCCGGAATGCGAGGTTATCATTGCTCCTCGTACACGAGAAACAGCAGATCAGTCCGAAAAACGCGTTCATGTTCCAGACATCCGCCGTACGATCTCAGCAATAAGAAGAGCCACTGTCCACCCGTTTTTGCCGGGTCTCGATTCATGTAGTTTGGAGGTCCACGGCACGATCGCGGGGCTGCATTCAGGTGAAAAGGTCTCTGTCTGTTTGGCTATTCCGGCTACGCTAGCGGGACCTCCTCACGACAATGAGGAGATCCCCCGATGCAAATCGGTAATTGCTACTTACATAGAGGAGCCTTCGGCTCTTCTTGGGCTTTCTTACGGCCTGGCATGTGCTTTGGGGGCCAAACACATTGGGTGCCGGGTTGGCGTAAAATCTGTGAAACAGTCGTTTCCAAGCATATCGGCCACTCTTAGGCCCTTCACGACTACGTCAAGCTCGAGAGTCGCTTTGGGGACGAACGAGTACATAAATGCCGTTGACCTGGATCTTGAAATCGTCAGTAAGGGCCTCGTGGTTGCACCCCACTCTTCCTTGCCGATGGGCGGTGTTATCGATTCGGCATCGCCGGAGTGGGGGGTGGTTAAGCGCTTAAAAATCGGCGCAGAGACCCCACTGGCAGAGTCTCAAAAGATGCCACGGCTGGAAGCATCCGAAATTAGGCGCCCTATCGTAGGTCAAGAACGTCTATTGACCACCCTCGAGACACAGCTCGTTGATGGCTGTGGTGCATTGCTGTATGGGAGCCGAGGTTGTGGCAAGTCCGTGGTCGTGGCTGAGCTTGCTGCAAGGCTGGAGCACAAGCAAGTTCGATCCATCATTTTTAAGTGCGGAAATTATACCGATAAAGCGGTATCGACTGTTCGTGATGCTCTGCGCAGGGTCAGCTACGAGGCTCTGTGGTCTGAGCCTTCTTTACTGATTTTTGATGACATCGATAAACTCGCCCCAGCTCCGCAAGATTATGGTGATTCCAGTCGTCAGCAACAGATTGCTGAAGTCATAAGTGGTACCTTGTCTCCACTTATAGATGCGGGTCGTGTGTCGGTGCTGGCAACTGCTCAGGACCAAGCGGCAATCCATGGGTTCTTGATGGCCTCCCATTTCCTCGAATCAGTTATTCACATGCGATCTCCTGATAAGGAATTACGCGAAGAGATTTTGCGCGCGGCAATCGACTGCGACCCAGATTTGACCGCGGCAAAGGACCTCGATTTACTCGAAGTTGTTGCAGAAACTGAAGGCTACCAGCCGGGAGATTTGTGGATTCTAGTGGAGAGATTATCAGCAATTCTTGCTTTAAGCAATGGTGATCGCGAGGTCACTACCGACGCGGCCTTAGCCGCAACTAAAGATTTTGTTCCGGCATCACTTCGCGGCGTCAAGCTAGAGAAGCCGGCTGTCAAATGGTCAGAAATCGGGGGTATGTTCAATGCTAAACAGCTTGTTTTGGAAACGCTTGAGTGGCCCACAAAATATGCGCCTGTCTTTGCAAATTGTCCGCTGCGACTGCGAAGTGGACTGCTGTTCTATGGCTACCCAGGGTGCGGCAAAACGATGCTGGCAAGTGCCATTGCATCTCAAACGGGGCTCAATTTCATCAGCGTAAAGGGCCCTGAAATTTTGAACAAATATATAGGCGCTTCAGAACAGAGCGTCCGCGACTTGTTCGACCGTGCCCAAGCGGCAAAGCCGTGTGTACTGTTTTTTGATGAATTCGACTCGATCGCGCCGAAACGTGGTCATGATGCCACTGGCGTTACCGACCGCGTGGTAAATCAATTGCTGACGCAAATGGATGGTGCCGAAGGACTGGATGGCGTATACGTTTTGGCGGCCACGTCTCGACCCGACCTCATTGACTCGGCTTTGCTGCGACCTGGACGTCTTGACAAGTCTGTGCTTTGTGATATGCCGGACGTCGATGCCCGCTTTGATATTCTGCAGCGAGCGGCTGGAAAGCTTAATATACAGCCTGGTCTTGATTTGCGCGAAATTGCTGAAAAAACGGATGGGTTTTCTGGTGCGGATGTCCAGGCTTTGGTGTACAATGCCTATCTTAAGGGCGTACACGCCACGCTTGACACCAGCGTTGCTGTGCAGAGTAATGACATCAGCAATATTTCTGGGTTCCAGATTGGAGTTGGAGACTTGGAAAATGCGAAGGCGTACGTGTCAAACGATTTGGTCGATAGGCCCTCGGAAACTGCACTATCGGAGCCCCAGGTCGTTTCAATTGGTAATGAAGAGATGCGCAGTGCCCTCCAGGAATCCAAACCGTCAATTTCCGCTCATGAACGCGCCCGCTTCCAAGCTATCTACTCTGAGTTTTCAACCGACCGCAATGGCGAGATGCCCCCAGGAACATCATCCACAGAAATTGGCGGCCGCGTTACTCTTCAGTAATTTCGCTCATTTGCTTAAAAAAATTTAATTGTGTATATAGAGGACTTTTTTTTTTTTACCTGGCGCTTTGGATCTATCTGCTTGACTCACATGTTTTTTAAACAGCACATGGAGGGAACCACCGCGTAGGGTAGGGTGCAAATTCAGGAACTTACTCAGGTTCGAATAGTTCTTTCTAACGGGTGCTGCATTTTTAATTCCGATTTGTTTTTGAGTACAATTGTATCATAGATGTTAGTTCCGCGCTCCAAAGCGGAATGGTCCGCCGCCCGCCACCCCACCAAATTGACGGCTCATTATTGTCCTAACCCACAATTTTTTTGACCCCATCAGCCTTTAGCCGAGTGGTTGCAGGGTGCATACGTGGATTAACCCTTAAGGTGTCCCTTGGCACAATCTGTTGGAAAAGGTTGCCATACGCAAGGTTTGTAAGTAAACTCTGAGCTCAAATCTGTGATTATTGTGAATGTGGTTTTTTCCAAGCGGAAATGAAAAAAAAAATTCTGTAAACACTCTTAGTTTCGATGCCGTACCGGAACGAGCACGATAATCCAAAAAACATCCCAACCCCAAAAAGCATGACCGGATCTGTACGAGGGTGTGGGGGGATTGGCCCTTCTTACAGAGCGGACCGGCCCCACAACTTCCCAAGCCCAGTTTGTGGCGCCGATAAAGCATTGTATATAAAGTCTGCAGTATCTGGGGTGCACCTCATCGGCTTGAGGTTGGACCGTCAATGCAAACAATTGTTTGCAAAATGACACCCGCGTTAAACACCAGCACTAGCACTGCCTCACCCCTGAATTTAGCGCTTTTAGCAGAGAGTCGGAAGAACCGCTTCGAACGAGAGCCGCATGCACAGCCGCGCGAAGGCGACAAACTATCGCGCCTTCACAGCAACGGAATCAGTCGTTGGATTTTGAATGCCAATTCGGGTTCACGGCGCGCCTGAATATTTATTATTACTCCTCATAAACATATTCCCGGGAGTTCGGCGGGATGTGTCACATGTTCCAGGAATGCACTCGTGCCAGGACAGCAGAAAGTAACGAAACGCAATTATATACAGCTTTCATACATTATGTCCTCTTTCTCTAATTATAAATAATTTCAAGCTTGTAAATTTTGGAGTCAGAAGCGACTTTGTCCTTGACGGACGGTGTATCTAGGCCGAGGGCGGGACGGACGGCTCCTGTCCCAGCCTCTGCTCACAACCCTATTGACTCAGAGGATGTACGTACCCCACAAATACGTACCGACGACCAAACCAAGCACTTTTCACCATGTTATGTGCAATTTCGCCGCACATACGGTGCCCACGTTTGCTAACGGCGTCGTTAGGGCGCCGTTTTGAGACGACCACCCAAGCAAGTACCGCGCCAAACAAGCACCTCATGCATCGCGGAAAGCCGATGGACCCCGAACTCGAGCGCCGGATCCGGCATTTTGCCGGCTTCCCCGCTAAGGGAGTGAGTCTCAGTGACATGGTTCAATTTGGCCACTACCCGAACGACGGAGTCCTTTTCCGAGCGTCGCAGTTTGTGTGCGAAGAGTTGCCAATCCGCCTCGCTCATCGCATCCAGGAGCTCGCTTCTCTGCCGCACTCACTTGGCACCATGCCATCTATCCGGCGCGTTAGTGATTGGTACGTTCAGAGTTTCGCTGAGCTCACGGCAGTTCGTGCGCCGCAGCTGTCCGAGGAGGTGAAGGGCTGGCTGTATTATTCGACTAAACGGCAGAAATTTGCAATTTCCGTGCGACCCGAGTACGGAATTAAGCAAGAGGACCCGACGCAAGAAGGCGGTGTTGTTGGTGCCGGTGCTGGCCGAAGCTACTATGTGCCCATTAGTGACTCTTACCAGCAGTGGCCCGTCGAGGTACAGGACTACAACCAGAGTGTGACAAAGGCGCTGCAAAAAATCAAGGCAAGACACGATGGTGTCGTGGCGACCGTTGCACAGGGTGTCGTTGAGTGGAAAAAGTCGCCGTTCTACGTCAGCGATGAGCACAACGTTCAGGAGTTCTTGGACAAATTCTATATGTCCCGGATCGGTATTCGCATGCTTATCGGCCAGCAGATTGCGCTTAATCTCGATCGTGGTTTGAGAAGCGACTACGTCGGTATTATCTGCACAGATACGAACGTCAAGGAAGAGGCGCAGATTGCCGTCGACAACGCACGTTTTATCTGCGAGGACTGGTACGGTCTGTTCGAGGCGCCAAAGGTGATACTGCACTCGAATGCCGAATATATCAACTTCATGTACGTGCCGGGGCACCTCTCGCATATCGTTTTTGAGCTCGTTAAGAATTCGCTGCGGGCTGTTGTGGAGTCCTACGGCGTGGAGTGCGAAAGCTTCCCACCAGTCAAGGTCGTTATTGCCCAGGGCGAAGAGGATATCACCATCAAGATCAGTGACGAGGGCGGTGGCATCCCAAGACGTCATATGGACCAGGTCTGGACGTACATGTACACGTCGGCCGAGGACACGCCTACGTTGGAGCACGATGCAAATCATAGCGACTTCCGCGCGCCGCTGGCTGGGTTTGGCTACGGTTTGCCAATCTCGCGGCTCTACGCCCGCTACTTTGGCGGCGATCTGCGCATCATCTCCATGGAGGGCTACGGCACCGACGCGTACTTGCACCTGAACCGTCTACTTTCGGGGCCCGAGCCTGTATAAATTATAGAGTACATAGCATAAATTTAATCCCCTTGTGGATGCACACGCGATGTAAAGTTTAGCGGATTGTGGAGAATATATATATGGACAGATCACTGCTGCTAATGAGTGCCTAAAGTCCTCGTGTACGCATACATGACAGGGTTCGGTCACGCCGCGTCCCCGACATGCTTACCTGGTCGGACACGCAGGAAGTGATCCGCACAAAGGAGTTGGCGCGCCTGCTGCGCAGTCCTGAGCAAAAGGCTCATTACGCGAAAGCGAAGCAGTTTTTCCTCGAGAACTATGGCGGGACTGCTGAATTCGTCATCAAGGAACGGCTGCAATGGGATGGCGATGCTATTCGGCCACGGGGGACTAGATTTCTTGGCGACCTCAGAGACGTGAAATTGTTAATAAATGATTTCAGTTACGACTTTGAGCCTGGAATGCATCACTTTGTCGTGTGGTCCAAGTTGCCCATCCCCTGTGGGCCCGACGACTTCCCCACGCCCGAGGCTACTAAAGCCATTGAGTCATTTATTCGCCGCCAATTTACTGAGCGCTGTAACATAGACCCCGAAAATCTCCAGTGGTTCAGGAACACGGGTGCCCTTCAGAGCATTCCTTCCGTTTCCCACTTCCACGTGCTTGTGCGGCACTGCGACGAGCAGTTGAAAAATCGTATTCTGGATAATTTGATTACATAAATCTTTTGAGAGCCGCTCCTTCCTCTTTCTCCTGCGGCTTGCCCTCGCGCTCCCGGCGCAGGTTTTCCCGAGCGCGGTTCTCCCGTTCGAACGCCTGCTGGATATTCAGTTTGCGCTGGTCGACCACGTTCTTGGTCTTCTTACGTAATAACCGCCGCAGAGCAGAGTTGGCCCTCTTAACACCAGGCTTCGCCCCGAGTTTCTGCTGATCCAGCACCTGCTGACGCTCGTCCTCGGCCTGCTGCGCTGCGGCGCTCAGACGCTGGGCTGATGACCGGCTATCAACTTTCCCAATTGTGTTCGGATCTAGGCTAATCATATCCGGCTGCAGCTTCTCAAGCAGGCCCTGAACCTGCTGCTCGCGCCGGCCTGTACGCGTCGCATAGCTGAAGGGATTAACTTCAAGGGCATCGATATTCGCCTCACCGCTACCGGGAACAATTAATGATTCGAAGCCAGTATTTAAGCCAACACCTAGCACATCCTCATATGGACAGAACTGCACAGATCCCACCTGGTTTCCGGGCACCAAGTGGTTCATATACGGAGCAGAAACCTTAGGGCCAGATCGCGTGAGCGTATCCTTCCAAATCTGAACGTGCGGGCCCCAACCAACGGCAAGCAGCCCCGTGGCGGAAATACTCAGCGACGATGCCGGCGTCGGTGAGTAGTAAGATTCGAGCTCCCGGAAGTTGCGGATGTCCCAAATTTTCAGAGACTTATCTTGACCAGCAACTGCCATATAGTTTCCGCTGCGGTCGCATGCGATACTACGCACAGGTCCCCGACTGCTGAGGATCTTGGCTAGTGGAGTCGGCATGCTCGGCGCCCACAGCGTTACAGTACCATTGTTGTGACCAGCATGTACAACGGCATTGTACGGATTATGAGTGAGTGCAGTTGTTGGGCCCAGCTTGCTCCGGAGCTCGGCAACAAGCTGGCCCGTGGAGACGTCTTGATACTTGAGGTACCCTGTAGTACCTCCAGACACCATCAAATAATGATATGGAAGATAATCAAGTCGTGTGGCACCAATATGGTGCTTTAATTGATGAACCTCAGCACCAAATTGGTCGTAAATGTACACATGCTTCTTTTGAGCTACGGCAAAAAATTCCGAATCATTCTGCAGGTACTGGACATCGTGAACGGTTTCTCCAAGTTGGAGCTCGCAGCTCAGTTTGCCTTCTTTCCAATTGAACGAGGCGACATGGCCCTTTCGGCCACCTAGAAGCAAATGGTTACCAGTTTGGGAATATTTAGAAACGTACGGACCCAACTGACTGCCCAAATTGAGCTCGATTTTTTTGGCACGCGTGGCCTCGTCAACAGCGTCAAGTACGTCTTTCTGAGTCACCTTGAATGTCTTTTCCATCTCATTCTCGGGCTCGAGAAAACCGGCCTTCTCGGTGTGCAATGCCTCCAAATTAGCAGCCTGTTCGGCCGCATCACGCTGCTGCGCCTCCTGGCGCTTTAAAAGCGATTTTAATTTCTTGTCACGAGTCTTCAAGCCGCCATTGGCCCTACGCTCGTACCGGTCCATCGATCCGAAAAAAAAAATATATGTATATCGAACCCTATCCACCGACCAAGAAAACCACAAAACATCACCTGCCCAGGTCGGATCAGCTACTGGCACCAGCTATGGCAAAAATAAATAAGTGAAGGTTAAAATAAATTATCACATCTAAGTGGGCTGCTGCTTGCTATCAAATAAATTAATTAAATCATCATGTACTGCGTGTACCGCTTGTGCACCATTTGGTCATCGGGAAGCGAGGAGAAGGCGTGCTCAGCGCAGTAAGGCACACCATTCACGTCGAAGTAAGAGTGCTGCAACTTGATTCCACACGAATTGCACTGGAGGCAATTCACGTGGTACAAGTACGGCTGCCCGTCATCACTGCTCAAACGGGTCTCCAAGCAGGCGCCCTCGATGCCCTCAAGACACATCGCGCACGTCGTTTTGTTAGCGACGTGGTAACATCTCGCGCAGAATGGTTGGTCATTCAGTACATGAATCTTGTCTGCACCGGCTAACGGTTTTGAGCAGTCCCGGCAATTAAGGCATTCCTTGTGCCAACGACCAGTCAATGTGCCATCCTTGGCACGGACAGACTTGCCAATGATAGCGTTCGAGCATCCACGACACACCTTAGCCTGCTTTTGCTGTGTAGGTGCTTGGAACTCACTTTGATGCAAAGTCGGCGTAGACTCCTCCTCGGTAGCCACGTCATCAGATCCCTGGTCCTTAATGTGCAACGGCGCGAGCTCGGGCACCTTCTTGTCTTTCTGGGCGTAGTCCTCATCGGCAGAATACCATGTGTCAGTTCGCTTAGGTACGGACATTTCCAGAGGTGGCTGATTGAAATCGAAGGTCATTGACGATCCTTGACTCGGCTCAGAGCTATGAACAGAGTTGCCAACGGCATCGTTTGCTGTTGTATCAGCTGCATTGGGTGCACCAAGTTGACTCCTCATTTTACCGACATTTGCCGAGTAAATAGAGCTCGATGTAGAGTTTCTGCGGTCCACCGACAGGAGGCCAGGCTTTTCTTCGTTGATATTAGACTCTGCAAGTGGGGACGAGTTGGCCGGAGTAGGACTACCTGGCGCCTGCTGCGTGCCTTGAGGCATTCCCTGAGGAACGCCAGTAGGAGCAGGACCCCACATCGGAGAACCACCCATCTGCGGACTCATTGGCCCCATCTGAGGGCTCATGCCTATCTGTGGACTCATGCCCATTTGAGGGCTCATGCCCATGGGGCTCATACCCCCCATGTGAGGAGGTCGCGGGCCCATTTGTGGGCCCATCATGGGAGGCATCATTCCTCTAGGCATCTGAGGCATTCCCATGGGCTGCATCGGCGGCATCACACCCATGGGGGCCATTGGAGGCATCTGGCCATAAGGTGCCTGCATTGGCATGCGAGGGGGTCCAGGGGGCATGCCACCCGCTTTTGAACGTGCTGGAGGCATGTTCATTACGGGGTCTTCGAACTGGGCAGCCGTTCTGCTTTTAGGCTTGGACATCGTCGGCATACCCGGATTGTTGAAGGAGGATGCTGAAGATGCTGGGGAGAACCCTGCACCAATGTTCGGAGAAGAGCTTCCCTGCTTCGGGAAGCGCTGCCTAGGTGCCATGAAAACGTCAGGGGCCTCGGTTGGAGCTCCGCGACGCTGGGGTGGTCCACCTTGTGGCATACCCTGCATCGGCGGCCTGCCTGGCATCCCACCACCAGTAGGGAATCTCTGTCGGGGAGGAATACCATGGTTCATCATGGGGGGAGGCATCCGCTTCTGCATCCCCTGCGGAGGCATCATGCCCTGCGGAGGCATCATGCCCTGCGGAGGCATCATTCCCTGCGGCGGCATCATTCCCTGTGGCGGCATCATTCCCTGTGGCGGCATCATTCCCTGTGGCGGCATCATTCCCTGTGGCGGCATCATTCCCTGTGGCGGCATCATTCCCTGTGGCGGCATCATTCCCTGTGGAGGCATCATTCCCTGTGGCGGCATCATTCTGTTTGGCGGCATCATTCCTTGCGGCGGCATCATTCCTTGGGGTGGCATCATGCCCTGCGGTGGCATCCCCTGTGGAGGCATCATTCCTTGTTGAGGTATCATCCCCTGTGGCGGCATCATTGGTTGAGGAGGTGTCATGCCCTGTGGGGGCACTCCCTGAGGAGGCATTTGCGGCTGCGTTCCCCGAGAATGTTCTTCTTGTGTCGTTCCCTGAGATGAAGCTTCTTGTGGCGCGACATGCGATGCAGATTCAGTGGAGCTTTCCTCGTTTTGATTCTCCTGAGGTTCTTTGGGATGCACATCTTGCGGCTCATTTACCGATGCGTTTTGGATTTCCTCTGCTTCAGCATCTTGAGGTTCTTCAGCCGATGCATATAAGGGCTCCTCTGACGACAAGTTCCGAGATCCCTCGAGGGCCGGTACCTCTTCGTGTGTGTTATCCTGCTCCAAACTTTCAGGAGACTGGATATCCACGATTTCTGAAGGCACCTGAGATCCATATGGAGAAGCGAACTCTTCACTAGGTGCAGTCGATACCGCCTTAGATCCCGGCAAGGTCTCCGTGGATGGCATGAACTGCATGGTGTCATGATGATGAGCCGGTGCCTGGTCAAATAGAGGCGACATATCCGGGTTTGTGTGGTCCTGCTCCGCGGGCTGGGCCATGTCCATATTTGACTCGTTAAGCTCGTCCTCTTTCAGTCCGTCCTCGTTCAGTCTATCCTCGTTCAGTCCGTCTTCGTCGGGAAGCTGGGGGAGCTCACGAGACTTAAGACGCTTGTGTTGAGGTACTGCCGGCGGACCGTCGCTAGGCGGCGGCATCATAGACTGGGTTTTCAAAGGCGGAACAGCCGATAATTCTGCGGAAAGGTTGGAAGTCATGCTATCGCGGTTCTCGCGGTTTTCCACAGAGTCCTGTTCACCAACACCGGACTCTTCCATATGAGCTGGTGGTTGAGGGGGCAGAGGTTCATGCTCAAAGTGCTGCTCATCAACATTCGGATGAGAAGTGGGCTCAGGGATGCCGTGGTAGTGTTGATCATCGTCATTGAAATCGAAATCATTGGACGGCTGGCGCTGAGATGTCCCTGGCTTCTCGCTAGCCCACTGTGAGTTTTCCTCTGGTGGGCTCATCAGCTCGGGACCCCCAGTCACCGAGGTGTCAGGAGTGGAGTCTACATATGGACTACCGCCATCAGGAGTGTTCATACCCGCCGATTTGCTCGTGGCGTATGGGTTGATACGCGGGGGACCAACGAGCAGCTCCTTCTCGTCTTCGCTCTGGTTCTCTTCAATGACCTCACCATCCACGTAACCGTCGTGCTGCACCGGCTTCTTCTTTATCACGTCTTGGTTAATAGAGTCATCATCATGGGAGCTGAGAATAAGCGACGGCGGCTCCGGCAACGAATCTTTGAGTGAGGGCGGCTGCTTGCGCAGTTTCAGCGACGACGAAGAATTTTCATTCCTCATCAAGGAGGGGATGTTCGTCATAGAGCCAGTCATAGTCATTGATCCAGGCAAAGAACCGGTGATAGAAGGTGCACGAGAGCTCGAACGCGAGCTCGAACGCGACCGGTTCACATCGAAGCCAGCGCGCTCGTACACGGACGGCAGGCCGTGTGCGAACGGTGGGAACGCATGGTCCAAGTTTCTGATGCTTTTCGCGGGAGACGAAGGTTGCTCGCGAAGCATATTTTAATTATTATCTTCGTCTTCCTTGATCGGGTCGCGAAACTTACGAAACTATGCTGGATCAGAGAGATCAATTAAACGCGCTCCCAGCCGGTATGCCCACACCCGTATAACCCTAATGCCACATACTCCATGCGTCGGCATATTCCCTACTCTCTGACTTTGCACCGCCGATTTGATCCAACACAGCCCAGCCAGTACGCCAGAGATCCGGTTGCTGTGCATTCGATATCAGTGCGATAATTCTCTTTTTATTGCCACATTTTTAGCTATGTCACTAGACTAGCAATATTGATAGGCATTTTGTTCCATAAACCTTATTTTCGTAACCTAGCCCATGACGCGTCGCGTAGGTTACATGCGGACACAGAATAGACTGACTAACGTTTCCTATTATGGTGCCAGTCGCGCAATTCTACAAACATTTCAAGACTCATTCGAGCATATTATAGGTTACATCTTTATTTTATGTCCTTCTTTTTTCACTGGCCGCTTTACTACTATATCATGCCCATGAGATAGTAAAAATAAATGAATCGGACACCCAAAAATAGACTAGATTCCAGCCAGGCACAGAGAAAAAAAAATGTGATAGTGCGGTTCCGGTGAGGATCGAACTCACAACCTCTCGATTAACAGTCGAACGCGCTAGCCGATTGCGCCACGGAACCAACTACCGCTCGGGGCCGATATGAGCCTTTAAGCGCACTCTGATACTAGTCAGAGCACATCTTGACAATTAAAAAAAGATCAGTTTTCGAGATTACCGCTGGCCACGTCGCTCCATTTTTTGCCTTCCAAGAGCTTAACGAGATCCTCGGCAATCACTGCAGGTTTCTCCGGGCCGTCATACGCAAAAGATGTATACAGCTGCACAGCATTGGCTCCGGCCCGCGCAAAGTCGAGCGCATCCTCGGCTGTTTGAATGCCACCACAACCAAGAATCGTGACCTTCGGTCCCACTTCCTGACGTAGCAGTCGCAAAGCCTGCAGTTCGAGGGGCTTGACCGGCGGTCCGCTCAGTCCACCATTTTCTGCGACAACGGACCGATCTGACTGCAGCGTCGACGGACGTCCGATGGTTGTGTTGCCCACAATGACACCATCGACATGAGACTGCTTCACAGCTGTTGCAATAGCCTTGATCTGATCGAGGCTGACGTCCGGCGCGATTTTGACAAGCAGCGGCGGCAGCTCGCCATACGGCAGAGCATCACGCTCGGCAACGAGGGTTGTCAGCAGATCTCCAAGCTTGCCACCAGCCTGCAGATCACGCAGTCCAGGCGTGTTCGGGCTCGAAACATTCACGACAAGGGCGTCCGCGAGGCCACCAAAGACCTGTACGCCGCGCACGTAGTCCTGCACCTCGTCCCCGAGTTTATTTTTGCCCAAGTTGACGGCAAGGACTTGGCCATGAGGGCGAGACGCAGGCCGAGTCTGCAAGCGTGCAGCCACGAGGGCGTGGCCGTCGCTGTTGAAGCCATAGCGGTTGACAAACGCTTTGTCGTTTTCAAGTCTAAACACGCGCGGCTTCGGGTTCCCCGGCTGGGGCAGCGGCGTGACTGAACCCACTTCGACCCACGAAAAGCCGATGTTGACGAGCGAGTCGATGGCCTCACCATTTTTGTCGAACCCGGCTGCGATCCCCACGGGGGTATTCACAAAGAGCTTCCGCACCTTCGGATTGACAGCATCGCCGAAAAGCTCAGTTCCGAGCAAATTGTGCGGATCAACGAGCTGGCGCCACTTCCCTGGCAGCCTCGGGTTCAAAAACGGGTACTTCATCAGCTCGATCGTAAGCCGGTGGGCCTGCTCGCCATCCGGAACAAGCAGGCGGCCCGTGGGCATCACAAGGTACCGATATCCAGTGGCCCGTGGGTCACTAAAGTACCAGAAGCCACCCACGGTGCCCACAGCAGCGAGCGTCGTTAGTCTTTTCAACGAGAACCGGACCATCGTGTGGGACTAGGGTCGGCGCACGCCTGTATTTGAAACCGACGTCCAACCAGCGACCGTTCACGCATCCTCAACGCCAAGCGGTGTCGCTATGAGAAAGTTTGCCGAATTCCGCATTCTGAGAGGATGAGGATCAATTGCCATGTGCCGTGTAATTTTAATAGCGTATATATGGGGAATTCGGAATATATGCACATACATATGATATACGCATATGTCGCGGCTGCAATCTAGCGGAATATTCAGTCTAATACGTCATTACTTGGCTAAGAGCTTCCCTCAGAAATCGCGGAATGGCGTCATTCCGCCTGGCGCAGCAATTGTGCTCTGAAAACATGCAACGTAAACCTTCCGCCCACCATCCCCTACCCACATTATGGTTTACACTGTTTAGCAACCGTCCCGTGCCTGGCCTTGGAAATTGGTACCCGGCGACTTATGGAATGGATATGAAAATTCCCCACACCTTGAGGTATAGTGGGCAGTTTGTGATCGTACACGAAAATCAAAGCAGAGCGGAAGCCAAGACAGCCGCATAAGCCGCACAAGCCCAACCCATTAACTCCGGCTGAGGCTGCATATGTGGGTAAGGTGAAGAAGCTTCTGGCTGAGTACGCTAGTAGCAACGTGTGACGAGGCACAGGTCACTGAGACTGAGATAGTTATTGCACATCTTCAGTACTTTGACGACTCAAACCTGTTTTGGAGTTTGAATTGCTGCGAATTTTTCCGCCTGCGCCCCTGTCGGCTTCCAATTGCGGCTGGGGAAGGCCGGTTTCTGGCGTATTCTCGAGGCTGGTGGAGAAACCCTATGACCATGATATGCACGCAAGCCCCACCAACGACCTCCTCAGTGGAGGGCGGGGTATCCGCAAGTATATAAAGGCCGTGTTTGTCATCGGTAGTTGTTCAGCACATTGCAGACAACTTCTTGCAAACAATCTCTAGTGAACGATCATCAACACAATGCCTAAGAACTTTTCGAACGTCGAGTACCCTGCGCCCGCCCCTGCGCACACGAAGGACTCATCCCTCACTGTGCTTGACTTGTTCAAGCTGAATGGCAAGGTGGCCTCCATCACCGGCAGTTCGAGTGGTATTGGACTCGCTGTGGCTGAGGCGTTTGCTCAGGTCGGTGCTGACATTGCCATTTGGTACAACAGCCATGACGCTTCGGACAAGGCCGAGGCTATCGCCAAGAAGTATGGCGTTAAGGCAAAGGCGTATAAGGCTAACGTTTCCAGCGAGAAGGAGGTCACGGCCACCTTTGAGCAGCAGGTGAAGGATTTCGGCCATATTGACATTGTTGTTGGCAACGCCGGCATTCCGTGGACTAAGGGTGCTTTCATCGACCAGCCCGACAACCAGCACTTCAACGACGTTGTGGACGTTGATCTCAAGGGCATTGCCTACCTTGCCAAGGCGGCAGGCCGCCACTTCCGCGAGCAGCACGAAAAGACCGGTGCTAAAGGCAGCCTCATCTTCACGTCGTCGATGTCTGGTCACATCGTGAACGTGCCGCAGCTCCAGGCTACTTATAATGCTGCCAAGGCTGGTGTGCGCCACTTTGCCAAGTCGTTGGCTGTCGAATTCGCGCCGTTCGCGCGCGTTAACACGATCTCTCCGGGCTACATCAACACGGAGATCTCGGACTTCGTTCCCAAGGACATCCAGAATCACTGGTGGTCGATCACTCCTCTTGGCCGCGGTGGTGAGGTCGCCGAGCTCGTTGGCGCGTACCTCTTCCTTGCGTCAAACGCGGGCACTTACGCCACGGGCACCGACATTATCGTTGATGGTGGCCACACGCTTCCGTAGATTGCAGAGGATATAGACTAGAATTTATTTTGAAAAATTGTAGATTGATAAAAATAAAGAACAAATATTATTTCGAACCACCACAGTAGGGGTAGGATGTAGGCATCGTTTTCGGTTCGAAAATCCTGGCGGTTAAATTGGGCTGCGCGATTTTGATGCGATCCTAAATTGCCTCCCACATGGGCACGGATGGGTGGGGGGATTTGTCATTCTCTTCATAATGACCAGCTCTTACGTCGCTTTGGCAGTCCGCCGTGGCGGTTGTGTCAGTTCCCGGCTCACATACTCTCATCAGAGTTCGCGGTCCATGGCCACAACCGTGCGCGATTTTCCATGGGGATCCCCTCTCGGCTATGGCCAGGCAAGCAACCGCCGTCGAGCAACGCCCTTGCCCATAGACAGTTACACATCACCGAGACGCCACTTCCATTCCTCACTTTTGACACAAATGACGTTCGGACCGAAGCAAGGAAACAACTACCTCGGCGTGAAATACCCGCAAAAGACACCAGAGGTCGTCGAGAAGACCCGCAAGAATGTGTTCGACATGTTCTCGCTAAAGGGCAAGGTCGCCTCGATCTCGGGCAGTTCCGGCGGCATTGGCTTCGATGTTGCCGAGGCTTTTGCTCAGGCCGGTGCCGATGTGGCCATTTGGTACAACTCGCGCAACCCTGAGCAGAAGGTGCAGTACCTTGAGAAGGAATACGGCATCAAGGCCAAGGCTTATAAGGTTCCTGTCACTAACCTTGAGGCTGTAAAGGATGCTATCAAGCAGCAGATTGAGGACTTCGGCAAGATCGATATCTTTGTTGCGAACGCTGGCGTCATCTACGAGGGCTCCACTTTGCTGGATGAGAAGGATGACAAGACGTGGGAAAACGTCATGGCGATCAACGTCGATGGCGTCAAGAACTGCGCTAAGGCCGTTGGCCCCCACTTTCAGGAGCGCGGCCAGGGCAACTTTATCATCACTGGCTCGATGTCAGGCGAAATAATCAATGTGCCGGATACTATGGCTGTGTACTGTGTCAGCAAGGCGGCGGTAAACCATCTTGGGAAAGCCCTTGCCCTTGAGTGGGCCGGGTTTGCACGCGTTAACATCGTGTCGCCGGGCTACGTCAAGACTGAGATGACCGGAGAGAAGGAAGCAGAGCTGGCGGGCAACTGGGGTCCCCTGTCCCCGCTCGGCCGTATGGCCGACCCGCGCGAACTCGTCGGCGCGTACCTGTATTTGGCGTCTGACGCCAGCACGTTCACCACCGGTACCAACCTCATTGTTGACGGTGGATACACCTCTATGTAACGGTAAAATAGTAACCGGTTAGATAATATAGGTCTGAAATAGAGTGGCCCGTACAAAAACTTCCCTTATATTGCTCCCTGCCGTTAATTAGTCAGTAAAAAACAAATAAATGAGCTTCGAAGGCCTAGCATTGATGGAATTTCCTAATTTAGAAACTCTTATTATGGAAGCTCTGCTCACAGGATATATGAATATGGCTCTCATATGAGCTCTCCAAATCAGGGCAAGGATTATTTTTTTTCATGAGCAGCAGCGACGAGGCCCCCGAGGAAGCGACGTTCAGCGAGAGTAAGTTCGCGCTTAGGCTGCAGGAAAAGAAGCAGAAACAGGCAGAGGAGGCCTCTCGGCATGCTTCGAAGCAGAAGCGGCGGGACCGCGACCAGAAATTGAAGCAGCAAGGCTCGCACAAGAAGAAGTTGCTCAGCGAAATCCTCCAAGAGAGCGATCACGAAGATGAGGAACAAAGGCCGCAGGGTGAAATTGAGCAAGCGCCGTCAGTCCCAGTGTCACAGCCCAAGCGCGAGAAGAAGACCTTCGCTGTCAAGGATGGGTACACAGTAAAAGTAAGCGACGCGCGGGTGTCCAAGAACAAAAAGCGGCTACCACCACCAGCTGCAGCCGCAGCTAATCGAAGAGAGGAGTTCCTTTTCCGGGAGTCCGTACCTCGCAAGTAAACGCAATCTATTTATCTATTTATTTATCTTCTTCCAGCCCGCTGGAAGGGATAACTAATTTAACTATTATTCACTCGGGAACGAACGATGCTATCACAGCGACAAGCGTACCAGCGCCGATGAGTTTGATGTCCTTGAACCCAGACTTATTGGATTGAGCTGACTCAAGAATGTGGGCGCTAACGTACATGAACGTGCCACCACTGAAACCGAGGCAGATTCCTGTGAACAGGTTCGGCACATTTTCAATGCCAAGCAAGAACAGCGGCAGTGCCAAGAGAACTGCCACCACTGGTCCCGTTAGACTAAACAGCAGGATGTCTCGCTTGATCTGAGACAGTGAGTACTTGCTGTCCTCATGCTCCTTGAAGAGCAAGGTTGTGAGGCTGAAGGAAGCAGGAGTTTTGTGCAGCAACACAGAAAGAAACACGAGAACTTGCAGCTTCGCGTTGAAAGTGACGGCTGACGCCGCCGCCAGCGCGACGCCGTCAGCGGCAGTATGGATTGTGAGGCCGAATGTCGTCAAACTGATGTCTTTGGGCCATGTCCGCGGCGATGAGAGCTCAATATCGCGCGGAACGCCGCGGCTTAGGCTGAAAATTCCCTGATCGCTGCTTAACGGATCGCCATTGCTGCATCTGCTGACAGTCAACATAAGCAAGAAGCCGAGAATCGCTGCCACGCCTGCGAGGTTAGCGTACCCGGACTCGCTGGCTTGCTCATACCCTTCAGGAATAACGATGATAAACGCTGTACCCAAAATAATTCCCGACGCGACCTGAGAGACCTCTGCCGTGCGGAGCACCTGGGGCGTGTAGAGGGGCACCCAGCCCGCTATTATTGATATAAACGCGATGAACGCGCAGAATAGCAGAAGAGTCAGCATGGGTCTGGCTTCGCTGTCTTTCCTCGTGATAATATGCGTGGTAAGGGCCCCAAAAGTGATCTAATTGGCCAATCTCGATAAAGTTCGAGTTTAACCGCGACGGAGGTCTAAACAAGTAGGCTGAACCACATCTATTATACTATTTTTTTTCTAATATTTTTTTTTTTACATTCTCGATTACTTGCTTTAAATTTGGTATTCACACGGGGCGTTAACGGGCGTTCAAATGGGACGTTGTGGAATCTCGTGTCGATTACCGCGTCGATTGCCGGGACCCAATTTGCCGCCAGTGTGGGAAGGGTTTGTAGATCGCCCATCTCCGTGGGCCTGGGCACCCTGCAGCGCCTGTGGGGTATGTGCGACCGCGGAACGCTCAATGCAGCGAGTTCGCTAAAAAGACCTAACCTCGAACAAATCATACCGAAATCAACAAACTGTAAATAAAATTTAACCAGAAATTATTGGACGGAAAAAAAAGTAGGCTTCGCGAATACATGAACTACCAGTCTTGGACGATTTCAGTGCACTTGAACGGTTTTAAATCGGCTATCTTTTTTAGCTGTTTATATGATCTTTCTTATCTGGTGGCAAGAAACTCCGAGATCAGCAATCGACGGTGAGCAACTTGCCGAACATCGGCTGAGATTGTGGGAGGGAAGTCACAGAACTCATTGAGAACAATCGCCCCAAATGGCTTCTAGTTTTGGCGTATGGCTTATTGTTGATACCGAAATCCCTCGGCTATTTCCTTTATCGCTGCCACCTGCCGGTAAAGGAGGTTTTTATCATCACGTGTGGGTCCTCGGGCGTGCCAGGGTTCATGCATGGCGCTACGCGTAACGCTGAGTAGGGCACGTGCAGTTGCGCTTGTCGGCGTCTAATGGCGCAAGACGATATGAACTTGCACAGCCTATCAGGAAATGGGTTTGGGTATCTGACAAATACCCGCACCCACTATGCACCACGATGGCTCCGTAAACATTCAGAAATCCCCAGTGAGCTTGTCGATCAGCAGTCTAAAGCGTGTGCAAGGTCCCCCTCTTGAATATGTGAAGTGTCTAAGTATTTCGTATACCTATAGTATTTTCTATATTTTTGCCGCAACAATGGTAAATCGCTAGGGCCATGTTGCTATCGCATAGACTCCCCCAACCCATCTGAGGCCGCTAATCATGTGTATGTGCACCCCTAACCGTAGCTCAAGAATTCGCCGGACCGAACCCTCGTGCGCAGGATCTCTTAGCCCCAGCGAAAAACCAGTTCAAAAGATAGCGCTGGCGCACTCCCTGGATTGGCTCTCTTTGTTCCGCAACTAGTTCTCAGATCTTCATTATAGCTCCACCATCACTGTGCCGACATGTCGCGCATTGAAAAGCCGCGCACGCGGTCTCAAAGCGGCCGTGACAAGCTGAGTGCCGCCGAAGCTTTGTCGACTGATCCTGCTGCGGCCGACCCGCTGGTGCCCGTGTTTTTGCGCGACCCGCGCGACGAAGATCGTTTGAAGCTCAAGCGCGATAAGCAGCGCTCCTACGACCGCCGTCGGCGGGAGACGGCTGTGCACCACGGTGACACGCGGCTCGCGTACCGCACATTCTTCAGCGGCGGGCTACTGGATGTGCACCAGGCGCCGCTGTTCGCGGAGCGAAGCTTCAACCTAGAAATTCGCAAGCCCCATGCGCTCATGCAGAAAACCACCCAGACGCTTGCTGCGCCCGATTTTGGGCTCGACATTGATCTGGACGCTGAGCTGGCGCAGCGGCGGCTGAACCACGCCCAGATGCCGCGCAGTGACTACGATAGCTCGCTAACTGCGTCCTTCCGACGACACTCGAATGATGTCGCGCTGCAGACCGCGAAGCTGGAGCTGGAGGCCCTGCACGAGTCTTCGGTCGATGCGCAGGCTTCGGCGCGGCACGCGGCCGAAGAAATGGGCGAGCAGCAGATCTCGGCGCAGATGTTTGCAGTCGAGAGGAACAAGTCCTCGGACACAAAGTCTGGCGGAGACGACATGCTCGAGAACATCCGCAAGAAGTATGCAAACCTCAACGTTAAGCTGCGGGACGAACCCAAGAAGCGCAAAGAAGTGCCCGCGTCACAGATACCACCGCCCCGCAAGGCCAGCACCACCAACGGTCCAACGGTCTCAACGAATAAAAACGTTGTTCACCAAGAGCCAGACCGGAAGCCGGCCGCGCGTTTGGACGCTTTACACCGCGTGTATCCGGGCCGGTATCAAGAACTCCAGGACTTTGTTCCGCAATTCCCCATCGATTTGTCACGCGAGAGTGACGTGACTCAATGGAGCCAGGCCGTCCCTGCGCTGTCTGCCGACTCAGAACGAGATATGTTGGGCAACTTTTCAAGCATATAGCGAGGGCCTCGCGGTACGCTAATGCTTCACGACCCATCATCTATCCCATTCAGTTCTTATTATTCTTATTCTTATTTTTATGCTTATCTGTTATTCTGTTTATTATTCTAATTCCTTTTCTCATTACTCTCAATTAGACATTTCCTTTCAGCAAACCGTCACATACCTACTTATCCTACGCCGGCCGCACAAACTCGGATCCGCCGCCGCTGGCGAGTCCGTAAACAAACACAGTCACGGCAAAGCTCCAGTAAGCCAGCCGGAGTGCACCAATGAGCCCGGCAACGACGCCGAGCTGGCGCTTCCGGTTCGCGGGCAACATTCCTAGAAACGGTGCCAGCATGGACACCATCGGCACGCCGTGATTGTGGTGCCCGAGGAAGACGCGCACACCAAGCATTGCCACCTGCACAGCCATAAATAGTCGGGCCACAGCCCACGGGTTCACACGGGCCGCGTACAGCCCCAGAGCGATGCTCGTGGCGAAGTACGCGAAGTTCCAGACGTATTCGACGTTCACGCGAGAAGTGCTGCGCTGCTGCGCCTGGGCCTGGGCATTGGCTCCCGGGGCGCTTGGCGGGGCCATCCCGGCCGCGGGGGACCCACCGGCCTGGCTCTGGTGCATGCTAGCAAGCATAGCCAAAAGCGGGTCGCTCTCAGGCGCGAGTCCATTAGCCGCATGGCCATCTGTCATACTGCTCTCAACTTCACGGCTGCCGGCAGGCGAATTTGCCGGCGGGGCGCTTGCCACCGCCGGCGCCGTGGCGGGGGCCTTTTTGGGGGTCTCCACGGGGGGCTTGAAGTCCTGCGTGCCGGCTACTGACGTGATTTTCGTGAGCCTGTTACCGCCACTGGCGCGGATGCGGGCCTGCCGCTTCTCCCGCTCCAGACGGCGCTGCTCGTTCTTGTCCATTGGCCTCGATCAGAGCTGGATCTGCTGGGCTGGGTCGGTTGGGTTAGCGTACGCTGCCTGGTGGGAGGAGTGCGACGGCCCAAACCGGGCTCGACGAAGTTAGCTCGTGAATTCAGAACTGCTATTTCCAGAAACCGGAATTCAAATTTTGCTACTGTATTTTTCTGGCCGGTTATTTCACGCGAATCCGAGTCTTCACCAGCTTGACGGCCACCCTCAGTGGGCCAATGGATTTTCTGCGGTTGGGGCTCCCTCGACCTATCGTTCGGCAGCTATTCTTCTCACCATATATACACATATGCTGCGTCTGCCCAAAGCCATGGCTGTGCTGCGCCCGCAGCTCGCGCTGCGCGGCGGAGTGCAAACGCGCACAAAGCTGACGCTTGCCGAGGAGCGCGGCGTCCGTACCGTCCAGGACGAGCACATCTACCAGGGCGTGGACCAAACAGCGATCAAGGAGAGCCAGGCGCCGAACCGCAAGGAGACGTGGGCGCCCTCGCAGCGCCCGCGCGCGGACGCGATGACCGGCCCGCTTTTCGACGGCGTCGACCTGTCCACGCAGCCGCTCCCGTACGCGGCCATTGATCTCATCGCTCAGACGCCGGTGCGCTACGTGCACCACGCGGCTGTGTGCGACGGCAACGTCGGCGGGCGTCATGGCGGCGTCCAGGGCCACCCGAAGGTGTTCATCAACGTCGACAAGCCCGGCATTCACGCGTGCACATACTGCGGCACCCGCTACGCCGATGAGCACCACAAGAAAGATATTGAGGAGGGCAAGATCACCAAGCTGTTCAGCTAAGAACGTTTTTTTTTTAGCTGCCTCGGCGGCGGTGCTTGTTTAGACATAATTATATATAAAACTACCAGCGAATCGCGTTGCTTAGCTGTGGAACCACCCTCCGCGGGTATTGTCAAGTCCTACCGGGTCATCCCACCAGTTCTGTCGTATACATTGTGTGAGCTCAATACAGTGAAACCATCTTGGATCTTGATCACACACGTCGCTCTCAGTTGTCTGTTTAACCGCTGGTTTCTCGCAGGGTTGGGTATGCTGAAGTTCGGACAGGCCCTGCATTTGAACCGCCCGCACCTGGTCGAGAAAGGCTTTCTCACGCCGTTCATTACGGCGGCCGAGTACGCGCAGCGTCGCACGCGGCTGCTCGACCTGATGGCCCCCAACAGTCTGGCGATTGTTGGCGGAAACCGCGTCCAGTTCGCGACGCCGAGCGTTTTCTACCCGTTCCGCCAGGACCCGAACTTCCAGTACCTCACGGGCTTCCTTGAGCCGGACGCGTGCCTGTTGCTACACAAGCCCAAGGATTCCGGGCCCGGAGTGGAGCTGATGTTCGTTCCTGAAAAGGAGGAGTTCGCCGAGAAGTGGGAGGGCGAGCGCACGGGCACGGAACAGGCGAAGGCAGTGTTCGGAATCGACGGCGTGCTGCCGAACACGGCCGTGCGCGATACCGTGAAGTCTTTGGTTGGGGCTGTTTCAACCGTTTATGCCGACACGGACCCGACCACGACGGTCCGCCAGGGCAAGTTTTTCAACCACGAGCTCGCGCCGCTCGTGCACTCGAAGCTCTCGCGCACTCCAGTGACCCACCTTGTGCAGGGGCTGCGCATGATCAAGTCCGAGTCCGAGATCGACTGCATGCGCACGGCGTGCGAGATTAGCGCGGCCGCCTACAACCAGGCGTACCGCCAGCAGTTCGTGAGCGAACACCAGCTGCACGCGTACCTCGACTTCATGTTCAAGCAGGGTGGCTGCGAGTCCGATGCATATCTCGCCGTTGTTGCTGGCGGCGACCACGCACTAACGATCCACTACGTGCGCAACGACGATCTGCTGCGGGAGGGTGAGCTCGTCCTCGTCGACGCCGGCGGGCGCTTCGGTGGATACTGCGCGGACATCTCGCGGACGTGGCCCGTGAATGGGCGGTTTACTGGCCCGCAGCGCGACCTTTACGAGGCCGTGCTCGCGACCGAGGAGGCGTGCATCGAGCAGTGCACGGAGCAGTCCGGCAACTCAATCTACGATCTACACCGGATCTCGGAACAGCAGCTCAAGCACAACTTGAAGAACGCCGGTATGGACCTCACAGCACGCCAGGTCTCCATGGTGTATCCGCACATGATCGGGCACCAACTCGGTCTCGACGTCCACGACATCTCTGTACCGGGCCAGAGCACCACTCCCCTCAGGTCCAACCAGGTGGTGACGATCGAGCCAGGAATTTATGTGCCGTACGACGATCAGTTCCCGAAACACTTCCAGGGCATTGGTATCCGCATCGAGGACAATATCGTTGTGGGGCCCACGTCGTACGAGAACCTTTCGGAGGAGTGCCTTAAGGACCCCGAGGAAATCGAGCGCGTTTAGTACATACATGCACATATAATAATCTTATTAGCGCATCTTCAATCGAGATGAACTTTTTCTAGTACAGAGTGGCTTAATTATATGGCGGGTGCCTCATTTCTCCATTGGCCACTGCTAAGACCTCTAAATCCTTAGTTCTAAGTCAAATATATACTCATTTTATCATTAGTGCGACGTCTGGTCGGTTGGCGAACCCACGACCTTACCGTTGAGGATGCTGGTCTGGTCCATCCAGCCACCGGCGGCGACCTGGCCGTGCTCACCCGTGAACGAGGCGATCTTGCGCTCGACCTCGGGACGGAAGTGGCGCAGCAGACCCTGGATCGGCCACGACGCGGCCTCACCAAGGGCACAGATCGTGTGGCCCTCGACCTCCTTCGTGAGCTCGAGTATCATGTCGATCTCGCGCTCGCGGGCCTGGCCGACCAGCAGCCGGTTCATCATCTTGGACAGCCAGGTAGTGCCCTCACGGCACGGCGTGCACTGACCGCACGACTCGTGCTTGAAGAACTTGGAGAGGCGCTGGATCGAGCGCACAACGTCGGCCTGCTTGTCCATCACAATGACGGCCGCGGTGCCCAAACCACTCTGGGCATCACGGAGACCGTCGTAGTCCATGAGCACGTCCGAGCACACGTCCAGGGGCATGATAGGGGTCGACGCACCACCGGGGATCACGGCCTGCAGGTTGTCCCAGCCACCGCGGACACCGCCGCAATGGCGCTCAATGAGCTCACGCAGCGGGATCGACATCTCTTCCTCAACAGTGCACGGCTTGTTGACGTTACCAGAGATGCAGAACAGCTTGGTGCCAGCGTTGCGCTCACGGCCGAACGACGCGAACCACTCGGGTCCACGGCGCATGATGGTGGGCACGACGGCAACCGTTTCAACGTTGGTGACCGTGGAGGGCCGGCCGTAGAGACCGACACCGGCCGGGAATGGCGGCTTCATACGCGGCTTGCCGGGCTTGCCCTCGAGACTCTCGAGCAAACTCGTCTCCTCACCGCAGACGTAGGCACCCATACCGCGGTGCACAAAGACGTCGTAGTCGTAGCCACTGCCGCACGCGTTTTTGCCGATAAGGCCGGCCTTGTAGGCCTCGTTGATCGCCTGCTGCAGGATCACGGCCTCCTCGTAGAACTCGCCGCGGATATAAATATACGCGGCCGTCGCGTTCATCGCACGGCCGACGACAAGACAGCCCTCGATCAGCTTGTGCGGGTCCTTGCGCATGATCTCACGGTCCTTACAGGTGCCGGGCTCGCCCTCATCGGCGTTCACGCACAGGTAACGCGGGCCGACGTTCTTCTCCCATCCGGGCGGGTTCATAAAAGACCACTTCATTCCCGACGGAAAGCCAGCGCCGCCACGGCCGCGCAGACCGCTCTTCTTAGCCTGGTCGATGAGCCAGTTGTCGCCCTTCAGCACCATCTCCTTCGTCTTGTGCCAGTCGCCCATCTTCTGCGCGCTCTTCAAATCGTGGCCGTAGTTGCCATAGAGGTTCTGGAAAATGCGGTCCTGGTCTTTCAGACCGCCGTGCTGCCGGGCCAGCACGCGGCCGCTGCTCAGAAAACGCCGCTGCATCATTTGGTCGAGTGGTAGCAGTTGAAAGGGTTGGGCGTCAGCACCATTTCATACGGGATTGATTGGTCGACGTGATTACTAACCACTCTCGAGCGCACCGCGTGGACGGGCCGTAACGGGGCCCAATGACGAGAATTCAGTTCATTTACAAATTAATTTAGACTTTTGTTTTGTCAGTCTTAGCGAAAATTTGATAACTAGTTTGAGAAATTAAAAGATCTATCTGGCTTGTTGCTCAGGGGTTACCTGAGCGCTGGGGCCATACCGGCAATGTTGACATACTTCTTTAGTACGAATAATCTATCTATATAAGAATCTCTACTCAAAGCTCTTGAACCACCAGACACTGTCGCTGAACGCCTTGCTAATAGCCAGCTTCGACCAGGGCTCCTTTGTGTTGCCGCGGACCGCGAATCCGTGCGAAGTGCCCGAGAGCATGGTGATGAAGTAGGTCGCTTTGATCTCCTTAAGCTTTGCGAGCGTGGCCTCCCGACCTTCCGGGGTGAACATGCCATCCTCTTCAGCAGCAATGATGATGAGCGGGTTCTTGACCTCAGCGACCTCCTCAAGTTGCACGAACGACGGGTGGGCGATCGCGCCAACGTCGATGGCCTTCTTGCCAAGCAGACGCACCGTGTAGCGCGCACCAAAGCAATAGCCGATAGAGCTGAGCTGCGTGGGCTTCAGCTCATCCTTAATATACTTAACAACCTCGTCGACGATCGGGTCCGTCTGGGCGGGGCCGTGGCGCGGGATCCATTCTTCAAGGAAGCCAGCGCCGAACTCACGGGCTTCGCCATAGAAAATATCAGGTACGACCACGTAGTAGCCCTGTTCGGCATACTTGTCAGCAACGAGCTGCGAGTTCGGGAAGTGGATACCAAGGATGTCGGTCAGGAGGAGCAGAACCTTCTTAGACGACTTGTCGCCAGTGAAGTAGGTCTCGATGGAGCCGATCTTTCCGAAGGTGCCGGCAGCATCGCCTTCGAGCTTGAAGCCCTGAGTGCAGCAGTCCTGAGGGGGGTTGGAAGCCATTGTGATGAAGCAGTAAGTAAGTTTGAGCTATGGTGCTGCTGACGCTGGTCACCGTGCGTGCGGTTGTTGAGTCGTGCAGTACCCCGACCCTATTAATAATTCCGAGGGTTTCCCACGAGAGGCACAGTGCGATCTAGCTATCTTCAGAGCATATGGAGAGATTAGCGGGAAATTCGTATCCAAAAATGATCTTAATGCGATACTCGTCGTATGAGATTGTTAATTTTGCGGTATCAACGAATTTATATGTACTCTGTAAGCATTGCCGGCTGCTCTTTTTTGGCCGACAGATCAAGCCGCTGTAATATTTCTAAAATCCAGACCTAAAGAGAATCTTTTTATTGTTCTCTGACACTGTTTTATAGCGCCGACTTCTTTGGTCAAGATTCTCTTACATGATCACATGATGTGGCCTAGTTGAAACTTCTTGCATGGGACCGTCGGAGACAAGCTTCAATGAGCTCTCTCACGATGCCGTGTTGTATGTCATCGACACATCTGTGTCCATGGAAGATGCAGGTGCTTTAACAGTGGCATTGGACGCCGCTAACTGGGCTATTCGAGACCCCTCTCGCACCACTTCATTCAGGAATAATGCAGGCGTAATTCTGTATAATGTGGCTGAAGAAGGCTCAAAATCATCCGCTCATGTGCTTATGTCTCTAAAAGAACCGAGAACGAATGATCTCAAACGTTTAATCCGGCTTTCTAAAAACAGAGAGACCTTCAGAAACGAGTTCACGCCATTGAAGTCTCACGCGTCATCACTGATTGCTGCTATGAAGCTCGCGATTTCGGAGCTTTCCCAATTCAATACCACAAATCTATGCCGGATGGTCATTCTTACCAATGATGACAACCCCGTTAGGGACCAGCAGTCAGAGTCTCGCGCAATAGCCCTGGCTGCCGAGATTACTGCTTCATCAACGTTTTTGACGCCAATTTTCTTGCAGACACCTCATTTTGATATCCGAAAGTTTTGGTTGAAAATCAACTACTTACCACCACCAACACGGACATTGTCTGATTCAGACGATATGTACACAAACCCACAATTGCTCGAGCCATGGACAATCTCGGCACTTGCGAACTCAAAACATGCTCTCGCATCATCGAAGTCCAGGCGAAAACGCGTGTTATACAAGGGAGCTCTGGTTCTCGGAAATTTCAACATTGGAATACGGGGATACGCCGTCGTGCACGAATATACACGGCCAGCCCCGCTCAAATTCGCGTATGGTGCGGACCAGAAAACTCCTCATATGCTGCACACCGAACGAATTGAGGTTTTGACTGACACTGGCCATAGAATAGAGCAGGGCGAATTCGAAAAGAAAATCAAGCTTGGTGGTGGATCAGCGCAAACCGAACAGGATTGGGTGGTACCGATAAGCGAGAAGGAGCTCACAAATCTTAAAACCGTCCCACTCCCTGATGGTAAATGCCGAGACCACTCCGTTATATACGTGCATTCCTTCGCGCCAGCATCCTCAGTTGATTTATCGGGTATCATTGGGCATTCAATCTTCATCACGCCGGGTACAGACTTGTTCACAAATGCTTTAACCTCATTCATAGCTTTGCGACAATCCATGTGCCGCAAAAACCTTGTAGCCCGGGTCTCGTTTTACCCGTTGCATCGGGCGCCTGTCAGTGGACTGCTCTATGCTTTCAGCTCTGCAAATGAGCCGGCACCAAATACCTCGTCAGGAATGTATTTTGTACACACACCTTTTTCAGAAGAATTTCGCATGCCCCCAAAGCTGAGCTTGGTAGAGATGAGTCCCTTCATGAAGAATTCTGTACGCAAACTTTGCTCCAAATTTACACTGCCATCTGGGTTCAATCCTTCTCGATTTCGAAATCCACTGATAGAGTCGTTTGCTGAAATTCTCGAATACCGTGCCTTGAAAATACCGATAGGGAGCGGTGTTTTCAGAAAAAAGGATGGCACCAGGCCAAAATATGACACTATCTCCAAAACGTCTTATGCTGTATCCAAAACAATTCACAGCCTTCTTGAAGGAGTTGACGATTCCCCGAAAACTCATACGAGCTTCAAACGCCCCAAAACAGAGATTCAGCTAGATTAGAGATTTCTGGAATGTGCCGATATCATAAAGTTCAACCAACTAAAAGAGCCTGATTCCGCATAAAGGCACTATATTTAAAGCCAAGGGAAGTATTCGTAGGATGTTTCAAATAATTATAATCGACTCTACTGAATTCTATTTCCACATTATTGAAAATTGAAGTTTCACATAAAACTAACTTTTTGTTTAAGAGAAACGCAGTAAATTCCGTGTCTCCAAGCCACTACGCCGGTAAGTAATCAAGTACTGCGCAAAACCCACACCCCATCATCAGCCGAGTTTCGGGTGCGAATTGCCAATCTGCTCACAAGGAACATACTTTTTACTCTAGAAAATCGTAACGAGTTTGCTATATATCGACCTTTTCAGTTGTAAAATTTCCGGAATATTTGGAACCTGTTTCCCAATGCAATTCCACTTGCCAATTGCTCCGTATGCTTCACGAGGTCGTGGATGCAACCTGTCCAGCAGTTTTTCTACGTGAATAAGCCGCTACCCCTACCTCAAAAAGGCGGGATGCGCAAGACTAGCTGCGACTCTGACTAGTATATATTTAGGAACAGGAACCGGAAATTTCCCACTGAGAAAGAATATAGTTCTTTCGATCCAGTGACATCGCTCTGCCTTTCCTGCTCTAAATAATTTCTCACATCTGTCTCGCATTGAAATGAAAAGCAGTATTGAAATTCTCGGCTCAACGGCGATTTTCACTAATGACGATATTGTACCCGTGCAAATTACATTGAAATGTGGAGTAGACGACACATTTCAGCCCGCTTTTGTAGAAACCGTTGAAACTCGACTCATTTGCGAGAGCAAATTTACCATTGGTTCAGTAGAGAAACTGGATACACGCCATAGAAGCGAGAGTGTCGAGGCAGAGCTTGTCAGATGTGAGAAAAACTTTGCTGTATATACAACAAAGTTGAGATTCCCTGCTAAGAGGACTTCATCGCAAGAAGAACTGTTGGGATCGCTTGTACTCGATGATATTGAAGACGGCTTCAGGTGGTTCATCCAGGGCGAAGTGGTATGGAGAAATGGCCTTAAAGGCGAAGAAGTATTTGATTCATTTGAAAAAACACTCATGTTCAAACCAACTGCACCGTTGCCGTTCCTTTTCGATCTTATGGATACGGAGCATGCAGAACTGGTTGATAACACGCCGCTCAGTCTGGTGACTACACATGCAGCAGCTGGTCTGCCGCAAGTTCCCTTGAAGGCAGGATTAGGATTGAGAGTTGCTTGTGCTGTGCCCAATAAATTCAGTGTGAAGCGGCTGAGACTGATGCTGAGAGACACAATATCAATAAATCGTGTCAATGGCTTTCAATATGGTACCTGCACGCTTTCAACATATCGGTGGCTGTTGGAAGATGTGCGGCCCATCGTTCCAATTACATTATCCGATGTCACGAACGATTTGGATCCGCTCGTCGAAAATATTGCCGTTGACCACGCGACAATCTGCCCATCCTTTAACACGAAAGAAGTCAGCCATCATTTTGATTTGATGACAGAATTGACATTGTCTTGGTTGGACGCCAACAATGTCGAACAATCATGCCGAGTCATGTCAGTTTCACCGGTGGAGGTCTTGCCCAGAATCTCTGGATCTAGCTACTCCATGCGCCATAGTAAAGAGCCTCATTGCGAGGCAAATTTTGAGCCTGCATGGATAACAGACTCATCTGATGACACTTTTGACAGCGAGTTGGATAGCGATGGGGATAGTGTGTCGAGTGTCATGTCAGTACATGCAAAATACGACACATTCCAGTTGCCAACTATTACTTCGGTCCTTTATGAATAGATGCTTATATGAATATTTATTTTAAATTTGTGAAAATGAATAAAATGTAAAGTACATTATATGCCCTGGCGGTTCAGGATTTGGACAACCCTCTGCCCTGCCAAAAATTAAATAAGCGAAAAATTACCGATCTTTTTGCAACTCGATCCGCCAACACTTGACCATAGTCAATGGTTTTGAAAAGCACGCCGGGCGCCACCGTACCCGTGTATCAGGTTTCCGGTGCCAATACGTCGCGGTCTTTACCAGACTGGCTGGTGAAAAAGCGAAAACAATCTCTAAAGAAGGACCCTGAGTTCCAGTCGCGAATTCAGCTCATTCAGGACTTTGAATTTGAAGAGGCCTCTAATCGCATCAAAGTGACGCGAGACTGCCAGTATGCTGTTGCCACAGGTACATATAAGCCTCAAATTCATGTCTACGACTTCCAGCAAATGAGCATGAAATTTGAGCGCCACACGGACGCCGAGAATGTCGACTTTGTAATGGTAAGTGATGACTGGACAAAGGGCGTGCACCTCCAGAGTGATCGCAGTATTGAATTTCATGCACAGGGTGGAATTCATGCCCGCACTCGAATTCCCAAATTTGGCCGTTCCATTGATTATAATCGTGAGAATTGCGAGATTTATGTGGCCGCAAGTGGCAGTGAATTATACCGACTCAACATTGACGTTGGAAGATATATGGCACCATTTGAAACTGGTGCCGATGCACTAAATGTTGTAAAGGTCAATCCTGCTCACGGTCTTGTGGGAACCGGTACCGAAGAAGGCACTGTTCAATTCTGGGATCCTAGATCGCGCCGCCAAGTTGGAGTACTTGGTGTAGGTGGCCAGGGCCATGGAATTGGCAGTGGCGTGACGAGTTTGGCGTTCCACAATGACGGACTGCGATTTGCTGCCGGAACTTATGAAGGAATCACGCAGCTTTTCGATCTGCGTATGTCACAACCTTTGCTGTCGAAGGATCAGGGCTATAGCTATCCAATCCAAAATATCGGGTATTTGGATACTCCAACAGCGCAAGACATGGTCTGGACATCGGACAAACGCATTGTAAAAATCTGGGACGCGCAGAATGGCGATCCCTATACTTCTCTCGAGCCGAGCGTGGACATCAACGACGTTGCCCACATCCCCAACACGGGTATGTTCTTGATGGCCAACGAGGGAGTTCCCATGCATACATACTACGTGCCGACATTGGGTCCTGCGCCCCGTTGGTGCTCTTTCTTGGATAATATCACCGAGGAGCTTGAAGAGAAACCTGTGTCAAGTGTTTATGAGAACTACAAGTTTGTGACTGCCAAGGAGCTTCGTCAGCTTGGGCTTGATCACCTCGTGGGCAGCAACGTTGTACGGGCATACATGCACGGTTATTTCCTGGACATGCCGCTTTACGAGAAGGCGAAGCTCATTGCCAACCCTTACGAGTACCGCGACCATCGCGAAGCAGAGATTCGCAAACGTATCGAACAGGAGCGCGAATCGCGGATTCGTGGTGCAAAGACAAAGGCAGCCGCCGGTGCCAAAGTCAACAAAGAGTTTGCAGCCGAAAACAGCGAGCAGATCGACGACCGTTTCAAAGCAATGTTCGAGGATCCCGAGTACGAGATCGACGAAAACAGCTACGAGTACAAGCTGCTGCATGGTGGTCGTGGTTCTGCAAAAGCGGCTGCAAAGCCTTCTGTCGAGCGTAAGGGCCCGCGTGCCTTGACAGCGGCCGAAGAGGAAGAACAGGACCGTCTGCGCGGTAGTGACGAAGAAGAAGAGGACGATGAAAGTGACCAGGGCGTTGAAAAGCATAAGGCACGGGCACAGCGTAAGCGAAGACCCAAGAAGAGCGTTGGCGAGGGGCTGGATCTACGCGCCGTGAACGACCGAGGGAGTCTCGCTGATCTGCCGCTTGGAGAGCAGCTGTCGCGCCGGCGCCAGCAGCATGAGCCTGCTGACCGTGTGGTGAAGGGCAATGCCGAGATCCAATTCACGCCACGCGCTAAAAAGAAGGCACCGAAACCAAGCAATGTGGACTCGGGCAGAGCGACGTCGCGGGGCGACGGCTCTTTGCGCAAGGCGAGCAAGAACGCTTTTCGGGGTATGTAATATTTATTATATACATGAAATGTTATCACTCAATTGGCGAGTCCGCGAATTGACTAGCATCTGCGAGGCACATGCCCTGTGCATATGCATAAGGCACATGCACTTTGGCCATCTTTGTTTATACGATGTCGTATTATCGCCGCACGTAGGCCGAACCCTATCACGTGTCTGTAACGGTGGTGAGGTGTAAATGGCACACACTGTGGGCCGGGCCGGAGATACGGTGGTGGTACGTACGTATATACGGGTGCCCCTCACCGCTAACGCAACCCCAACACAGGTGGCAGCATTTATCCCAACTATATATACCACCGCACCCCCCACTGAATAATGTCAGATCCGAAGCGACAAAAGATGGCTGGAAAGACTAACTACTTGATTCTTGTGCGCCACGGCGAGTCTGAGTGGAACTCGAAGAACCTTTTCACTGGCTGGGTTGATGCCAAGCTGAACGATAAGGGCCGTCAGGAGGCCATCCGTGCTGGTGAGCTTCTTGGCCAGTTCGAGCACAAGCCCGATGTTCTTTACACATCGCGCCTCTCGCGTGCCATCCAGACCGCTAACCTTGCTCTTGAGAAGGCTGACCGTTTGTGGGTTGACACCCACCGCTCGTGGCGCCTGAACGAGCGTCACTACGGTGCGCTCCAGGGCAAGAACAAGAAGGAGATCGCTGAGGAGTTCGGCAACGAGAAGTTCATGGTCTGGCGTCGCTCGTTCGACGTGCCGCCGCCGGTGATCGACGACAACTCCGAGTTCTCGCAGGTCAAGGACGAGCGCTACGCGAACATCCCCACCGACTCCGTGCCGCGCACTGAGTCCCTCAAGCTTGTGATCGACCGCATGCTTCCGTACTGGACCGACGTCATCGCGCCCCAGCTCCTCGAGGGCAAGACCGTCATGATTGCTGCTCACGGCAACTCGCTCCGTGGTCTCGTGAAGCACCTCGACAAGATCTCTGACGACAAGATCGCCGGTCTCAACATTCCCACTGGTATCCCGCTCGTTTACGAGCTGGACGAGAACCTCCGCCCTATCAAGGCCGCCTATTACCTCGACCCGGAGGCCGCTCAGGCCGGTGCCGCCGCTGTCGCCAACCAGGGCAAATAAATTAGATAAAATCTTAAGTTCTAGGCGTCATTTCGTCACACATTAATACATTCCAATCTAAATTGTACAATTATAATTAGCTAGCTGAATCACTTGGGTGGAACCGCCGGAGCAGCAGAGAGCTCGTCATCACCGAGACCGAGCTCAGCGCCATGGCAAGCGAAGCCCAAACAGGATCCAATCGCGTGTGTGTCCATGGGTAGAATAGGCCTGCCGCGACCGGGATCGCCAGCAGGTTGTAGAACGCTGCCCAGAAGAAATTCGTCCTGACTTTGGACATCACGGCCTGCGAGATCTCGCACAGCACAGGGAGCCCACTCAAGTCCTCCCGCAAAAGAACAAACTGCGAGCTCGACAGCGCAATATCGGCACCACGGCCCAGGGCGACACCGACATCGCTTGCGGACAATGCTGGCGCGTCGTTGATGCCGTCGCCTACCATGGCTACCAGAGCCCGCCCGTACTGCGACTTGGCGGTCCCGGCTGTCATTTGTAATGAACGAATCTTGTCTGCCTTTTGTTGAGGCAGCACGCCGGCAATGATATTCGATGACGGTATGCCCACTTTTCGGCCAACCGCCTGCGCAGTTTCAACATTGTCACCACTGATCATCCAGCATTGGATACCCATCAGATGCAGCTTGTGTACGACCCGACGGCTCTCAGGGCGAATTTGGTCGGCAAAGGCAAACATCAGCACCGTCTGCTTGCCAGCTATAGCCAGGAGCACCACGCTCTTGCCCTCATTCTTCCACTTCTGAAGCAATCGCACTTGCTCATTCGACAACGTGCACCCAGCCTCTTTGATAAGCTGCTCATTACCTAGAAGCGCTGTCTCGCCCTTATATTGACCAGCCAGCACAGATGCACGCACGCCGCGGCCTTGGTGGTCGATTTGCTGTGTAGGGCCACACCGCGTATCAGCAACCTTGCGCCCTTTGGCATACTCGATGATGGCGGAAGCCAAGGGATGAGTGCTATCGCGCTCAAGGATCGCTGCCAGCTGTACGGCATCATCGCTTTCAGCACCACTAGTATCGGTTATCCGCAGTTCGCCGCCTCGCGTTATGGTCCCTGTTTTATCAAAACAAATGACATCGATATGAGCGCCTTCTTCAAACGCCTCTCCGCCACCGCGGGCCAATATGCCATACTTCGCAGAAATCCCGCTGCCGATATACAATGCCGTTGGCGCCGCAAGACCAATCCCACATGGACAGGCAACCACAAATGTAGCAATCGCAAACTGCATGCTCCACCGCACATCACGCGTAATGATGTACCACACTAACCAAACAGTGAGAGCCAGATACACCACAATGGGAACAAATACGGACGTTATTTGCTCCACCAAATTCTCAATTGGGGCCCGTTGCATCTGACCATCCCGCACAGCATCCACAATGTCATCAAGAAGTGTTCCTTTGCCCACAGCGGTGACCCTCAGTACAGCCGATTGCTGGCCGGCATTCAAGGTACCGGCATATACCTCGTCACCTTGGCCCTTGGGCACAGGCAGCGATTCTCCAGTGAGCATGGATTCGTTAAACTCCGTTTGACAATCATTGATTACCACGCCATCTACTGCACACCGCTGCCCGCTGAATATCGCGACTTTGTCGCCCACTTCCACCAAATCTATATTCACTGTCTTCGTGTCCGGGGCGGTATCACTACCACCAGTCACCAAAGCCACAGCATCGGGCCGCACCTTAGAGATCATCGAAACAGCAGAAGTCGTTTTGATTTTGGAATAGATGTCGAGATATCTCCCGATCAGCAAAAAGAACGTGAGGAAGATGACCGAGTCGAAATACGTTTCCTCGTGTCTGCTTCCCTCTGTGATAACAATCAGGACACTGGAAAAGTAGGAAATAGATGTTCCAAGTGACATGAGCAAGTTCATGCTGCCAAAGTGGAAGAGCCTATTCTTGGATTGTTGTCGAAACAGCATCCGCAATTCCTTAAGCGCCTTCCTATGAAAAATGTCAGCAGCAAAAAAGTAGATAGGTGTCGACAGCAGGAAGAGCACTTTCCAGTTCATCATGAATGATTCGCTGAACATCAAAAGAGCCGTTGGCAACGCCACAATACTAGTGAGTTTCAATCTTCGCGTGATTGCATGCTTCTCCGCTATTTGGTTCTCAGCTGCAATTTCTTCCAATGATTTTGGATGAACAATCTCAAATTCCAGCTCAGGGTTTGCCTCTTCTAACCGGGCCAGAATAGACCGGATGGTGAGTCTTGATGGCGGAGATGGCAAGTAAGTAAACTTCACATAAGGGGTTGCCATAGAGACAGCATTGACTATATCGACGGCGTTTCCCCAAGCTTTGAGATTATCCATCACTTTATCTGGGCATCGCTCGCAGAAGATACCACTTACTCGAAGGGTAACCGTACGCGCACGCTGAGCAGCCTGCGCCGAATGGGTTTCAGTGGCATCTGCCAAGAAATCAATGTCATAGCCAATGTCTTCAACTGCTGTACGAATAGACTCCAGATCAGGCTCTGTTTTAGTGAATATCTCGGCATGCCCATTAAGCACTTCTACCGTAGCTCTTGTCACGGATGGCAGACTCTCGAGAGTGGCTTTCACGGTATTTGAACATGACGAGCAGGTCATCCCACCAATTGCGGCTTCCAAACGGTACTCTTTGACGTCAGTGGCCGAGATTGGCAGAACCTCGGTTAGAGTAGCAGAAAACCCCGCATCATCAATGATCTTCTCAGCAGTATGCACCATATCGCGTCCAGGAACGAGCACGTAAGCGGCGCCAGTGAGCGGGTCGGCAGATACATCCAGCACTTCGGGAAGGTTAGACTTCACGGCTGAAACGATGGACTGGCTGCACCCTGCGCAGGTCATACCGCTGACAGCAAAAACAGCCCTAAAGGCATCGAGGGCATGCTCTCGAGCATTTTCAGAGGGATCATGACACTCTTCACAGATTTCTGCGTGCCGCTGAGCCCGCGAGGGCCGTTTCTCCGGTTTGAGCCAATTGAGCCAGCCTTTGCTCGGTTTTGAACTCGAGGGCGATCCCACATAGGACACCTCATTGTTTTCATCTTGCAGATCAAAGCCGTGTTGGTGTAGCTCGGCACTAATGGCGGGAATTTCCAGATCTTTGGTAGAATCAATGCGAACAAGTTCTCGGTTTTGCAAGAATTTCACGCGGGCATTTGCATCGTGAGCATTTATCACATTGCGCACATGCTGTTCGCATGATGGACAATGGATATTGTCGATACGCAATGAGTATTGAGGCATTGCCACCACTGTATGCCGTCAGCCTGATTTTATGCCACACACAACGTCTGACCTAGCCCTGGATATGCAGGTTGCCAACAATGAGGTAAATGAGAATAAACAAGGAGGTGTTATCGTGCAAAGTTTGATGGAAAATCACGGCATAGGTTTAAAAATTGTATTGATATATATGCGGCACTATCTCTTAATTGCATCATTTCATACACAACTTTCCCTGTCATCACCGTCGCATCGTCAGCACCTACCGAGACATTACCTGCTAATGGCATGATAAATATTCAGCCATTGCGAATCCCAGCAACTGCTTGGAAAACTCTACTGAAATTCTTTTGTGAAAGTACTGCCCTGCGGCCCGCCATAGTGCAGAACTGCGGGCCGGACACCGGCGGATATTATTGGTTCGTGCATATCAAGGCCGCCTATTACCTCGACCCGGAGGCCGCTCAGGCCGGTGCCGCCGCTGTCGCCAACCAGGGCAAATAAATTAGATAAAATCTTAAGTTCTAGGCGTCATTTCGTCACACATTAATACATTCCAATCTAAATTGTACAATTATAATTAGCTAGCTGAATCACTTGGGTGGAACCGCCGGAGCAGCAGAGAGCTCGTCATCACCGAGACCGAGCTCAGCGCCATGGCAAGCGAAGCCCAAACAGGATCCAATCGCGTGTGTGTCCATGGGTAGAATAGGCCTGCCGCGACCGGGATCGCCAGCAGGTTGTAGAACGCTGCCCAGAAGAAATTCGTCCTGACTTTGGACATCACGGCCTGCGAGATCTCGCACAGCACAGGGAGCCCACTCAAGTCCTCCCGCAAAAGAACAAACTGCGAGCTCGACAGCGCAATATCGGCACCACGGCCCAGGGCGACACCGACATCGCTTGCGGACAATGCTGGCGCGTCGTTGATGCCGTCGCCTACCATGGCTACCAGAGCCCGCCCGTACTGCGACTTGGCGGTCCCGGCTGTCATTTGTAATGAACGAATCTTGTCTGCCTTTTGTTGAGGCAGCACGCCGGCAATGATATTCGATGACGGTATGCCCACTTTTCGGCCAACCGCCTGCGCAGTTTCAACATTGTCACCACTGATCATCCAGCATTGGATACCCATCAGATGCAGCTTGTGTACGACCCGACGGCTCTCAGGGCGAATTTGGTCGGCAAAGGCAAACATCAGCACCGTCTGCTTGCCAGCTATAGCCAGGAGCACCACGCTCTTGCCCTCATTCTTCCACTTCTGAAGCAATCGCACTTGCTCATTCGACAACGTGCACCCAGCCTCTTTGATAAGCTGCTCATTACCTAGAAGCGCTGTCTCGCCCTTATATTGACCAGCCAGCACAGATGCACGCACGCCGCGGCCTTGGTGGTCGATTTGCTGTGTAGGGCCACACCGCGTATCAGCAACCTTGCGCCCTTTGGCATACTCGATGATGGCGGAAGCCAAGGGATGAGTGCTATCGCGCTCAAGGATCGCTGCCAGCTGTACGGCATCATCGCTTTCAGCACCACTAGTATCGGTTATCCGCAGTTCGCCGCCTCGCGTTATGGTCCCTGTTTTATCAAAACAAATGACATCGATATGAGCGCCTTCTTCAAACGCCTCTCCGCCACCGCGGGCCAATATGCCATACTTCGCAGAAATCCCGCTGCCGATATACAATGCCGTTGGCGCCGCAAGACCAATCCCACATGGACAGGCAACCACAAATGTAGCAATCGCAAACTGCATGCTCCACCGCACATCACGCGTAATGATGTACCACACTAACCAAACAGTGAGAGCCAGATACACCACAATGGGAACAAATACGGACGTTATTTGCTCCACCAAATTCTCAATTGGGGCCCGTTGCATCTGACCATCCCGCACAGCATCCACAATGTCATCAAGAAGTGTTCCTTTGCCCACAGCGGTGACCCTCAGTACAGCCGATTGCTGGCCGGCATTCAAGGTACCGGCATATACCTCGTCACCTTGGCCCTTGGGCACAGGCAGCGATTCTCCAGTGAGCATGGATTCGTTAAACTCCGTTTGACAATCATTGATTACCACGCCATCTACTGCACACCGCTGCCCGCTGAATATCGCGACTTTGTCGCCCACTTCCACCAAATCTATATTCACTGTCTTCGTGTCCGGGGCGGTATCACTACCACCAGTCACCAAAGCCACAGCATCGGGCCGCACCTTAGAGATCATCGAAACAGCAGAAGTCGTTTTGATTTTGGAATAGATGTCGAGATATCTCCCGATCAGCAAAAAGAACGTGAGGAAGATGACCGAGTCGAAATACGTTTCCTCGTGTCTGCTTCCCTCTGTGATAACAATCAGGACACTGGAAAAGTAGGAAATAGATGTTCCAAGTGACATGAGCAAGTTCATGCTGCCAAAGTGGAAGAGCCTATTCTTGGATTGTTGTCGAAACAGCATCCGCAATTCCTTAAGCGCCTTCCTATGAAAAATGTCAGCAGCAAAAAAGTAGATAGGTGTCGACAGCAGGAAGAGCACTTTCCAGTTCATCATGAATGATTCGCTGAACATCAAAAGAGCCGTTGGCAACGCCACAATACTAGTGAGTTTCAATCTTCGCGTGATTGCATGCTTCTCCGCTATTTGGTTCTCAGCTGCAATTTCTTCCAATGATTTTGGATGAACAATCTCAAATTCCAGCTCAGGGTTTGCCTCTTCTAACCGGGCCAGAATAGACCGGATGGTGAGTCTTGATGGCGGAGATGGCAAGTAAGTAAACTTCACATAAGGGGTTGCCATAGAGACAGCATTGACTATATCGACGGCGTTTCCCCAAGCTTTGAGATTATCCATCACTTTATCTGGGCATCGCTCGCAGAAGATACCACTTACTCGAAGGGTAACCGTACGCGCACGCTGAGCAGCCTGCGCCGAATGGGTTTCAGTGGCATCTGCCAAGAAATCAATGTCATAGCCAATGTCTTCAACTGCTGTACGAATAGACTCCAGATCAGGCTCTGTTTTAGTGAATATCTCGGCATGCCCATTAAGCACTTCTACCGTAGCTCTTGTCACGGATGGCAGACTCTCGAGAGTGGCTTTCACGGTATTTGAACATGACGAGCAGGTCATCCCACCAATTGCGGCTTCCAAACGGTACTCTTTGACGTCAGTGGCCGAGATTGGCAGAACCTCGGTTAGAGTAGCAGAAAACCCCGCATCATCAATGATCTTCTCAGCAGTATGCACCATATCGCGTCCAGGAACGAGCACGTAAGCGGCGCCAGTGAGCGGGTCGGCAGATACATCCAGCACTTCGGGAAGGTTAGACTTCACGGCTGAAACGATGGACTGGCTGCACCCTGCGCAGGTCATACCGCTGACAGCAAAAACAGCCCTAAAGGCATCGAGGGCATGCTCTCGAGCATTTTCAGAGGGATCATGACACTCTTCACAGATTTCTGCGTGCCGCTGAGCCCGCGAGGGCCGTTTCTCCGGTTTGAGCCAATTGAGCCAGCCTTTGCTCGGTTTTGAACTCGAGGGCGATCCCACATAGGACACCTCATTGTTTTCATCTTGCAGATCAAAGCCGTGTTGGTGTAGCTCGGCACTAATGGCGGGAATTTCCAGATCTTTGGTAGAATCAATGCGAACAAGTTCTCGGTTTTGCAAGAATTTCACGCGGGCATTTGCATCGTGAGCATTTATCACATTGCGCACATGCTGTTCGCATGATGGACAATGGATATTGTCGATACGCAATGAGTATTGAGGCATTGCCACCACTGTATGCCGTCAGCCTGATTTTATGCCACACACAACGTCTGACCTAGCCCTGGATATGCAGGTTGCCAACAATGAGGTAAATGAGAATAAACAAGGAGGTGTTATCGTGCAAAGTTTGATGGAAAATCACGGCATAGGTTTAAAAATTGTATTGATATATATGCGGCACTATCTCTTAATTGCATCATTTCATACACAACTTTCCCTGTCATCACCGTCGCATCGTCAGCACCTACCGAGACATTACCTGCTAATGGCATGATAAATATTCAGCCATTGCGAATCCCAGCAACTGCTTGGAAAACTCTACTGAAATTCTTTTGTGAAAGTACTGCCCTGCGGCCCGCCATAGTGCAGAACTGCGGGCCGGACACCGGCGGATATTATTGGTTCGTGCATACACGTGAGCCCCCCCCCACCCCCATGCGGAACCCTAGCAGCACCGTCAACACCATAGCAGCGACCCCCTCACCATTCAACTTTCACCACTCAACTGTTCCATGTCTGTCCCGGCCTTCAAAGACGTTTCCAAGAAGTCGAACGACGTCCTTAGCAAGGACTTCTTCCACCTTTCTCCTCTGAGCCTTGAGGTGCGCACCGTTGCGCCCAACGGCGTCTCCTTTGCCGTGGAGGGCAAGTCGAACCAGAAGGACGACAAGCTCGCCGGCAAGCTCGAGGCCAAGTACGCCGACCGTGCCACCGGTGTCACGCTCACGCAGGGCTGGCTCACGTCTAACGTGCTCAACACCAAGGTTGAGGTGAAGGATGCGTTCACCCCTGGTCTCGACGGCTCCGTTGATACGACCTTCTTGCCTGAGACTGGCGCCAAGGCCGCTAAGCTCAGCCTCAACTTCAAGCACCCTGGTGTGAATGCCAACGTTGTTGCTGATGTGTTCAAGTCGGCCTTCACTGGTAACGTCGTGCTCGGCCACAAGGGCTTCGTCACCGGTGGTGAGTTCGGCTACGACATCCGCCGCGGCCAGATCACCCGCTACACGAACAACTTCGGCTACATTGCGCCTACCTACAGTGCGATCGTTGCCGCTTCGAACAACTTCACCCTGTACACCGCGTCGGTCTACCACCGCGTTGACGTGGCCACCGAGATCGGTGCGCGCGCTACCTGGGACAACGCCCCTCCGACTGCCGGCAACATCGGCTTGGAGGCCGCCATCAAGCACGCTCTTGACCCCTCGTCGTTCGTGAAGGCTAAGCTCAACAACCAGAGCGTCGCCGCCCTCTCCTACAGCCAGGCTCTCCGCCCGGGCGTGACCCTCGGCTTGGGCCTCGAGACCAACATCCAGAAGCTCAACGAGGCTTCGCACAAGGTCGGTCTCTCCCTCAAGTTTGCCGCCTAATGTAAATACGTAGAGCGAATCCTTATAAATTTCAAAAATCGAGTATCCGGCTGGAAGACTAGCTCGGCCGTGATACACGCCTGGATCAATCATTATTATGGTCAAATTCTAATCTAGAATGTGATCTCGTCTATGCTATCTATGCTTGGGTCTATCTAAGGAGCAGCCATATGAACCCAACGCCGACCGATGCGGCCCCGGCCGCCTTCACGAGGAACGAGGCGCCGGCCGAATGAGGGTCACTCGCGCGGTCATTGCCCATTGATGCGGTGGCGGCAGTGGTTGGCTGGAGTGGCGATTTCTCCGAGCGCGCGCGGCTCGCCTGGCGCTGGCGGTCGTTGCGGAGATGCATGTCGGCGTGCCGCGCGAAATTGAAGTGCGGGACCGACTTGCCCTGGCGCTCGGGTCGGAGCGGGTCTAGCTTGCTGCTATGCCGCATTGAATGTGCTTCTTCGGCCTTCCACTGCGTCTGCGGGTTGTAATTGTAGCCACTCATGCCGGGCCGCCGCTGCTCGCGGCCCGTCCACGATCGGCCCGAATGGTACCCCTGAGGCCGCCGCACCTCAGTGCCGAGTTGCTGGTCGAACTTCTTGCGCTCAGAGTCGTTGCTCAGCACGGTGTATGCCTGCGTGATCTCCTGGTACCGCATGGGGTCCGCGTCCGTGTTGCGGTCTGGGTGGTACTTCTTCGACAACTCGAAGAACTGTTTCTTGATCTCGGCAGCAGTGGCATTCACCTTGACGCCAAGCACCTCGTAGTGGTTTTGCATGGCCCGCCGCAGGGCTCGCGACGAGCTGAACTGGCGGGCGGACATGATGAAAAAGATAGCCCTACCCCGGCCTGGGCCGAGTGAGCCTGCACAAGCCGCTCCAAAAACCGCACTTGAAGAAGATAATAGTAGGTAGAGAGATTTGCCGGTAGGCGTTTTGAACAAAATTCACTAGCAAATCGGCAGGCGTTGATCTCTCAAAGGCTTGGTTCGGAACATCACCACACAGATCAAGAGCTAGTTGATTATTGAAATTTAGATGCTTGTAAGTGCTCAGATAATAGTCGGTGGAGCATTGAAAATCATCACACCAGAGTTGAGATACCCACTGGAGGCAGTTGCCACCAACCCTGCGCACCTTAGTTACCGTTCACACGAGGTCATCAATTGCCACTCATGAGCCGGCGGTCGAGCGAGAGCGATGGCAGCGACATCGAGATCGTCGAGATGGATGGTTCTCGCGGAAGTGACACAGGAGTGTCTGGTGCCGATTTCCGTAAGGCGCAGTGTCCAATCTGCCTCGAGGTGCCCGATATCGTGGCGGTCGCCGAGTGTGGCCACATCTACTGCCACGAGTGCGTGCTTACGGCACTGAGTGCAGGACGACACGCCAACCGGGTACAAGGCGAGTGCTCGATCTGCCGCAGCCGCGTGCGCTACGTCAACACTATATATCTGGAGTTTAAAAAGGATAAGGCGCCCAAGAAGGTGCCAGAAAAAGCGGCGAGCCCGCAGAAAAAGGATACAAAGCGGAAAAGGGAGGAGTACGACGAGGAAATCGACAGGGCGTTGGAAGAAGTGCTCTGATTTATTTATTTATTTATATTTTTATTTATTCTTCACCGCCTCTAATTTTATCAGCCAGCTGGGTTGTACACACACACACGCCCTACACTTGCGAAACCCCATTTCCACTGCATTTGCCGCAACCCAGTTGAAGTCAAGCCAACACGACACACTGGTCCGACATACTCAGCAATGAGCGACCGGACAATTTACCGGACGGGCGAGGGCGTCGAGTTGTCGACGAAGGAACGGGTTGTTAAAGACGTGACATACCCGGAGGCGCGCACGCCTGAGGACAGCGAGCTGTTTATCGACAAGCGTCGCTGCATCGTGAACACTGACTTTCTAACCGAGTTTTTTCGGCGGGAGGGCCGGTTGCGCCGCGACCAGGCGCTCTATATTCTGGATCGGGCCACCGATCTGCTCAGCGAGGAGCCTAACCTGCTGCACATCGACGCCCCCGTAACGGTGTGCGGCGACATCCACGGCCAATACTATGATCTGCTGAAGCTTTTGGAGGTCGGCGGCCCGCCATCGAACACCAGGTACCTGTTCATGGGCGACTATGTCGACCGCGGCTACTTCAGCATTGAGTGTCTCGTGCTGCTGTACGCACTGAAATTGCGGCACCCGCACACTTTTTGGATGCTTCGCGGCAACCACGAGTGCCGCCACCTCACAAACTACTTCACTTTCAAGCGCGAGTGCGTGCATAAATACGACATGACCGTTTACCAAGCATGCATGGCATCCTTTGACGCGCTGCCCCTTGCAGCCATCATGAACAAGCAGTTCTTCTGTGTCCACGGCGGTCTGTCGCCGGATCTGCATACTCTTGACGACCTCGTCAAAATCAACCGGTTTCGCGAACCGCCCACGAAGGGATTGTTATGCGACTTGCTGTGGGCGGACCCTCACGAAGAGTTTGGCGAGGAGCCAGACAAAAAGGCAACGTTCGTACCCAACAGCGTGCGAGGTTGCTCATACTTTTACACCTATTCGGCTGCCCAGCAATTCTTGAAACGCACTGGCCTGCTCTCGGTGATCCGCGCCCACGAGGCCCAGGACGCTGGGTACCGAACGTACCGCACCACGGAGTCGACCGGGTTCCCAGCCGTCATGACCATTTTCAGCGCGCCAAACTACCTTGATGCGTACAACAACAAGGCTGCTGTGCTCAAGTATGAAAACAACGTGCTAAACATTCGCCAGTTCAACGCATCGCCCCATCCGTACTGGCTGCCGAATTTCATGGACGTGTTCACATGGAGCCTGCCGTTCGTTGGCGAGAAAGTTAGCGAGATGTTGATGGCGATCCTCAATACCTGCACGCGCGAGGAGCTCGACGCGCCGTTGCCGAGCCCGACCGATACCGACATTTCTCGCGTGATGGCCTCGGCGTCCATGCCGACTCAGCGCCCGCGGTCGCCGTCTCCAACGCCGCTGCCAGCAGCTTCGTCGACCCAGGCATCGCAGCCAGTGCCTGAGGAGACAATCGCAAAATTCCGCAACAAGGTGCTGGCTATTGCCAGGATCTCCCGCATGTTCTCGGTGCTGCGCGAAGAAAGCGAGCTCATCTCTGAGTTCAAGGACATCTCCGGCACTGAACACCTTCCAAAGGGTACACTCATGCTCGGCGCTCAGGGCATCCGCGACTGCATTCACAACTTTGAGGATGCGCGCCGGGCCGACTTGCAGAACGAGAGCCTGCCTCCCGTCGAAGCCAGTCCTGAGAAAAAGGACGAGGAGGTCAAGATTCGCCGCCATAACAGCTTCAAACGGTACGAGAGATGACGTTAATGCATGCCACATTTTTTTTTTATATATTATTATATATATCATAGAACCATTCCTCTTTTCATTGCTTTTATCTTTCATCACGGGCCCTCTTGACTGCCGTGGCCGCGCCCTCGGCGCTTGTTGGGCCCTCGCCAAAGTTTGCGACGAGCCCAGCGCCAAGATCGTCAGCCGTGCCGCTCTCGTAGTCGGCGGCTTCGGCAACATCGACGGCATCTGATCCCCGCGGGCCGAACACCTGGCGACACCGCCCAAGACTGGTGGAGAGCTCAGCTGTCTGCATCGGCGTTAGTTCCAAAGTTACATCAGGCAAGCACAGCTGGTTGGGTCCAACTAAGGCTTCGTCGAGGGCGTAAAGGCGGGCCGACCCATCGCCGCCGAGGTACAGGCCGTCGGAGGCCACCCAAACATGCGCCGCGCCAATGTCCATGGAAATGTAAAGCACCGGGGTCTCCGGCAAATTGAATCCGGCCGGAGCCTCTGCTTCGTACTCGGCCGCACGCACGAAGTCGGAATCCTCGGGCTCCGGGACCCTACCCATGCAGATCAGTTCGCCCAAGGATGGTATAAATAGCTAGCAACAAATATCAAACTAGGTAGCTAACCGAGATAATAAGGAACTAAGATGCACATTCCTTAGAATATTCCACTATTTAGTTAACGACTATTTAGTTGAAATACTTCGGCGAGAGCTTCTTCTCCTTGATGCCGTTGCTGAAGTACTCGGTGATCGCCTCCGGGGTGGTGAGGGCCGCAGTGGCGGTCGCGGCCTCGCTGAGCTGAAGGTCGTCGAAGGCCTCGATGAGGGCGTCGACATCGGCAGTCATGCGGGCAGCGTCCGCGGCCGCGAGCGTGGTCTCGAGCGGCTTCACAGAGCCACGGATGGCACGCTTGTTCTTCTTCTTGGCACTCTTGGCCTGCTCCTTGGCCTTCTTAGCGTCTACGGCGGCGGCGGCGTCAGCCTTGGCCTTGGCCTCGGCATCCTCCTTCTCCTTGGCGGCCTTGGCGGCAGCCTCACGGGCGCCGGCCTCACGCTCCCACTTGCGCTGCTCCTTGGCCTTCTTCTCGGCCTCCTTGAAGGCGAGAATGCGGGGATCCTCAGCGAGCGCGGAGTCGACGAGCTTGCGCACACGCATGTTGTCGTCCTTCTTGTGCTTCGTGCGGGTCGCCTTGTTCTTCTTCTCGATGTGGCGCTTGTTGTCACGGTTAGAGCTATCATCGGGGATGTCCTCGTCGAGCCACTCGAAAGTACGCCACGAGTCGAAGTTGTACCAGAACGCGTAGAACGCGTCGACCTCCTCCTTGGTGGATTCGGGGGTGCCAACCTGCGGCACGGGCTGCTTGGTCGAGAAGCGGCCCTCAGACTCGAACACGGGGCCCCACTTGGCGAAGAACTCAGTCGGGCCGCCCTTCTTGGCCGGATTCACGTTGGCCTTCTTGTCAACGGAGTCCCACTGGCGCCGGCGGATCGGGTCGGTGAGCACCTCGTTGGCCTTCTGGATAATCTTGAAGAAGCCGTCACTGTCAACACCACTAGCGGCCTTCTTATCCGGGTGGTACTTCAGGACCTGGCGGCGGTGGGCACGGCGGATCTGGTCCTCAGTGGCCCGCCAGCGCAGGTTCTGCAGACCCAGCGCGGCATACTGGTCAAACGACTTCCAGTCCTTCGGGTCGTGCGTGAGCATCTCCTCGGTCTCGACAACAACGCCAAACTCATCGTCCTCGGGGTTGCCCTTGGAAGCAGCGTTCTGGGCACGCAGCGCCGCCTCGTCACGCTCGTCCTCGCTGAACGTGCGCTGACGGATGATACGACGGGCATGAGCCAAGAAAGCGGGGCCCACGGGCTCCACGGGCTCGGTAATGGGGGCAGAAATCTGGCCAACTGATGTGAACGACATTCTTGTTGAGATGAAAAATTCACAGCCCTCGCCCCATAATGTATAGAGTGCCCACCACGATCACCACGATCACCACCACCATTTACCACTGCTGTTACTGCGCACTGAAGACCCCGCAAATACCACAATGCAGCTGTCTGATGTCGAGCTCTATCGTGGCAGGCCTGAACCTCTTACGGTGGTCACTGCAGCCCCACAAACCAAACCCGGGTGGCTTATCGCCGGCCTTATTGAGCGATTTTCTGCGCAGGTAATCGAGCTTGGCGTTACGCCGCCAAAGTTTGTGCCCCACAAGGAAGTGCTTGTGGTCACACATGCCGAATTGCCGGTTCTCGCCGCGCAGCTCACAGCTGACGAGCTGGTCTCACAGCTGCTGAACCTGGCAAAGACCCACTCCGTGATAGTGGTGTTGACGCTCAGCGACGCTCTTGTAGACCCGTACTACGAGACTGGTAAACAGCTCGCCCGGCTGGCCGTGCGACTGCTGTATGAGGCCAGCCTCGTTGTGCAACTGCAACCTTTAAAAACCGGCCGAGCCCGCGACATAACTGGCCGGTTTGTTGTGGCCCCGGGGCCGAAGTCAGTGACTGGCGTCGCCAGCGACTTGTTCTACCACATTGGTGTGAAAGGCGCTGTTGAGCTGCGTGTGAAGCAGTGAGCGGTCATGCCATTCACACACTCTTGAAAGTAGCTTGCTCGTCGTCAGTTGTAGGCAGATATAATCTATTTATGTACATAGAGGGATTACTCCTTCTTCTCCTGGTCCTCGTTGGCCTTGTTCTCGTAGACCTTCTTGAAGACCTCGAGCGACTTGTTCTGCATCTCGTCGGTCTTGACGCGGAGCTGCTCCTTGTCGAGAGACTCGTCGCCAGCCTGGGCACGGGCAACAAGCTCGCGGACCTCGGTGACGATAGTCTCGAGAGCCTTGGCGTCAGCCTCGTCGAGCTGGTTGCGGTACTCGTTGAGCGAGGTCTCAATGTCGTTGGCGGCACCGTCAGCACGGTTGGCGCCGTCGATCACCTCACGGCGGGCCTTGTCGGACTCGGCGAACTTCTCGGCGTCCTTGACCATGTTCTCGATCTCGGTGTCAGAGAGACCCGAGGAGCCGGCAACAGTGATCTTGGCGTCCTTGTTGGTGCCCTTGTCGCGGGCGTTAACGTTGATGATTCCGTCAGCGTCAATGTCGAAGGTGACCTCGATCTGGGGAACACCCTTGGCAGCCGGCGGGATGCCACCGAGAGTGAAGTTGCCAATGAGCTTGTTGTCGCGGACCAGCTCACGCTCACCCTGGTAGACACGGATCTCGACCGAGGTCTGGCCAGTGGCGGCAGTAGAGAAGACCTGCGACTTGCGGGTCGGGATAGTGGTGTTACGGTTGATCAAACGAGTGAACACACCGCCGAGGGTCTCGATACCGAGCGACAGGGGGGTCACATCGAGAAGCAGGACGTCCTGGACCTCACCGCTGAGCACGGCACCCTGGATGGCGGCACCAATGGCGACGGCCTCGTCGGGGTTGACGCTGCGGTTGGGGTCCTTGTTGAAGATCGACTTAACAGTGTCCTGGACCTTCGGCATACGCGACTGGCCACCGACCATGATGACCTCGTTCACCTCGTTGGCGCTGATCTGAGCATCCTTGAGAGCGGCGTTGACCGGGTCAACGGTGCGGCGAACCAGGGGGTCGACGAGCTTCTCGAGGTTGGCACGAGTGTAACTGAGGTTGATGTGCTTGGGACCGGTCTGGTCAGCGGTGATGAACGGCAGGTTGATGTCGCTCTTGCTCGAGGTCGAAAGCTCGGTCTTGGCCTTCTCGCAGGCCTCACGGATACGCTGGATGGCCATACGGTCGCCAGCCAAGTCGATGCCGGACTCGGCCTTGAACTTAGCGACGACATCACGCACAAGCGCGATGTCGAAGTCCTCACCACCCAAGTGAGTGTCACCGTTGGTCGACTTGACCTCGAACACACCCTTCTGGATCTCGAGGATGGAGATATCGAAGGTACCACCACCGAGATCGAACACAGCAATGACCTTGTCATCGTTCTTCTCGAGACCATAGGCAAGAGCAGCAGCGGTGGGCTCGTTAACGACACGAAGGACGTTGAGGCCAACGATCTGACCGGCATCCTTGGTGGCCTGACGCTGAGAGTCGTTGAAGTAGGCAGGAACGGTGACAACGGCGTTCTTCACCGGCTTGCCAAGGTAGCCGTCGGCGGTCTCCTTCATCTTCTGGAGGACGAAGCCACCAATCTGAGCCGGGGAGTAGTCCTGGCCGTTGACCTCAACCCAGGCGTCGCCGTTGCCGTGCTTGACGATCTTGTAGGGGACCTCGTTGATGTCCTTCTGGACCTCAATGTCGTCGAAACGACGGCCGATGAGACGCTTGGTGGCGTACAAGGTGTTCTTGGGGTTGACCACGGCCTGACGCTTGGCCGGGGTACCAACGAGACGCTCGCCCTCCTTGGTGAAGGCGACGACAGACGGGGTGGTGCGGTTACCCTCAACGTTCTCGATCACCTTGGGGGTCTTACCCTCCATGATGGCGACGGCCGAGTTCGTGGTACCAAGATCAATGCCAATAACCTGGCCCTGGACCTTGGTCGACTGATAGCGGAGCTGAGGTGCGAACCTAGCAGCGGAACGCACCGAGCGTGCGAATCTTGAGGCAAACATTTCTTCTTATTTTCACCAAGTTTTTCGCAAGAAGAAACAGGATGTTAAGTTTTTGAAAAATTGGTGGGGGTTTTGTGTGAGACGGGGCAAGGTTATATATACGTTGCGCCGCCGCCGGAGGTCAGGCGGTGCTTACGTACTCACAGGTTGTGGAATATTCTAGACAAGCCTGGTTAGGCGGCCGCGGCCCCTGCCGGTGAACATTATCAAGTTGGACAAAATTTTACTTTATTATATATTTTGGAAGTGAGAAATCGCATCTATTTCAAATTTTCGTAATTATTTTCGGCCGCAAGCGTTTCTCTTTCTATTTATTCGGCGGCTCCGTTCCTGAACTTGCCCGCTATGGAAGATATGACTAATACCCCGCGCTAACTGCAGCCAAACTAGCTTATCGTTTGAGGGAAATGTGGACGTCCTACGGCGATTTCAAGAGCTGGTTTGACAAAGTCCTGTGCGAAGAAGCTCACTATGGCTGTCATAATTCCACTTCTAGCGCCATGCCGGACTCCTCTGGGGCCTGGCAAACGGCCACTTCAGAAGTGCTTGCTACCTCCTCTCTACCGTTGTATACGACAACGTCTTTACTGGCCTCATCAGCAGGAGTCCCTGAAGAACCAATTGCATCTAATGAGACACCAACTGAGACACCAACTGCATTAGCCACCCCAATTACCATGGAGCCCACGGCTGTGGAGACGGGTGTGACTTCTACCGAGACTGCAGATATGAGCCAGCACAGTTCACAGGCACCGGCCTTGCGAAACAACGCGCGGCAGGTAGCGATGATCTTCGGCTGTGGACTGTTGGCGGCCGTGCTGATATACATTTTTGTGACTGTCGAGATTCGCTTTTTTCAGTTTATTCGCAACGCATTCCGGCTGCTGGGTGTCAATTCGTTCCAAAAAGATCGGGAAATGGGGCTACAGTCAGAAAGTTTTGATGTGCATGAGAATATCGAGCGCGAGGATCAGCGACTCGGGCTGGGCAAGCTAGCAAAGCTGAGGGTGCTCTGGTACATGTTTATTCACGGGGAAACATTCGACGAGGCGCGACTACGCTACGTCCAGCATATGTTTGCCGCCAATGGCATCTCACCGGATGGCCAACCTCTGGACCCGAAATTCGTACGCTACGACTGAACACACACCTAATGCATCATCTTACATTGGACCAATGTCCACTCGCACCTATTTATTATTACTAGAGAGTTAGCCTATTTACACGCCTACCTATTCACTAAGATAAAGAAAAGGAACTAATGAAGCCACTTTCGCGTCTATGGTATAACTTGCTCGAGTTTAAGCGAGCTGAAGCTTCTGCTCGTGCAGCGCAAATTTCGCCGTCTCAACCATGCCTTGGGTATCGTGGTCGGCAAGGGCATTGGTGATGATTTCGGAGACCCATGGCTGCCGGAAAGCAGCTTGAAACTGCTTCCCGGGGTACATGGCCGCGAGGTCGCCGATGAGGCCTACAATGTTGCGAATGCTCGAGCCACCCACGACCTCCATCGTGAGCGTGTCCTGGCAGAGTGCAGCCAAGAACTCGAAAATACGAGGCACAAACGTCTGAAGCTTATCGGGCTGGTCCTGGTATCCAGCAACGATGCCGACATGAGCATCCAGGATCGCCTCCTTCACGGCAATGGCGTGGGCCTGCGCGTCCATGCTGGGACCAGCAGTCTTGTCAATGGACTGGGCGATGTTAGCCAAGAAGTCTTCGGTGCCAAGAAGGTAGGCATCAAAGTGCCCAACGGGCCCGATCGCGGATGCGATGTCGCCGATGCAGGCAAGCGAGGGCGGCACTAACCCAGGTCGGATAGAGTCGAAAGAGGCAAGAATCTGGCTCAGAGCCTGCATGAAGCCAGCTGCATACGGCGTGATCTGCTCACCTAGCGCATGGGTGATGTCCGTGATTAGACCAACTGCAGTGCTGCTCACCGTGAGATCAACTTCGGTGAGGGCCACCTGCAAGAACGGCAGCAGGGATGGCACGTACTTCGCGAAGTCGGCACCAACGCTGCCAGCAACGGCGCCCATGGCAGTGAAGATGTCATCCTCAGTCAATGAGTTAGGGAACTTAGCGCGCAAGAACTGACCAAGCAACTCCATGATGTTATCGGCTGCCGGCGCGACCTGATGCTCCACCCGGCGAATGATACTTGTAAGAAGACCCAAAAGATTCACTTGCAGCTCCTCGACATTCTGGCGGTCGTCCACAGACACCACCTGCAGCTGCATCTGAAGGGACTGACGCATGCGCTCATCGCACGTTGACGAGCACTGCATCACGAGTGGCAGGGTGTCCTCAGGCGCATAGACAACAAGCGACGAAAGTGCTTCGTACGCCGATGTGCGCGCACTGTGTTCGTTATCAGGGCGGCCACTCGCCTGCACCAAAGCTTGAAGCAATACCTCGTAAAACGGCGACAGGGGCGACTGCGGCGCCTGCGGAATGGGGTTGATCTGCTCGCTCAAGTTCATAATAGCCCAGCAGCAGTGCATGGCGACACGCGCGTCATCCTGTAAACCGGAAAGAACTGCTTCGAGCACAGTCTGCAGCATCACGGGTTCCTCAAGCACACTCACAACGAGGTCGGCAATGCGGCCGAGGCACCAAGCAACAGTCTCGCGCACACTCGTGCTCGGGTCGCGGATCATGCCAGCAAGAGGCGGCAGGGACTCGCGTACCATTGCGGTCATTTTGTCGGCATCAGGGCCATACAACACGGACCCGAACGCCATTATAGCTGCCTCACGCTGTGCCCAGTCCGGTGCAGTGATCCGAGGCGCCACAAACGCCATAGTAATATCCAGCACGGCGTCTCCAGCGACCTTGGCCATCAACTCAACACACGTACCGGCTGCCATATGCACGTTCCACTCATCCTCGTCTTGGTCCTCGTCCTCCTTGACCAGCAATTGAAGGATCGGGGGCAGAACCTGGGGCAGGGCTTTCGCGACGAACCGAAAAGACTCGGCGCCCTCTTCGTGCTGGAGATCGTCCTCAACCTCGCAAAGCGTGCTCCAGAACTCAATTGCCATGCACTGCAGGTCACCGAACTTGGACTGCATACCGCTAATTGTAAGCGCGTACAAGGCCTGCTCCATGTACGGCAGCATGTACTCGTAGTAGTGGTACATTACCTTGGCAAGACAGCCGAACGCGGCACTTTGCAAGTCCTCACCAGTATTTTGAGTCGCCTCGCAAACTGCCATCATAATTAGGTTGCGCTCAGCCTCGCGCGCAAAGTTGGGCTTGATGAATTCGAGCGAGTTTGACAAGGCGTTGATGCCGGCCAACCGGACCGTCTCGTCGGGCTCGGTCTTTTGCACGGCCTGCACAGTGGCGGTCAAAAATCCGTTCATCTGCTCCTCCAATCGCGGGTTATTGGGGTCCGCATTCTCGCAGATGTAGCCAATGGTCGTCAAAGCAGCTTTCTTCACGGGACTCGGCTGGTCCTGGTTCGTCATGGTCACGAGCAGCACAGTTAGGTCTGGCCACTGACCGAGCGGCAGCTCGATAGTGGCGATTGCAGCAACGAGCTGCGCCGCAGCCGAGCCCACACCAGTGCTGCCGTCGGCCAGTGCCGAAAGCGAAGCGGTCTTGATCTGCTGTTTCTCTTCGCCACTCAGTGGACCGGCGCTCCATCGCTGCTTCTTCAGCTCGGTATCTCTCCGGTTCTTTGCTGTGAGCTCGTTTTTCATTGCCAGCGCTGCAAGCATGCGCACGTCCACGGGAACGTCGCTATTGGCGAGCGTTTGGGCCAGCATGCCCATGTAGGGTGCGAAGTGCTCGGCCGCCGCCTGCTGCAGCTTGAGGCCGGCGTCATTACGGGCCTGCGGATCGACCGTCGCGCTCGCGGCGGTCTGCAACAGCTGCTGAACTTCCATCGTCGTATAAGGGTTGAGAGAAAATTTGGCCTTAGCTAAGTAAACAACAATGCCAAACAATCGGCGAGCAACACCCCTTGCCCTCCTAATGTTCCAAACATAAATAATAAACACCAGCGTGGCTACCTTGCATAAATTTTGGTACAATGCGAGGAAGAGGTTGTAGAATGCTGTATATACAATAAATAATATGGGGCTATAAAAGTCGATGTGGTGACCATTATAGCAGTCAATACCGGCGCAAGTTACCGTATTCATCAAAATGGGCGTCAGGTACCGGCAATGTGAAGGGCGTCAACGACTCAGATCAAAGGATTTGGGCACTGATGCCCTGAACTGAATGTCCAGAGACCGCACCGAGCCAGACACCATCTTTACTAGCAAGCACATTGTTCACAGGGCGGTGTTCATTATGCGCCCCTGCAAACGTGGCCCGCGAAACGTCCCACACCAGCAGTTGGCAATCATCGCCGCCGGTGGCCACAAGATTGGAAGACTGCGGGATCCAGCGCACGCTATTAATGGGTGCGGAGTGGCCCCGTAGCTTCGTAATTGGGTTGCGCGTGGCCCGAATATCGAGCACGACAGCGAAGTCCTGCTCTTGGCCGAAAGCGCAGAGAATGTTCTGGTCCATTGGTGACGGGGCAACGCGCAGCATTGGGACTATGCCACGGGTGCGTTCGTCGATGGGCGCTTCGTAGATGATGGTAGAGTTGTCCAAGGACCGCAAATCGAAAAGCCGCACACTGCCGTCGGCACCTACGCTCACGAACTGGTTCTGCCCACTGGTCAAAAAAGCCACGTCGTTCACCTCCTGGTCGTGCGCGATTAGCTGCGTTGTCACTGTTTGCGATGCTAAGTCCCAAAGTGTGCACGTCGTGTCTATAGACGAAGTTATCACCATGTTCTGGTTAATTGCGTTCCAGTCAAAGCTTGTTAGCGGTGCTGGCACGACATGGGGCTGTGACTTTGACCGCTTGGCATAGCTTGCAAGTGGATCGAGTCGGGCCCCGTTGAACTGCCAAAGACGCAGGGTATCGCCACTGCTGAGCATCCGTGAGCTGCCCGATGCCTCCCACGCGATTTTTGTCTGCGGCATCGTCACAGGAACTTCGCAAATTGAGCGGAAGTGCGGCTGCGGCGTCTGGATAGCCGCCTCAGCAACCATGATCGAGTTGCGAGGCTCCTCCTTAAACGATCCCAGAGCAATGCAATTGTTCACACTCCAGTCGCCAGCAAATAGGGGCGCTATCGTGTCGAGCCGAAACGCCCGCACCGGCTTGCGCGCAACGGGCTGCCCGGTTGGCACGTGTATACTTCCGTATGACGGCTGCCTGGGTGGCGCATATGGTGGCCCCCGTCCCGGTGTACCTGACCCGCCATGCGACATACTCAGCGCCTCTTTTGCTAGCGTGTACCGGTCCATCCCGATGGCTAGTGAACCCACCTGTACCTACGTCGCAGACCTCAACCCAGGAATTTCTCGGACCCGCCTTAACCTGCGTCAGCCCAGGGCACCGCGCCTTGATCCACCATTATTATTAGCGTGAACTGTAGTGCGAAAAAATGCTTCTTATAGATCTTTTCACTCCAAAAAATATCTTGATAGAGAGAATAAATTCTATTGCTTTGCTAAATATTACATCTCACTAAATGCTATGATCTCCTCTTAGATCGGCTGAAAGTAGCACGGCCTGCCGAGCGTTTACGCGGTTGCGCCGAGTCTGAGCTAGCCATATTGAGCACAATACGCAGTTCATTTGCCACAAATGCCGTGACTCGGGGGCCAAGTTTGAGATAGGTCTGTGGGTACCGTGAGTGATTATATTGGGCGTACTCCTGGAGGACCTGTTCGGAGATCAGAGTATGTACAAGCCGCTCTACACTCGTAGCCCCGAGCTTGTTGAGCCGCCCAAACTCGGAGAGCTCGTCGAACTTGCATGTGCGCGTTTTCTGGGTCCGCCGGCCGAGCATCACGTCAATACACTGCTGCGTAGTTACGAGACGTGGCGCCAGCTCCTGCATTGTGGACACAATGATTCGGGCATCATTGGTCATGTCATGGGATACCACTGTCTGACCGCGCATATCGCGACAATTGTCACACTGCATGCGGCAGTTCACGGGATCGAACCCCTCGTTGAAATACTGTAGCACCTGCTTGCGGCGGCAGTCTGTCTTATTCTCGCAGTACTGCATTACGCGTGTCAGCAGCGTGCGGTGATGCTCCTTATGCTGGAAACTCATTGTGGAGTCAGTTTGGATCATCTTTTGTAGAAGGGACACATCTCGATAGCTGTAAAACAGTATGCACTGCGACGGCCTGCCATCGCGGCCCGCACGGCCAGTTTCCTGATAAAAGCCTTCAATGTTTCGCGGCAGCGTCATGTGGATCACAAACCGCACATCGGGCTTGTCAATGCCCATGCCAAACGCAATGGTCGCGCACACAACCTGGCACTTATTCTGCTGCCAATTGGCCTGCACTTCCGACCGCCGAGACTGATCCATACCGGCATGGTAGAAGTCGGCCCGTACACCGGCGCGTTTCATCACCGAAGCGAGATCCTCGCAGTCACGCTTCGAATTGCAATACACAATCCCGGTCCGGCCGTGGAATTGCTTACATATTGCAATGATCTCGCTCTGTACATTTGCTGATTTCGGGCGCACCTCGTAAAACAGGTTGCGCCGATTAAAGCTCTGTTTAAGCACTAGCGGGTTCGCGTGTAGACACCCAACAATATCTAAAAGAACTCGCTCATTGGCAGTTGCTGTCAGAGCCATTATGGGCGTGTTTGGAAAGCTGTACCGTACCTTGCTGAGTTCTAGGTAGTCCGGTCGAAAATCATGACCCCATGAAGATACACAGTGAGCTTCATCAATAACAATGCGAGCCAACTGGTTGTTCGAGTACAGTCGCTCCATCATTGACTTCATCGCGCCGCTAGCACTCAGCATTTCGGGCGAAGCATATAGTAACTGGAGATCGCCGCGAGCAAACTCTGCCAGAACCTGAGTCCGTGTCCCCGGATCCAATCGAGAACTAAGTGCCTCTGCCTGGATGCTCCGGTTTTTCAAATGATATACTTGATCCTCCATCAAGGAAATGAGCGGCGAAATCACAATGGTCGTACCGCGCGTCTTGCCCGACGATACCAACGCGGGCAATTGGTAGCATAAAGACTTTCCGCCACCAGTAGGCATCAGGACTGCTACATCGCGGCCTGCTAATGTCTCATTGATGGCTTCCATCTGATTCGATCGAAAAGATTGTAGCCCAAACTTCGTTTTCAGTGCATGCATCACATCGCGAGTCCATGGATGCTGCGTTATTTGCGTCATAGGCTGAGTTGGCTGCGTGTGGCGAGGCATTTGCGATGGCTGTAGTTGCGACGGGTTCATTTGCGACGGGGGCATTTGCGGTGGCTGAACATGGATCTGCTTCTCGAAGTATGGACTGCGACTCGCGCTGATATTCAGCTCTTCAAAATCACTCTCCATGGACGGTAGTACATTAGACACAAATCCAATTTCCTCCAACTCGCTCTCTTCAGGTGACTCAAAGTCGTCAAATATGCTCTCGTTGGTGTGCGGTGGCGGTCCCTGGCTGCGCGGTGGGCTGCTGAAGACTTCTACAATATGCTTGGTTTCGTCTTGATCCTCGGTGAAATTGTCTATTCGTTGATCGACATCGCGCAGCTTTGCATTCAAGTCCTTGGAGGAAAATTGTATGCCATTGCGCGCGAGCTGATGCTTGAGTTGGGACACGAGCTGCTCAAGCAATGCTATTTTCTCAGTGAATAGAGCCCCAATCTCCGGTTTGGGCAAATCAGAAACTTGCGACTGAGGCGCTTGCGAAAGCCGGAACCGCCCATGGTCCGTTGGCGCTGCCGGCGACGAGTCTATCATTCGGGGAGGTGCTGACAAGTCTACCACTTCCGGTACAGCACTCGATTTTGTGTCATGATTCTTGATGTCTACTTCTTGCAAATCTTCGTGAACCACTTCTGGTTCGGTTGGATCATTGGAGAGCGTTTTACGTTTGTTCGGTGGAGCATGGGAGATCTCAATCGGACCGTCCGAAAATGCAAGTATATCCTCCATAGACGAGTCCGAAGCCAGATTAAATACAGGATCGTCCTCTTCAGGCTTTTGTGGAGGAGTAGGCAATGAACTCATCTCTGGTTCGGGAGTGGCGGCCGCAGCCCCGGTTGAAATTGGCTTGTTAAACGATTCCAAAGGCGAAATCTCACCAGGAACGAAAAGATTCTTGTCAAATGCGAGCTTCAGCTGCGCATTTAAATTGTTAGACGGCTTTGCGGGCATCAGAAACCGGTCATATGTTCTCAATTAAGAAAATAAACAATAACCTGGGTATGGATTATTTCCGACGCGTTTCATGTTCATGAGCTGATGAGGTAAGCAATAGGTCTATGGCTGAACGTCCATTTGCCGCAAAAATTGGCTGTAGAATGCCAACCGAACAAGGGTCGTGTCTGAATCACTTCTCAGTTCATAAATTTATTTGTTTATTAATGTAAATATATAAATATTTTTTATAATTTTTTAACAGTACGAACTGGGTCAGGTGGATCTCAAGTGGGATTTGCGGAGCAATCCGATATGATCAATTTTAAATCAGAGAACAATTGAACTACTGCGAAACTACACATAACTACGTATTTAGGCAGCATGCTACCCGTTTTAGAAGACCTATGCATTCTTCAAATTTTTGGGTGGGCAATTAAACATGACCGTTGTGGCTGAGGGGTTGGCTACAGGGTTACGCAGATCTCCGTCGTCACACGTGTGCATGGTTTCGTTGACCTCTGGCCACAGCAGTCCACAAATTTGGACTACGAAGGACCGAGGATTCAAGAAATTGAAAGATTCTAAATATTACGAAGACGGTGAGCACTAGAAACCGAGGCATATTTTCCTGCTATGGCACCCCGATCACTTCATCGCACTGCGATATCGGGAGGAACCCTTGCCAACAGAGGCGTAGGCACATGCATGTATCCCGAACATACGGGAAAAGGGATATATAACGACTGGTTGAGAGAAATTCAGGTATCCTTAAATGTCCCCAGTCAACAAAGACAATTGGAATTACTTCACACCTCCTACTCTTGCATCCCAAAGTGACGGTGATGACCTCCCGGCTTATGAGAACCGCTCTATGCTGAGTGATTTGCGCGAGAATACTTCTGAAAAGGATCCAATAAGAAATACACTACCAAAATATCATAGCCCAGATCCAGCTCCACAACCTAATAATGAATTGAGTGCGCAAGAAGACGACCACATTGTACTTGACCACCATCTCGAAGTTCGGGGCGAGAGCAGCTTTAGGCGGGCAATCCGCCTTTTTGGAAATCCCCTGGCTCATGACGAGCAATGGTCTGTTACCATGGAAGACTTCAATCTTAGGTCACTGCCCCATATCGACTTTATGGTTATGGTGAAGCACTCTTTCAAGCACGTGAAGAGACCTGGAAAGCACAGTCGTCCCGGTTTTGATCGCGACCCGAGTAAAAATCCGAAGTTCAGTCCCGAGATGGAATTTGAACCATTCGTAATTCCCAATAAGATTCGGACATCGAAATTTGTTGGCTCCGGATTCCAGCCTGTTTACAATGGAAGAGTTTTTGCCGCTCATGATGTTTCGGCCGCTGATTGGCGCCAATTCCTTTACGATATCGCTGCGGCTGGGTCATCAGCACCAGGAACAATTCCACTGGGTTCAAACTTAACAAAACTATACCTTCCGTTCAGCCATCTGACCGGGAAGTTGTTGCAGACGTTCAGGGAGGAATCTGCCCTTGACGTGATACGAGTCTGGCAAGAGAAATTCTTCGTTCCTCGCGGTCTCAGTGTGGCAGTGGATAGAGGAGGTCCAATAATGAGCCCACGGAGTACGGTAAACTATGACAACTTCGATGCTGAAACTGTTCGCAAAATGCAGAAGGAAGATCGAAAGCTACTAAGACAACTGTCTCGCGACTACGGGAAGGTGCGGCTACTTGTCAGCCCACTTGCTAAGTAATTGGTACTTTCACGCCTAATAATTGTCTTAGAAGGCTGATTATATCAACAAATAAATAAATATCTTAAGTATGAGCTTCCACGGGAACAATAGTCTGATAGTACTGCTCTTCGACATTCGGGTCGGGTCCTTCCGGGATCCCCTCCAGACTCCGGTTCAGGATTGACCGAAGGATAACTTTCGCCCCACTCTTAGAGAGCACTGCATTATGCTCTACACACTGACCAGATCCAATACAAGCACCACATCCAAGCTCGCAGTCGCACCTGTCCAAGGTATCACAGGCTGTCTCAAGCAGGGCGTCGAAATGCATGTATGCAGACCTCAGAATTCCATTTCCCAATTTTCCACCGTGGCTTTCGTAAAAAATTAGCCTAGCTGGTCGTCTACGCAAAGATATTGTTTTCTTTTTAAGCTCCTTTTCTGGGGCTTTGCATTCAGTGCGAACGTCACCGGGTGCCATAGATATGAATAGAGGCATTGCCGACATAAGAGCGTGCTCAGCAGCGTGGATACTACCCGGTAGATGATGATGACGGGCTTTCAAGATTTCTAGTACTGCACTGGTGATGTTAAGGTACATGCCTGACTTGATGGTGACGTTTTCGGGGATTTGCACATCTACGCAGTCGATGATCTGATTATTTTGGTCAAATTTGAAATAACCAAACACCTTTGTCGTTACTTTAATCTGACCGTGGCTGAGCGAGGACCCATTTGGCGCTAGCTTTGAGGATTCCGTGGCAACGGGATCGACGTCCGTATAGTCACGTTGCCGCGTCACCCACTTCACATTAGTGCGCCTTACTTTGGCGTATCTGAAATCGGATTCCAGATAAATGACCAAATATGCCCTGCCTTGATGGACATATATGGCGCCATCGTAGAGCGTGAAGGGGACCCGATCGTATTCGACATGCTCGAGGATTTTGTTCGAATCGATATCTATAACGGCAGTATCCTCTCGCTCATCGTCTGCCTTTCGGATGTTAATCGATGGTTTCTGAGGATAGGCCCATGCCTTGTCTCCGTCATCATCATCTAAAGGTATGAGTTTGGCAGCTTCCCGGTCAAATGGCGGGAAATATTTGAAGTCTTCGGGCTCCATAGCCAGCTCATGAGCGGCGGCTTGAATGTGACTGCGGATTACGGAGTCATGCAGGACAATTGGTGGTCTTGGAATAGGCTCGTATAGCACTTTATTGGGGCTTGTGGCGTAATGCTGGTCGAAAACCGAGCCATCAGCTACGTATACCACGAGGGAATCCTTTTGTCGGCGTCCAACACGACCGACCTGCTGTCGAAAGCTGGCAATGGAATGTGGAAACCCGCATATGATCGCAGCGTCCAAATTCCCTATGTCAATGCCGACCTCAAGTGCTGTCGTACTTACGATTCCTCGCAACTCACCGCTGAACATGAGCGACTCGATATCGCGGCGGTCTTCCGGATGGTACCCACCGCGGTAAGCCTTGACTGTCGATCCAAGACTCGGATCAATTTCATACACTGCGCGCATTAGTAGCTCGCATTCGCGGCGGAAACGGCAAAATGCGATCACGCGCATATTACTACGTACCATCCGAACTAGCAGTGGGGCGGCAATCTTAATGGGATGCATGCGACCGGTTGTGGGGTCCTCGGGCGTTAGATAATTTGGCGTGCAGAACACGAATTTCTTCGCGCCCGAGGGCGACCCATCGCTCTCAGAGCCCAGAGACAAGATATCTTCAGTTCCGGTTAGCGTGCTCATAAGTTCCTCTGGGTCCGATAGCGTGGCCGAGCAGCCGATGAACTGGCAAGTGTCTGCACCGAGGGTAGCACTTATTCTTCGCAACCGACGAATAACACAGGCAACATGAGCCCCAAAAATACCGCCGTAATAGTGCAGCTCATCCATGACCACGTACCGCAGGTTGCCCAAAAAGCGGTCCCAATCCTTCCAATTTGGCAGAATAGTGGTGTGCAGGATATCGGGATTTATGAGCAGGATCCGTGCCCGTTGCTTTGCTAGTTTCCGCATCTCGATCGGCGTATCGCCATCAAACGTAAACGCGTCGTGCGAAACAGCCTGAAAAGACCGTAACTGATCCTGTGCAAGCGCTTTGGTCGGGTAGATAAGTAGCGCCGTGCCGTCGCCGTAGTCGAGCATCTTTTTCACGAGCGAGTGGAAAATAAGCGATTTCCCCGAGGCAGTCGCCGTGCTAATCACGAGATTGTGCGTTGGGTCGCTGTCGAGGTAGTCAATTGCCCGGGCCTGGTGCGACCACAACTCCGACTGGTTCGTATATTCCAGAACCGACGGCGGACATGGTGCTAATTGAGCCTCTCGTTTAGGCACAATGGTCGTGGCCAACACATTGTCGATTTCTTCACACAAAGAATCTATACTAGCTGGCGGCTCTTCAAGGTCTTCTGACTTAGTCTGCTGCATTGCTAGCGCCTCGGCCGGAAGAAGCGGTGCAGCGAGCTTGTGCAGGTTATCGAGATCCCCCCTTCGGGCCAGGTACTGGTCAAGAGCCCGCTCAAACCTTTCGACCCGGCCGCGTATTACCTGACGAAGCGACTCCGGTTTGCGGACCCGCGCACGTTTGTCGGCAAATTCAAATACCAGCACGAGATCTGGCACACCATTGAACACGGTATCGGTTGGTGTGTCCTCGAACTCGAGGCGGATCTCGTCCGGGAGAAGATACTTGAACACGGCCAAGTCCAGCATATCTACGGGCAGCTTCCAGGCATCACACACACTTTTCTGGCATGCAAGAAACGTGGAAATTGTACATGCTTTCGTGAATTGGGCGACCAGTGCCGGCACGGTCACCATGCAAAATTTACGTAAGGCGGTCTCAGACAGTGGGTCCTAAATGGGTGGCGAGTCGCAAATTAAATATTTATAGTACGTACGTCATTGGTGACTCTGATATAATTTCAGGCGAGAGAGTGCTGCCTCGAGCTCAGTGATCGCCGTGGAAATGTCGTCGTAGTTCAGGGCGGAGATCGCATACTTCGCGTGTTTTTGAGCCTCGCCAGTGGTTTTGGTGAGATTCACGATTTCATCAGCGTTCATTGAGGATGCTTGAGCCAATTCGGGCGACGGTTTTGGTGCCGGTTTTGGTGCTGGTTTTGGTGCCGGTTTTGGTGCTGGTTTTGGTGCCGGTTTGGGTGCCGGTTTTGGTGCCGGTTTTGGCGCTGGTTCTGGTGCTGGTTTTGATATTGGTTCCGGTGTGGGCTCCGATGCTGGTTCGGGTGCCGACTCAGCTTCTTTAGCCGACTTTATTACCGATTCAGGCTCTTTGTTGCCCTCTGGCGCGGCGTGTGGCGCGTCAGGAAGGGTGGGATCGAGTGACGGGTCGGCCTTAGGAGTTTGAGGAAGGACAAGGTCGTCGGCAGGATCCTCTTTAGGAGCATCAGGGAGATTTACACCATTGGATGGTTCGTCTGCTGAGGAATTCTGAGTATTCGCAATAGAGTCCGGTGCGGGATTGTCAGCGGGGGACTCCGTAGAAGCTTCGGTGGCGGTTTCGGTTTCGATATTAGTCTCTGTGGGCACTTCAGCGGGTACTTCAGCGGAGCCGTCTACTAGGGCATCAGAACTGGTTGTTGTGTCAGGGGCTATCTCAGCCGGTGCCTCAACCGGTGACTCGAAAAGCGTGTTAGGATCGACATTGTCACGAATGGCTCGCAAGATTCGCGCTGCCTGGAACTTCGCGAACTTGATTTTCTCTTGCGTCTCCGCGCTGAGCGGTTCCCACACCGCGTCCAGTCCCATAAAAACGGCTGCGGCTGCAAACCCAGCACCCGTTGCCCGCGATACTTTGCGGGCCTGAGTAGCCGCCTCAGCCTTGTCGAAGATCGAGCTTGCGAAATTGAGGACGTGGGCGCGGCTCGCGTCGTCACTGTCAATTATGTCGCGTGCGTCATCATTGTCCAGAACACCGCCGTCACCCTTCATGCTATCAATCTCGTTGAGCAAAGATGAAGCGAATTCAGCAATTTCGGGCTCGGTTGTGTGGCGCTTGGTTTCCAGCACCTGCTCGGTGGCCAGGTAGTAGCAGTAGTACGCCACAATCGGGTCGGCCGTCTTGATTTCTGCCGCACGCGTGAGCAGCGGCTGCAGCCCAGCAAATGAAGTTGGTGCTTTCATTGCGGAGCAGTGGCGGAATGGCAGCAGCTGTGTATCTATGTAGTGTGTCCTGGTCGAGGTGACTTCCGCTGGTTATGGGTAGTGGTAGGCAGCGGCGATAAGCGACGGGCCATGGATGCGATGGTTTAAAAAAGAGACACTGGTCACGGGCGCGCCGCTACTAGCAGCCGACGAGCAATTGCGGGCAACTGCACCGAACACGCTGCTGCGAACGGGATCTGGGAAAACCCCGGGGACTCTCTACCTAACGACGAAGCATCTCATTCATGTCGACAGTCGCAAGCTCCAGCTCGAGGTCCCGCTGAGTTCCGTGAGCTCACTCAAAGTGGAGCCAGTTGGTGGCGAGCTGCGTAAGGTGGCAGTTCAGCTGGAGCAGCAGTGGACCTGTTCGATCTGCTACTTCTCTAATGCCGCTTCGACGCGCGTGTGCGCGACGTGCGGCGTCGCCATGCAATCGGACGCGCGGGTCGGAGACTCAGACCCTGTCACAAAAAGTTTAGAGCCTGGAGAGTGCCCCCAGTGTACCTTCATGAACCACCCCTCGCTAGCATTTTGCGAGATGTGCGATGCACCCCTCACTGATATCCTGCCCTCCGGATCGAACCTCGAGTTTCTGCTCGTGCCAAACTCAACTGAAATGGCCACGGCCCTGAGCACTGTCAAGTTGCGGCGAGTCGAGGAGCCGCGGGCGCGTGACGCCCTATTTGGCATTCATAAACTACACAAGTCCACCAAAAAACGCCACGGCGATGCCAGAGATCTGCTTACTCGTGCACTAGGTAGCAGTGCTGAGCTTCTCGCTGTGAAGTCCGACTTGATCGTTTTGTCGGCGAAGCTTGGCCAAACCTCAGAGGCCGTGAAGTTCGGTCACGAACCAGAATTACTTAGTGCCAGCCGCCGCACTCTACCGCTTGCTTCTCTGCCAACGATCCCTGTAGTTGCGGGAGCCTCTACGCCGGAGGAAATAGCCCGGGAAATAGCTGGGCTCCTTGTTGGGTCGAACGTGCTCGCCCAGGCCAGCGGGATGTTGACCTTTCACGACGTGTACGCCCTCTACAACCGAGCGCGCGGTATTGGCCTCATCGCGCCTCAGGAGCTTGGAAATGCCCTCGTGCTTTGCGACAAGCTTGATTTGCCACTGCGGTGCCGCACGCTGGCTTCGGGATTGCAGATCGTCGAGGCGCGTGGCGAGCTCGACCGCGCCGTTACCCAGCTCCTGCACTGGATCACGACCGAGTCGCAAGCATCCTGGCGCGCGTCGGCCGGATTCAGTGCGCGGGACGTCAGTGAGCATTTTGGCTGGAGCCTGCAGATCGCCACGGAGGAGCTCTATATAGCCGAGACCCGCGGCCAATTGTGCCGCGACGAGAATGTCACTGGTCTGCGGTTCTTCCCTAACTTGATACTTCGTCAATGAAAAGTTCGACGTGAAGATGGCCTAAGTGGCTGTAGTAAGTCTGAGTAGCTAGTGTACCAAGGTGCTAGCATACCAAGGAGCAAGCTAAGGGCTGCACTGCGAGCTTCATTTATAAAATAATTTATGAATAATAAATAGACTACTGCAGTCTGTGGCGGGCCATTTCCTGGTTGAGAGCGTCCGGCGAGACCTGCGCGCGGGACGGGGATGACGGGCGATGCACGAGCTGCGGAGCCGTTACCTGCGGCGGCAGCTGAGAGGGTTGAGGCACGAATTGCGGCGCCAGTTGGCTTGACGAATGATTCAAGGGCGGTTGAGCATTGTTGCGCCCGGCAGGTTGCGGGCCCATAGGATCTCCGGCCAATTGGCCAACACTCCCCGCGCGGGCAGCCCTCGGGAGTGGGTCCGGGACATTTGAGATCTTGTTGCGAACATAGTGAAGCTCTTCCCGGTACGTCTTGTCCTCGCGGCGCTCAGCGACAGAGTATTTGTTGTCGATCATGTCCAGCAGCTTCGACTTGTTGCGAATGAGCACCTCGAGGATGGGTGCCGGCTTCAGCGGGTTCGCCACAAAAACGCTGAAAACCGACAATGCCTCCATGTTGATGTTCTTAGACTTGTCCTTGAGCAGCCGCATGACGAGTTTCAGGTTCTCGATATCGCCGGCATAGTACCAAATGAAATCCTGGTTGAGGCTGCTCCGGAGCAGCAGGGCCAGAATCCGTAGCGTTTGACGCTTAGCGACATAGTTGTCGCTGCGAATCACCGAGTTGATGCAGCTGGAAAACAGTTCCGCATGTGTTTTCAGGAATCGCGCCGTTACATGGGGAAACCGGCGCATGCACTCCTGGAACGTCGAGAAGTTATCGGTAGCGACTTCAAATTCGGGGTCGTTCATGTACTGAAAGAAAAACCAGAAGCTTTTCAAATTGAGGATGTGGGACAGCAGGGCCTCGTGCTTTGTACAGTCCCGTAGCATATTTCCTACCGGCCGGTGCGTCTCGGGCTTGCCTGCGTTGTCAATGAGGAGATTGAAGATTTCAGGAATGTTTTCCAACAAGTAGTCGATTGTGGGCGGGCGCTGCACAAGCAGTGCGAACATGTTCGCGACATCCCGGCGGGCCTCGAAATCCAGGGCGTCTAGATGCGCGACCAAAGGAAGAAGCACGTTTGTATTGTATATTTCCTTGGCCATGCCGGTGAGGAAATCAACCTCGGACCCGGGCGCATCCTCCTGGTCGTACATACTCATCATACTGCGAATTTGCGCTAACAGCCGGTTGCATTCATCGGCAGCCTGGCGCTGCTGGTCGCTCAGCTGCCGGGGCGCGCGCGCGCGAGTCTGCACAGCAGCCTCGTCGGGCGTAGAGACATCTATGCGCAGCACCCACTGATTGAGCGCAAAAATGAGCTCATTGATGGTCTTTGTTCGTTTCTGGGGGAACAAGAACGCCATCCGGGGGTGGTGGGAGGTGCGTTCGTGTCTGGGTTTGGCACTTGTTTACGACGATATTTCTACTCCAGGTGCAATTGGCTAAACCTCTGGGTCTTTAGACAAAATAAAGAGCTTTAATTAGCGTGAATAAGGTGAATTTCGAGATCGTCACAAATTCATGAACCAGTGGCTAAAATTGTTGCCATACAAACCGCGGATTAAAACCGCTAAAAATATATAACACGAGCTTTGCACTAGAAATTAAGCCCATAATTTGATTTCCTTTCCCGACGCTGTTGTTGGGCTGCAAAGAGACATCGACCGTCCTGGTGGGACTGAGTCAGCCGGCGGGTATGCATGCGAACGGTCGCCGGTGACTCAGGTTTATCACCACTGCCGATCCGACCCTAACAACCTACCATGTTTAGTAGACGATTGTACTCCACGGCCAAGGCTCCTCTTGACGCGGCCAAGTTGCAAATCACGCTTGCGAAAGAGCGTCAGGTCTACCCGTCGCCAGACAAGCTGGTGTTCGGCCACATTTTCAGCGACCACATGCTGACCGCCGACTGGGACGCAGAGCAGGGCTGGCACGCGCCGCAGATCCAGCCGTTTGCGAACTTCTCGATGCACCCTGCCTCGTGCGTGTTCCACTATGGCTTCGAATGCTTCGAGGGCCTCAAGGCGTTCCGCGACGTGAACGGTGAGCTCCGTATGTTCCGCCCCGACCGCAACATGGCGCGGCTCAACAGCTCGAGCAAGCGGTTGACCCTCCCTGGCTTTGACGAGCAGGCTGGGCTCGAGCTGCTCCAGCGCTTTGTCCGTCTGGAGGAATCGGCGATCCCCGAGGGACTCGGGTTCTCGCTGTACCTCCGCCCAACTATGATCGGCACCCAGCCCACACTCGGCATCTCTGCGCCGAAGCGGGCCCGTCTCTTCGTTATTGCATCTCCCGTGGGACCTTACTATTCCTCCGGCTTCAAGGCTATCAAGCTCGAGGCCACGGACTGGGCTGTGCGCGCCTGGCCGAAGGGCACGGGTGACAAAAAGCTCGGCGGTAACTACGCTCCGTGCGTGCTGCCCCAGGTGGAGTCGGCCTCCCGTGGCTATGCGCAGAATCTGTGGCTCTTTGACGGCTATCTGACTGAGGTTGGATCGATGAACCTGTTTTTGGTCTTCCACAACAAGCAGGACGACACGTTCGAGCTCGTGACCCCTCCCTTGGACGGCACGATCCTCGAGGGTATCACGCGCTTGTCGATCCTCGAGCTCGCGCGCGAGCGCCTCGACCCGAAGAAGTGGAAGGTTAACGAGCGTAAGGTGCATATTGACGAGGTCATTTCTCGCCAAAGCAACGGTGAGCTGCTCGAGGTGTTCGGTAGTGGTACGGCCGCCATTGTTAGCCCCGTGGAGGAAATCGGCTACCACGGCCAGCAGATCACGGTGCCGCTGCCGCCGAACAAGGCCGCGGGGCCCATTACGGAGTCGGTGCAGAAGTGGATCCAGGACATCCAGTACGGCATTGTGGACCACCCGTACTGCCCGGTGGTGCCGCGTTTCTAAAAGATGGATTTATGAATACTATAACTGGCCTTTATCAAGCTACTAATGTTTACATTATTACTTACGACACCATCACGGCACGCGTATCAGCTGCGGCCACCTTCCTGATTAGGGCGGGTGACGCATACTATAAGGGTACAACAACGAAAGGCACAGTCTGACAAATTCTCTGATGAGCCTCATCGCCGCACCACGCATGCAAACTATGCTTGTGTAGATTTTTTTCCTAGAACGTAACCCTCTTCTCCATAACAAGGCATGCTGGTGCTTTTCCGTCTCTGCTCGAACATACAGCCACCGTTTCCACATCCACTTTTTTTGACTTGCAGCGATCGGGCACAAGCACGAGGGTGGGTTGGGGTGGAAAAACAACCACCTCCCCTTTGCCCAGGGTACGCGCACCCAGTGATCACGACCAGTGTGAAACGTAAATATCAGCAGATCACGTAGCGCGGGGCGAGCACCATCATCATCAATCTGCACTGCTCAATCTTGACTCATGATGATATCTAAACGAGCGTTGGGCGTGTTCATTGTCTTCCTGGCTATAGTCGTGCTCTCATTCGTGACGAACCCGAAGATTGTGCCTAAGTCGGTTTCAGATGCGGTTTCCAGCAGCAGGAAGTGCTTGGTTGGCGATGACCGTCTCCCCGGCGCAATTCGTCACGGTTCGCCGCACAAAATCACCGATCGCACATTCCTGCTGCTCAAAACTGGTGTGGAAGTGGCGTACACCCGTCTTCCTGCTCACTTCGATACTAGCTTTGACATCTTCCCGCATCACGCCGTCTATGCTGATACTAGCGATGTCATTGATGGTATGCCGATGTTTGATGCGATTTCTTTTTTGGACGAGGAAACGTTGAATAATCCTGCGCTCGAGGCGTACCGCGTGCGTCGCCAGGCCTCTAAATACGGATGGCACTGGGGCTCAGACCGCGTGAATGTTCCCGGTGACCCAAAGGGCGGCTGGAACCTGGACCGGTTCAAGAACGTACCGGCATTCGCGCACGCCTACCTGAACAACCCCGGATTCGATTGGTACTACATGATGGATGCCGATTCGTACATCACGGCATCCACCTTGGAGCAGGTTACCAAAGATAAGAATGTGAGCGAACCGATCTATCTTGGTAAGGCTGTGGGCGCTGGCACGGATATTTTTGCTCATGGCGGCTCTGGGATCCTGTTCAGCCGGGGCGCCATGGAGCTAATGTTCGGCAGCACTGAGGAAACCGCTATGGAAGCGGTGGCTCTGTCCGGGTCCCACGCTGTGCACGAGTGCTGCGGCGATGAGGTTGCCTCCTTCGTCTACCGCAATCGCACGCGGCATGAACCCGGCAATACGTTGCAGTACAACGAGGTCGGCCAATTCCAGGGCGACCCGCCATCGCACCAGCACATCATGTTCAATGAGTGGTGCAACCCGGTGGGTACATTCCACTTTTTGTCTCCGTGGGATGTCGTCGATATTTACAAGTGGGAGATCTCAAAGGGCGATAAGATCCTCCACTACGCGGACTTCTATCACGATTTCATCATGCCTGGTGCCGTTGTTGAGAAAAACGATTGGTTCATCGATTACAGCAACAGCGGCATCGACAAAGTTGTTTATGATCACCAGTATGATGAAGCACATGATAAACAGAAGTGTATTCAGGCGTGCCACAACGACGAAAACTGCACTATGTGGGAGATTTTGCGGGGAGAGTCCTGCGTTCTCTTCCGTAAAAGCGTCGCCCGCGGAAAGGCAATGAACCGATACTCCAAGGACTGGGAAGATAAGTGGAGTGAGACGGCTGTTGGTTACATGGTCGACCGCATCAAGGACTTCCGAACGCATCAAAGTTGTGATCCTGCCAATGACAAGAGCGAGGGCTGGGCGTTCACTGCGGTTGAACCGGGCAAGATCAACTTGAAGCCCGCATCTCTTCACACCAAGCCGAACTTGCACGATGATCCCAAGGACCCTCATAATAGCCTGCCTGGCTCCCACGACGATCCCCACGATCCCCACGACGGGCCGCACGATTCCCACGACGGGCCACACGGCCCTCCTCCCCATGATGGTCCTAACGATCATGGGGAACCCCACGATTGATTCTTTAATAGCACCAAACCATACATTTAAGAAAACTTAGTATCCCAAATAGAACTCTTGACCTTTTCTTTTCTTAATTTCGTGTTGTTTCATTGTTCTCGATCTGCGCGTGTCTGCGCACGGCCCTCCAACATGCACCGCGGGGAAGGGGATCAGGTGATGGACTTGAGCTCTAGAGAGCACACACCCTTGAAGCAAAGGTATGGGTTGAGTGGGGGTGGAATCCGTTCCTGGTGAATACCCAAAATTTAGGTAATCGGTAACCGTTGGCTAAAAACCTTAACCTTTGCCACACGGGTTGACCCAAAGAAACTCACTATTGCAACCTGGAATTCCGTGACGCCTTGACGACGACCGAGGTGCCACCATCGTACGGATGGCCACGATTGAGAGTATGGCATTGGGTGCGCAGCCACGGGATTTGACCGACCAAAACTCCGCGCATAAGCGCAAGCTTCACGATTCCTCAGCGGCATTTGACTCGGCCGACACTGGCCTCATCGCTCCCAAGAAGGAGCTGGATACCGACGCGCTAGCGGATCTGGATAATGATGATGTGCCAATGTCCGAGACGAAGCGGCGGGCGCAGAACCGGGCTGCGCAACGCGCTTTCCGCGAGCGCAAAGAGCGCCACTTGCGCGAACTGGAAAAACGCCTTGCCGAGCTAGAGTTTGAGTCACGTAGCTGGAAGTCTACTAACATTGTTCTACGTAGCCAGCTGAGTCTGTTGGAAGAGCAACTGAACCACTACAGGAACCCGATGCCGGCCAATGCCCAGCAAGGGCCACCGCCGCCGGGCCAGCACCCGAACAACCCAATGGCCAATCCGTCCATGAGCTTCCCTGTACCCCAGCAACGATCGCCAGCCCAGGATCTGCAGCAAATTCCATCGCCCGCCAATGGCGATTTCGGATATGGCGATTACAGCAATTATGAATCTGGCACGGGCATGATGGCACCGTCACTATCGAGCACAGACAGCAGCTCCAACACGTTCCCAGATGCCTCACCAGACACGCCGAGCAAGGCTGAGGTCTTTTGTGAAAAATTGTCCATGGCGTGTGGAATGCACAGTCGACCACCAGCACCACCAGGCGCGCCAAAGATTTCTGCCGAGGTTCCTGGATGGCAGGATGGCAACTCATTTAATGGCGGCAACACATCCAACTGGGTCGTGCAGAATGGTGGATGGGCCCCAGAATACTCAAAAGATCTGCATAACTCCGGGACCCACCAGCAAACTCCACAGGGTCAGCTCGCGCAGCCGCCTGCCCCGCCGCATAATGTCTCTCAGGGCCAGCGGGCGCAAAATTCTGCGCCTCATTCAACGAGCCAAACACAGCAGCAGCAGCAGCAGCAGCAGCAGCAGCAGCAGCATTCAAATTCACATGGAAACCAGCAGACGGGCTCTATAGATCCCATCGCGCCCGTGAACATACACGAGCCTCTCAATTTCGACTTTGGCGGCATTTCATCCGGCTTCGGTGGGTACAATTTCGGCGGGGGTGTGGACGATCCGCTCGGCCTTGGCGGTGATAACAACATGGATAATCTCTTGAACAATGATTTCGGTGTATTTGACCCTCTGGATAATCTCCTGGAGTGGGAGCCGCCAAAACCCGACGAGTTCAATCAACAGCAATACGATCAGCCATACGACCAGTCTTACGGCCAATCTTATGGCCAGCAGTCCTACGATGAACCTTATGCTCAGCAACAGGCCTACGATCCAAGTCAGCTCGGACAAGATATGCCGGGACAGCAGCATATGGCTCAAGCACGTATGCCTAGTCCGCACGCAGTGAGTCCCCACGGTCCCCACAGTTTGCAAAATTCAGCACCGAGCTCACAGGCAAACCCTCTTCAGCAGCAGTCGACAAATGGCATGGATCCTGCTATGGGAACAGCCGACAAGCATCAACCTGGAGCGGCAGTTCAGTCCAACCCGAGAGGACAGCAGCTGCCGTCACCGTTGCAGGATAACGTTACAATTGGTGCTGGTGCGAGCGAAGAAGAAGTGCCGGCTGCCTCGCAGAAATTCATCCCATGTGCAGACGTTTGGGACCGGATTTGCAGCCATCCCCGCTTCGGTGAGATTGATATCAATAGCATGTGCCAGGAACTGCGGAACAAAGCGCGGTGCTCGAAGACGGGCGTGGTGCTCGACGAACAGGATGTGGACTCTGTGCTGAAGTCGTTCAAGTGAACTTGGTGCAGACAAAAATTCGTCACGTATATATATTTAAGCATATGATTTTTACGCCACAAGTAATTATTCTTTTAATGAACAAGGTTGAGCAAAATGCACTTAGCCGCGCATGCGCAGCACGAAATTGACAATGACGGCTGCGAGCAAGAAGAAGCAGAGTACGGTCGGGCCGAAGCGGTCATCGTACGGGCCGGCGCCACGCTTGCGGATGGCCGCTGCTCGCCAGTGGTAGGTGACGAGTGCGTACGCCATGGTGCCCATAGCGACGAATGTGAAGAGTGCGGCCGAATACCGACCAATGCGGTCGCCAAAGTTGAGGAGACCTACAGCAAGGCCGCCAATAATGACGGTGAAATTCAGCCACGAGAGGAAGGTGCGCTCATTGGCGAAAAAGACTTTAGGTTCTACTCGCACAGGTAGCGCAATACGTTTGCCGTTTCCCCCACGGAGAACCGGTCCACTCATAGTCGCACAGGATAGAGAGATCTAGTGATTATCGACCGATCCAGCGTTAGGTAAGAACTCTTGGGGCAGGGAAAGCTCAACCTAGTACCCACGTGGGACTTATCAGTGCATCGGCTCGTTAAAGAACCACACGGGAAGTGTGGATAGCCCCAGGCGCCCACTGTCACAGTTTTTCTGCTTCGTGTACCAAATGATGCTTCCAAATTTACAGAGAATATTACACCAATCGCTATTTTGGTCGATTTACGTGGATATCTGAGTCTACTTAGTGTTCTCGCATGTGGCTTCCCATCCAATGTCGCGAAAATGTCTTCTTCGAAAATGATTCAGAGATCACAACATTAGAAACATATGCCTGGCTCAAGCAGAACAGACAGGAGCGACTAAATGTGAGGCGGCGGCGCCCTTCTACTACTAAGAAGGAGCAATCGGGGTAAGGGGAACGCTTCCCCGGATAATCCATTCCTTACAGATCATGGAAGAAAGCTCGGAGCCTGTGCGCTACGAACGGCCATTGCGTCCAAATAGAGGCAAGAACCCGAATGCGAGGTGGGTGATAGACGATGTCCAGCCCAAAGCTCCGACAAAGCGTCGGAAGCCCTCTGGCGGTGGCGCGCCTAAAAAGACGAAGCCGGAGGAGGAGGAAATCCTCGAGGGCGAAGTGGATTGCCGCTGTAACGGCGAAGTTAGCGACGAAAACACCATGGCTGAATGCGAGAAATGCAAGACTTGGCAGCATATTGTGTGCGAATTTGGGGTGAACGATGAATCGGCGCTGCCGAAACCGCACTACGAGTGCCACAAATGCCGCGAAAAGGAGGACAGCGACTCTGGTGCCCCCGAGGTTTTACCGCTCCAACCCAAACGCGAAAGGGCCGAAGTGCTCAAGCTCCCGGATTATGAAGATGATGTCCGCAAGAGTGTGGCCGGCGTGTTCCGCACAATCATCCTTGAGCGCGCTGACACCGACGACATTGATCCGCCAAGCGAGGATGTTGCTGAAAAGCTTGCTATTGAGGTGGAGTGCGCTCTTTATGACCAATTTTCCGAAAACAAGGACGACCTTAGCAGCGATGTTGGAGGTCCCTACCGCGAGCAGTACCGCACTTTGAGTTTCAACCTGAAGGATGTAAAAAACCGATGGCTCCGGAAGGAACTGCTCAGCGCCAAAATAACGCCGAAGCAGTTTGCTAAAATGTCGTCGGAGGAGCTCCGCAATCCGAAGCTGCAGCAGATTGTTGAAGACGCCCAGGACGAGAACCTGCGCGACACGATTCTGAAGGAAGAAGACTTGCCTCACCCGCCTTTGGAGACAATCAACACAGCAACGGCCGAGGTCGATGCCGAGCCTACTCCTTTAGCTCTCAAGCAGGAGGACAAGGCCAACGAAAAAGAACTGGACGAGGCGATGAAGGAACCGCTGGGCCCGCCGCCTTCGGGGGTGCCCAACCCGAGTAAACTCGAGGACCCTGTATGGCAGGGCGAATTGAAGCTCGCGGACAACACAATTTCCCTCAAAGCGAAGGGCTTCCGGCTCACTGGTCACCGCAAATGGCCGGCAGATTCGCTCGTCATGAGCGGCATGGTGCAGGCTGAGCGCGGCTTTGCATATCTGTCCACGCTGGCCGAACAGCCGGACACGTATGCAGTTGCGTCGCTGGCTCTTGTTGGTGAGAACACGGAGGCGTTGTCGGAACTGTACGATTACATGCACGCGCGTGATCGTCTGGGCTCATTGCAAACGAAAGATTCGACGGTCAAAGTGGCGTACTTGATCCCTTACACCAGCAAAGCTAGTCTGGAATTCCTGGGTCTGTTTGAAGACCAGCTCGAGTTCCTCAAACACCTCGAGACCGAACACGATGCGCACAAGGTCATCCTTGCTGTCAATGTTTTAAATAAGACTGATTAAATACTTTATTGAGATACCATTTATTCGTAAGTGAAGAAGTATTTTTTTTTTTTTTGGAACGAGCTCGAGCTCGAGCTCAAAATTCCCGGGTCCGATATTTGATCAATTCGTTTTCTCGGCCGTTTATACCCGAGCGTCGTACCGAGGGCCGCACCCTCGTCCACCGGAGCCATCATCATTTCCCACATATAAGTTGGGACACTTGATACCCTGGGTCTTGCAGACTTGTTTTCACTAAAATGGCTAGTTGTGGACCGCTAAATCCTCATCAACAATTCAAGGACCATGCGCTACGAGATGCAACCCTGCAGCGGGAGAGTATTGTGTCGAACCCGCACGCGGCTGCCGAGCTGAGTTTTAGAGCGATCCGCCCTAGCGACGCAGCGGCGGAGTTCGCAAAGTTCAATTCCACCCCGGCAGTGCATGCACGAGCACTTGAGTCACACGGGCATTTCAATGAGCTCCGTGGCGTAAATACCAGCATCATTCCTCAAAACGGCCATCATGCGGGGTACCCCGGATCGAAACCTGCCCTTGCCCCGAATGTTTCCGGTGGTCCGATTCCCGGACCTGGCTTGCAGAGCGACGCGAGAGCGCAAAACTGGGCATTGGAGTTCGAGAAATTGTCAATTTCCCCACAAAACGATCATGAGAATACCCTGTCTCAATTCTGGGGGCTTCCATATGGTGTGCCTGCGTTTGGCTCGGCCGGTCCGGCTGCAGCGCCGCCAATGTTCGCCCACCGCAATGGCGAAACATTATCATATCCCGAGTTGAGTAACCAGAAATCCAATGCAGCCGATTTTGAGGCTATTTTTACTGATATCGAGAACAACTTGCATAACGCTGAAACTGAGGCACCTCAAAACACAAATGTAAATCATGAAAAAATGGGCGAGCGCGACGATGGCGCAAACTTGATTGCCGAACAAATCATGCAGCAAGTCAGCGATCGTTCGAGCCCTCACTTGATGGAAAAAATGAAGGGATCGCAGTTTATGACTGTGCTTAGCAAAATTCGCACCAACGAAGTCAAACTCGACTCAGCACAAAACATGTTGGTCAACGAAAATGGATCGGTAGATGCATATGACGTGCTTGCCGACTCTTCGCATGACTGGCCGCCACAGTGGCAACGCAGTGCTACTGCCAGCGAGCAGCCGCCATTGTCACGCGGTGAGAGCCAACGCCAATCGGCGGCGCAGCCGTCCCAAAGTGACAATGGTGCTCTGAGAGGCAATACGGCATATGAAAATGGCATTATGGGTCTTGATGACCCGGACACTTACCTGCATAAGCTGCGGAATAACTTGGATCACCGACTGTTCCAAAAGTCTCCGTACACCAGTTCGTTCAAGGCCGCCCAAGAACTGGGGCCTGTACCAGTGTCAACCGAGGACTGGGAAGAACACTACGAAGAGTGGGTATGATTGGAAAATCGATGACTGAAATTAATACATAATAATAATAATAATATATTTATCATGCTACAAAATATTGACCGATGTTGATGCGCGTAAATGCTGATCGCTGTAAAAACTTGTCGCAGATAGAAGTCACTTGCTGCAAGCCGAGCTGGTTCTTAGGCGAGTAGACGGCAACATTATTCATTACGCCGTCATCCAAAGATGACGAGTCAAAGAGTGACTTGAAATACATCACCTGGTTATTCAGGTCACGCGCAGTATACAACGGCTCCATGGACGTTCCAACGCAGTCTGGTCGCGGGCACTTGCGGCCACCAAAGGTACTGATACTACGCGTGTAACACTTACAGTCATCACAGAGGAGCCAGTCTTGGTAGAATATATTGACAAAGTGCCTGATAGCCCCATCGACTTGTTTGGTAACTTCCTCGTACGGCAACACCAAGCCTTGGCTGTTTGGAACACAGATTCCTTGCGGTTGCAAGCTATCAAGACCGGAGAACTCGAAAGAATGGCCACCATATGTCAAGGTAAGCCGATCGCACTTTTCAAACCGTCGTTTGGGATCACCAATAGTCACGAACTTCGCTTCACCAGTGAAGCCATCATACTCATTACCGCTGCCGCTACTGACCTTTGCAGGCTTTTCTCCAGGTACAGACATCACATCGGCTAGGCGCAGGCTATCAAAGCCCTCGATGACTTCAAGAATGCGCTTAATAGGTTTGTATACCTGCTGTGATAGGTAATACTCATAGTCGGGAGCGAGATTTTCCTTCACCAATGTCTCGTAAGAAACAGCCCGTTGTGTCTCAGACCGCTTATCTTCATCGTCGATCAACTGGGAAATTATGAATCCGATCACATCCTTAGCTTTCACGGTACCTCCAGCGTCGATCTTGGCTTTTGCAACCAAGAGCTGCGGCATGTCAAGCTTCTGGTACTGATCCAAATCCTTTGACAGTTGTTGTCGAATAATGAACTTCTTAGGTGTTTCTTGACCGGAGCGGACGTATTCAGAATACTCGGCAAGATACGTATAGATTTTCTCAAACGACTCAAGAGGGTCAGCAAGTTCCTCCGAATTCTTATCCTTCTTCCCACTCAGGCCGAAGAGCAAATTAAGAGATTGTGTGAAGGATATTTTGCAAACGTCGCTGAATTCACGGCGCACAACGTCCAAGCCTTTGAACTCCAATTTGAGATCACCCTGGTGATTCATGACAACTGCAGCATACTTCTTCTTCTTGTAAAGGAACAGTTGCCTGAATACATGATCAATGTCGATTTCCATGTATTTGTACTGACTGTTGACAACACTCTTGAACTGTTTGCCGATGGCCACGGCATTGGCATAATTTGTTGCGCTTGTGTGAATCATTACTGAGTCAGTATCACCATACAGTACGCGCATGTTATTCTCGTCAGCCAGCTTTCGCGTTTGGTCAAGCGCTTCACGACCCTTTTGAGTAACCAGTTTGGCTAATGGTCGCGCAGCGAACCGTGAGGAAGATTGGCCAAGGCATCCGTATACTGCATTGGCTGTCAGCTTGAGTGCCGTCTGTCGAATATCCCACTCTGCTAATTGCGCCGGTGTGGCCTTTGGATCCTTCATAAGACCCTTGACTGCACGCCTCCGTTCTACCATAGCCCGCAATAGCTTTGGTAAGAGTCCCATTTTGACGTTGGCGTCTGGCTCCTGTGGTTCTTCAGTACTATTTGGTGAACATTCGACAGTCGTGAAGCAAATATTGTATTCCTGCATGATCGACGGGTACAAACTGTTGAAATCCATGACTAAAACACACGATTGGTGTAGACCCACGACGGGGTTGAATACAAGACCACCAGTGTAACTGCCATTATCACCCGGACCTCTTCCTTGTGGCCGGTCAGGAACCAAGTCATTGTCCTTAGTAAATTCATGCATCAGAAGGTAGTCATTTCGTTCACTGCGGTGTCCGGACAACGTAGTGCGCCAGGGACTTCCAGATAAGTTCGAAAGCTGTCTTGACAAAGCAAGCATCTGAATCTTCATAGCAATTGACGAGATATAAAGAGTGTCATACTCGCTCCGGCGAATCACTTCCATGAGCCCCGCGGCACCATCTTGTAAGAAAGTTCCGCTAGTGATGTTGGTGTCCAAGAATTTGCGTTTTTGGCCCAAAATAGTTCGAGTCATCTCATCAAGAGTGTACTCACGACAACTGCCGGACACAAGGTCCATGCCAAAGCTATTTTTAAGGTCCAAAATTAGCCGACCTGAGAAGTAGCGGGCCTGCGCATAGCTGCTGGGTTTAGCGATGTGGGGTAGGTCCCTTATACGGCCCAAGCTGGAGACCATCTTGTCCTTATGATGCAATGCTCGCGAAAAGATCGTCGCCAAGTGGACATCCGTCAAAGAGTGTCCCACAATTGCATCGGGATCTGTGCGGCGCAATAACGCCAGAAACCATGCGATCAGGCCCCGCTCACTATCATGCAAAGAGACCACTTGAGACGTGGACTGTCCCTTGGCAGTGCGCAGTTTATTATGTTTCGCAACTTCTTCCTTGAACCCAGGCGGGAAAAACCCGTGCTGAGGGGGTCGAATTCCTGTGTGAAGCGTTGAGGGAAGTGCAGTGGCGTCATGGTTGGTTTCATCTACGTTGCGGAAAACCCGGGCCGAAATAGAAACTACCTCATGGTGCAACTTCGCATCCGGCACAGTGGTCATGAAAAGGCTCATTACGGTGAATTTTGGCACACCCAATTTTGCTTGCTCATTCTCTGGCACTGGCGTTATGTGGAAAGGACGGTCAACTTCCACACCAACCTGCGTCCATCCAGCGGCACGAGCATTGGCCTTTACTTTCACGTCGAGCCAACATGGGCCCATAATTTGTCTGCTAACCATGAAATTCTCAATTGCTGTGGACGTTGTGCCCGTTAGCTGGCTGTAGGACTTGCCCTCAAGAGGGATATGCATTTTCACAAACGGTGCACGAGCATTGACATAGGTACGCTTCGGCTTGCCCTCGGAGAAGCAATCTCTTAGTTCCACGGTTTTAAAGGGCAAATTAGCCTTTGCGACGCGCTTGAAGTAGCTATCAAGCTCAGCCTTCACGTCGTCACAGGTGCGGCCCTCTCGTGGCAATGCCATTATATTGCGGTATGTGTTGCGTACGATGACAGTTACCGACTTTCCCGACTCGGTTTTGCCAAACAGAGATAGATTGCCGTTATCAGTGCTCTCCGAGTAGTCCAGCCAGAAGAATCGGAAAAGCTGGCCCTGCTCCACGGCGGAATTGATATTAGTTTCAACCGCTTCCGTTTCGTCTGATACAAGATTCCACGCACTGCTGTTAAACGAATCGAGCTCATCACCATTATCGTCGCTGGACTGACCCGGCGTCAGAAGGGAGTGCTCAGCGACAACCGGTTCAGCCTCTGAGGAGGGCATCTCTGGGGGGTCGGAAGCTAATGGAAGCGGATCTGTGCTGAGGGGAGCCACCTGAGCTTCAAGTTTTACCGGATTGAGACTGAGCTCTTCTTGAGGCTTATGCACAACATTAGTGATCGAGTTGCCAATCATGGATACATCCCCTTCCGAAGGCTCGCTCCCAAGATCATTGTCATCGGATGAGAGCCGCGAGCCTGGCAAATTGCGCGTTGGAGTTTCTGACGGCTTGGATCGAGCGCCCCGCTGACTACCAAGACCAATACCAGAACCCAGGCCAGAGCCGAGACCGAATCCTAACGAGGAGCCCACAGATGAGCCCAAAGAGCCAAGTCCAGAACGTCTATTAGATCCCAAGGTAGATCCTAATCCGAATGAGCTGTTCGCCGAGCCGGGCGTGCGTTTAGCCGAGCCAACTTCGCTCATGATGGCATCGATGTCCACCGGGGAGGAGCTTTTATTGGACGCTTTTGGCGCGGGAGCAGCGCTGCTGGGCTTCACGCGTTTCTGAGTTCTGAAAATTGCTGTGATATCGCCGTCACGGGGACCACCGCCGCTCTCCTGCTTGTGTCGACGCTTGGCCGAGCTCGTGCGCTTTTGCTCTTCCTCATCGGAACTTCCATAATGAGTCTGATCCCACTCGTAGGCACCAGTGTCAACGTATCCTTTGCCGTCATCATCAATAACAAAGTCATCCTCCTTTAGACGCTCGCGCTGGTGCTGCTCGAATTCGCGTTCATCAAGCTCATCATATATACGCTCTCTGTCCTCATCAAAATTGATGTCGCGCTGAGTCTTTCCTTCTTTTCTCAACCGGCGAAGCTCAGCGAGTTTTGAATTCACAGACATCGTTGTATTCGACGCGTTCCGATTGTGACGCGTCTTTAATTATATATATCAGGTTAAGGTCACTTTTGGGAACTCGGCCGGGGGGCACCACCACATGACCCGCGGCCTCTACCCATTTACACATACATTACTGCATACATACATACTAAATACAGTATTTTGTTGGTGTTAGGCATGCACTTAAACGAGAACTTGAACGACCTTGTTGCTAACGACCGTGACGATGTTTCTCAATTTACAGATCTGTTGAATGAAGCACAGGTAAACTCCTTTGCCGCTTGGGAGCTTGTGCGCGATCGGCTCGCCGTGGATCCGCGGTACTTGTCAGTGAGCAGCGACGGACAACGGCGGGCACTTTATAAAGAGTGGGCTGGTACCCACCGGGACGAATTGAAACCAGACAGCAAGTCCACTTTCCTTGCGGCAGTGCGAGATGCGTATACCGGAAGTCCCTACCCAATTTTCAAGCGAAAAGTCCGTTCCAATGCACACTTCGCGGATATAGAACTCCCTGAGACAGAAAAGGCAAATTTATATCGCGAGTATGCAATCTACACTAAATTGGCTGACAATGAGAAGGCCCAGTTTGTGAAGGAGCGTCCCTATTTTCGGTCGCTTTAACCCTAGCCTGCGTGCACGCGCCTGCCCACACAACCAACAACCACCGCCAGGCCAGGACATTCGCGAAATCCAGACCTTGGCCAGTAGAAAATGGTCCAGAAATCGGTCCTTCTTGACGATGTCATAGCGACAGAGGTCGAGCCGCATTCTGATAAGGGTGTGCTGGAAAAGCACCGAGCTAGTTTGAGTATTCTAATTCGCGCGGCGGTCATCGAAGCCGTTGGCATGACGCCTGGAAATCTTGCCGATATTATGCGTCTTTCAGTATATCAAACGATCGATATCATCTGCGACCGCGCTCTGGGGTATGTGGAGAATCGCTACTCCCGCCATGAGCCGCTCACGCCGGAAATCAGTAAAGAGATGCGCGACTCGTTCGACCTTCTTGCCCGGGAAATCAAGCATAAGTTCGGTGAAGAGAAGCTCCAGATTGAGAATTTTATTTTGGCAGAAACTTACATGATCGATCACGAACTTTTTGAGGGCGGGTACGTCAGGTTCGCCCACCAGGAAGGTATAGATTACACCGATATTCCATCAGCGAAGCAACTAGCAGAGAATGTTGCGAAGGAGGAAGAGGAGCTCGATAAGCAACTGCGGGAGGTGTCGAAACTCAAGGCCGAGCTTCATGACATAGACGCAACCATTCCGGCCGTGGAGCAGCTTATAGCGTGGCTTCGCACCGCTCTGTTCTCGGGTGTGGCCGAATCTGCTCCGCGAATTCGAGAACTTGCTCAGGATATCGAGGCGCTATTCCGCCACATCGATCTGTAATTTATTTATTTATTTATTTATTTCCGTTGTTGATTTACCGAATTTATCATTAGTGCGGTACATAAGGCGGTGTATCTACACTCTACTATGGACGAATTTGTAATCTGACCGACTGACCGACCATGGGTCAAGTGCGATCGGCAAGCGAGCTGCCGGCACCGCCCAAAGTAAAGCTTCGCAGAACAGAGGTCGGAGGCAAAAATGATGCAAGCCAAAAGAATTCTGAGTCGAAGTACGACTCACCCGACCAGCTGCGGCGAATCATTGAGGCACATAAAAATATGGCTGCTTCGTCGGCGAATGTCGATAAGCATGCCTACCTTGGTGCATTAAAATATCTGCCGCATGCTGTTTTCAAAATTCTTGAGAACATGCCTGCGCCGTGGGAGGCCACCAAGGAAGTCGAGGTGCTCTACCACAAGACGGGTGCCATCACATTCGTAAACGAGATTCCTAAGGTCGATCCGCGAGTATATGCTGCTCAATGGGGACAAATATGGACGCAAATGCGAGAAGAGAAGCGCGATCGTACTTCGTTCCGTCGAATGCGCATTCCCGCGTTTGACGACGAGGAGCCTTTTATGTCCTATCCGCAGCTGGCTCGGCTCGTTCCTGAGGCTCCCGAAGCAATTCCTCTAGAAAAAATAGAATCCCTTTTTGAGGCGCTTGAATACTCTCTGCCCTTTCGCATGGACCGCGATCCGCCAACGATGTTTGATATGCCAGCCTTCCGCGCCAGCAAAGAACTCGATATTCAATTGCCCAATGGACCAAAATTTGAGCATCACGATGGAGCCGATGGCGGGTTTTCTGGTGTTCCAAGCGCTTATGATGATCCGCAGCGCATTGTTTACCGACCGCGGCAGACCCCAGTCCGGGTCGAGGCCCAGGTGGCTTTCCCTCGATTATATGGTGCATCGGTAGAAGATGCTGGCAACAACCGGGAGGAACCACGCTATTTGTTCCCTATTAGTGCAACTGTCAAGCGCCATGATAATCAAAAAGGTTTGTTTATTGATCAGTCTGTAACCAGAGTGTTAAATACAGACGAGAGTATGCAAATGGAGGATGACCCTGAGGTGCTTCCATTCCTAGCGGACCAATCTCTGAATGAACAAGCCCTGGCACGCAGTATGGCTTGTTATGAAGCTCGATTTCCTTTTAATCGACAATCGAATGTGCGGAAACGGGCTCAAGATGTTTCGCTTGTGAAACCTCTGTACACAAACCGCCGACCATTGAGAGTTATGCTAACAAAAACCAGGCGAAGTTATCAGCGGTTGCTAAAACGGTCAGTGAAAAGGACCCTTCAGGCAGCAAAAACTCGCCGTGCCCAACCATCAAGACACCCGTCTTTACTTAAGAGCTTGGGTGCTACGAAATTCTTCGGCTGTACAAAAGTTGATTGGCTCGAAGCGGCCATGCAGTTAATCACTCAGGGATTTCAGATCCTCCAGCTGTTGATTCACCGCCGTGGTCTACACTTCATGCATTTGGATTACAATTTCAATTTGAAACCTACCAAAACTCTCACGACAAAAGAGCGAAAGCGCTCTAGATTTGGAAACAGTTTTCATCTAATCCGTGAACTTTTGAAGATTGTCAAACTCATCGTGGACTGTCATGTCCAGTTTCGCATAGGGAACGTGGATTCTTATGAGTTGAACGACGGAATACATTATATCTTAACCCACATTGGTCAATTGACCGGCCTATATCGTTACAAATACAAGGTCATGCATCAAATCACGGCCACTAATGATCTGAAGCACCTCATTTATGATCGATTCAATGGAGATGGCGTTGGTAAGGGACCCGGTTGCGGAGTTTGGCAGCCAGCATGGTGCGTTTGGCTGGGATTTCTCCGTGGTAATTTGCCAATGCTGGAACGTTGGTTAGGAAATCTTATTCAGCGTCAATTTTTTGGTCGCGTTTCCAAAGGAGTCGCCAAGACAGTAACAAAACAACGGATTGATAGCGCTTATGATCTAGAGCTTAGGGCGGCCGTGCTTCATGACATTCTGGATGTCATTCCTGAACAACTCCGGAAATCTAAAACTAAGGTAGTAATGCAACATCTTAGTGAGGCTTGGCGTTGCTGGAAGGCCAACGTGCCTTGGGATGTCCCTGGCATGCCAGCACCTGTGAAGCAAGTCATTATCAGGTATATACAGGCCCGTGCTGACCATTGGACGAAAGTTACCCAAGTGAATCGTGAACGCATTCGACACGGGAAGGTCGCTGACAAGGCAGTTGCTCGCAAAAATTTGGGAAGAATCACGCGGTTGTGGTTACGTGAAGAACAGCAGCGGCAGCAGTCATATGTTCTTCGTGGTCCTTTTCTTCAAGCTGAGAATGCCGTGATAATGTACAAAACTCTTGCTGGTTTTCTTAAAGCAACAGGATTCACTTCGGTCATAGAATTTCCAGCTACCGATTATCCACATGACACAAAGCTGCTCACTTTGGCATTAGAGACCCTCAAGGGTGAGTTTAACATGGCATCGCGACTTTCCAACACACAGCGTGATCAGCTTGCATTGATCGAAGCTGCCTATGATAATCCTTATGAGACTCTTTTGCAGATCAAGACGAAGTTGGCCTCTCAAAGGGTATTCAAGGATGTTGAAGTAAGCTTATTGGATTTCTTCAGCCATCTTACTCCAGTTTATCATGTCGATATGGCAGAAAGAATAATCGACAGCTACCTCGATCAATACTTGTGGTATGAAGCCACTCGCAAAAAGCTATTTCCATCTTGGATCAAGCCTGTTGATAATGACGTTGCACCTATAATGGTTCGCAAATTCTGTAACAAGGTGAACGAGATTCCTGACTTGTGGTCTACGGAAAATGACGCCGCATCGTCCCTAATTCATTTGAAATTGGATACTTTCGTGGAGAATGTGGATCTCACCTTGTTGAATCAGCTATTGAAACTCGTAGTTGATCCGCTCATTGCTGATTATATTACGGCCAAGATGAATGCATCTTTGGTTTTCAAGGACATGTCGCATATCAACCAATTTGGTGTTTTGCGTGGTTTTGCGTTTTCATCTTTTGTAGTGCAGTACTATTTGATGATGGTCGATGTCCTTCTGTTGGGGAACCCTCAAGCTATTGAGATGCACAATCGCGAAATGCATGGCTCAAATGTGCCCGAGAATGATCATCCTATACGATCGTATATGCGATATTTCAATGATGTTTATGTGGTCTTCCATCTTACTCGTGACGATGCTGAAGATATTGTGAATACTCACATTGACTCGCTGGATTTTGATGTACCAATAAAATCATGTTGGTCTCATGATCGGATGATGCGGCTCATTCGTCGGGACGTTCTCCTAGGTAAGGCTCTGTTCGAGGAACTCAACAGTAGACTACCAGAGGATTTGGGCACTGTGAAATGTTTGGACGCATCTGTCTATAGTGTCGACAATCCAGCCTTGCTCTTCGATATGGCGGGCTTCGAAATTCGTTTGATTCCAAAATTCAGGCTGCAAGAAGAGGTCGGGGATGACCCTACTAACAGTTTGTCTAGTGAGGACGCACTATGGTCTTTGATCAACAGCAAGACGGATGAGCGCTCCGGATATGCATTCTTGATGGTAAATGCAGATTCAATCATGAAATTCAACAATCGTGTTAGACAGATACTCATGTCAAGCGGTAGTACGACTTTCGCAAAGATTGCTAAAAGGTGGAACACCACACTAACTGCCACCGCTGCTTACTTTCGCGAAGCCGCCGTCGCAACTCCTGAACTTCTCGAAGGATTTGTCAAAGGTGAGGTCCGAATCCAGAACAAAATCAAGATGGGTCTGAACTCCAAGATGCCGGCCAGATTCCCTCCATGCGTTTTCTATAGCCCTGAAGAAATTGGTGGTCTAGGCATGCTTTCAGCTTCACATATTATCATCCCAGAAACAGACTTGCGAGGCAACACTACGCGATACAAGTTTGGGATGAGTGAGGCAGATGATGCTTTCATCCCTAATATTTTCCGTTATATCAATAGTTGGGAAGCGGAAGCAACAGACTCGTACACTGTGTGGCAAGAATATGTCCAAAAACGCAATATTGCCACTGAGGAGAATAGCCGTATCTTAGCTGAGGATCTTGAAGAAATCTGGGACCGTGGCTTGCCTCGAATCTCCACTCTATTTCAAAAGGACAGGTCCATATTGGCATTTGATAAGGGATTCCGATGTCGCCAAGAATACATGAACTTTGGCAATGATCATTTTGACCCATTCTGGTGGACGAATTCGCGTCATGATGGGCGGTTGTGGAATTTCAACTCCTACCGAGCCGATGTCATTCAAGCTCTTGGTGGTATTCAGTCAATTTTGAGCCATACTTTATTCAAGGCCACTGGTTTTGAAGACTGGGAGGGTCTCTTCTGGCAGAAACAATCCGGCTTTGAGCAACAGATGCAGATGCAGAAGCTCACCAATGCTCAGCGGTCAGGATTAAGTCAGATACCAAATAGACGGTTTACTCTTTGGTGGTCACCGACTATCAATCGCGGCAATGTGTATGTGGGTTTTATGGTCCAGTTGGATCTAACAGGAATTTTTTTGCATGGTAAAATTCCTACACTGAAAATCTCTTATATCCAAATATTCCGCGCGCATTTGTGGCAAAAGATTCACGAAAGTTTGATTATCAGCTTATGCACCATTTTTGATAACGAACAAAGCGTTCTCGGAATAGACAGCGTTGCAAAGTTACCTATACATCCTCGCAAGTCATATCGAATGAATGCTTCTACGGCTGATATATCTCTCACTTGCTCCAATGGCGCTTCTACTGGATGGCCAATATCAAGACCCTCAGCTATGTCTCACGATAATGATGATTTCGCATTTTCCTCCAGCTCAGAGTTCTGGATTGATGTTCAGTTGCGCTATGGTGATTTTGACTCTTCGGATATATCGCGCTACACAAAAGCCAAGTATCTCGATTACACCAATGATGGTGTCAGCAGCTATCCAAGTAAGACCGGTTTAATGGTGTGTTTTGACTTGGCGTATAATACTTGTGATGCATACGGTAACTGGTTTCCTGGACTTAAGCAGCTTGTGAGGCAAGGATTATCCAAAATTTTGCAAAGTAATCCGGCGCTATTCATTTTGCGGGAGAGAATCAGAAAGGCACTGCAACTACATCAGTCACAACCAAATAAGCCCCACTTAAGTGCATCTGATTTCACAGAGCTCGTTGATACAAGTAATCTCATCCTGGATGATTCTGCTGTGTACCGTGTCACAACTCACAGGACGAAACATGGCAATATGGCTTCCAAAGCAGTTAATGGTGCTCTATTTGGCTTCAGGCCAGTAAGTGGGGATCTTATTATGAGTATTGTACATGCTGATTCTGCCTGGGCAGGTCAGAAAAAACTAGGAGCGGTTAGCAAATGGAAATCTGCGGAGCTTACTGCTGAATACTTCCGGAAGATCACGAGTTCTGAAATACCAGAGAAGGTTATAATCTCTACTAGGGGTCTTCGTGACCCGCTAGAAGTGAACATGCTGGAATTTTCCAATGTCAGTGTTATTAATAGTGAGATGGTTTTCCCATTTCAGGCACTACTCAATCTCAGTAAATTTAGGGACTTGGTAGACAATGCTCAAGAATCTAAGCTTCAGACTGACATTAATCTTTACGATGATTGGCTAACCATATCACAGCCTACCACTGCCTTTAGCCGATTGATGCTAATTCTTCGCGCCCTTCTTGTTAACCCAGTTAAAGCTGAAAACTTATTCAGGCGTTATCCTGAAGAAAATAATTACATTTGGCCAAAACTTAGCCCTGCAGATTGGATCGATGTTGAGAATGAGCTCAGTGACTTAGTTGTTGAGGCATATGGTGAAGGCAACGATGTGGACACGAGAACACTTACCCAAACTGAGATTCGCGATATAATTCTTGGTCAAAAGATCGGTCCTGTAAGCGAAGAGAGACAGCTTGAGGCGTTAGACCAAAGCAATAATCAATCATCTGCTCCTGCATTGGTCACTGAATCTCATAATGTCCATGGAGATCGCATTTCTGTTGTTACAACCTCAAAATATGAGCGTGCAACCTTCAATTCGCAGAATAACTGGCGTGATCGGGCTTTACAAGCCAATGCTACGTTGCACTATCGTGCCTCTAATCTTTCTGTGGCACCTGTCGAAGTCATTGGTGCTCGAAGTGTCACAATATCGAAAAGTCTCGTTCAGCAATTTGTGACAATTTGCGATGTCCGCAATCTGGTGCTTGGTCTTCTCTACGGTGATGGCGATCGGATAATGAGTATTGCTATGGTACCTCAGATTGGCAGTGGAACTGCTGTCACATTTGCTCAAATACCAACATATCTACCCGATTCCCAAAGCATGCAATTGATGGGAATCATCCGGTCAGAGCCGACTGCACGCCCCGAAAAGGGCATTTCTCCTGTAGATCTCACTATGCTGGGAGGGAGATCTGATACTAATTTATCGCATCTTTTGGTTTTGACTGTAAGCTTCACCTCCACGTCTACTTCGAGCATCAGGGCCTTTGAAGCTACGGAGGCTGGTTTGCTTTGGGGGCGTGGCAACAAAGACTTGCTGTCGGCAGAGCCTAAAGGATACCTTCAAGAATTTGGCCAAGAGTGTGAACTGAAATTTGAAAAAAGACTAGGATTCTTTTATGTCCCAGAAAATGACTTATGGAATTACTCCTTCTTAGCAGCACTTTGGAACGCCAATAGATCCCGCGTACTCATGAAAATTGATCTCCCACGCACTTATTACGATTTCGTGCATCGGTCTCTTCACTTCAAAGCCGCTGTGGATTCCAATGATACTTATGATGCTGATTACGAGTATGGTATGGAGTAGATGTATTAATTTATTTATTCAAATGATCAGGAAGATGGTGTTGTTGTACGTACTGATCAGTGCGTGTAGCCTGGCCCCGTCCAGGTAAACCATGCCCCGGGGCAAGGTCATAAACAGATCTGACCCCAGTGAAAATTAATATCAGCTGCTCATGGTAGTCGGAACCAAAAGGAAGCAAGAATATAGAGCCGAGCAAATCGAAAAGCGCACTAAGGTCTCATTTGAGAATTCCGAAGATGGCACCAATGGCGATGCAGAGTCTGAACTGATTAACGCAATCGAGGCTGGGAAGCTGCCGCAAAAGAGGTACTACCGCCAGCGAGCACATTCGAACCCCTTCAGCGACCATAATTTGGAATATCCTGCCCGGCCCGAAGACATGGATTGGTCCTCCCTATATGAGCCGGTTGACGGCGTCGAGCCGGGGCCGCCGACTGTCGCCGACATTGGCTGCGGTTTTGGTGGTCTGCTGATTGGATTGAGCAAGGAGTTGCCTCGAGAACGAATTTTAGGCATGGAAATCCGGGTCCAAGTCACCCAGTACGTCGAAGACAGAATAAGAGCTTTGCGCGTGCAGGAGAGGGCCCAGATGCCCGGGTACCGTAACGTTGCCGTATTACGGGGAAACGCCATGAAGTTCATGCCGAACTTCTTCGGCCATGCCCAGCTCAAGAAGATCTTCTTTTGTTTCCCGGATCCTCATTTCAAAGCTCGTAAGCATAAGGCGCGGATTATCTCCCCCACTTTGCTCTCGGAATACGCCTACTGTGTCCAGCCCGAGGGGACCGTATATACGATCACGGATGTGAAAGATCTCCATGAGTGGATGGTCAAGCATCTTGATGAGCATCCCTTATTCGAACGGCGGTCCGAGGAATTTGAAAATACAGACAAGTGTGCCCAGGTCATGCGTGTTGTCACCGAAGAGAGCAAGAAAGTCGAACGCAACCATGGTGATAAATTTGTAGCATGCTACAGGCGCCTTCCTAATCCCGATTTTTAAGCAATGATATATATATTTAGGTTAATTTCGACGATAATTGATGGCCGACGCGTTCACAATAATGTGGGCGAACATTGTTGTGGGGCGACGGGCAGCGATGTGCACCAAGTTAAGGGTCACACTCACTCATTTCATATGAATTCCCAGGAGCTTCGGGCCAAGCTCTTGGCTCGTCGTGCGGCCCAGCGCGACTCTGCTGAAAAGCGCGCACACGCTCATGAGGAAGCCAAGGAGGCCACGAAAGTCATGATTCTACTCGGCTACAATTTTGATGACATTCTAGATTTGGCTACTCCTAAGGTATCTGAGGACTATTTAACTGACATTTTTCATTCTGTCGGCTACCACAGGAAGCGTAAGCGCTGGTCGCAACGGCTTTCTGCCTTTGGTGCGCCCAGGTGGCTCGAATCGCCAGAAGATATGGTCATAGACCTTCTTGATTCTGAGAGTGAGGACGACGTGGAAGCCCGAAATGGATTCAAGCAATCACGGCTAAGCTCTTCTTTCGATGATAAGTCTCAGCCATTGTTAATGTCAAAATCTGAAGAGCCTCGGGAACCCGAAGAAGATCGAGAATCTGAGGAGAATCAAAAGCTCGAGGACGGCGTGAAAGAATCCCAATCCCCGGTTTCACTCGAAGAATTGCAAGGCTCTAAGGAGCAGCATCAATTTCCGGAGTCGAACAAAACCATGAGATCCGAGGTGCCAGCTGTCTCAACTTCAGGGGAATCAGCGAATGTTCAAATGGATAGCAAAGATTTTGGTAAGACTCATAAAGTTGCTGAGCCTGAGAATTACAATGCGGCTATCAATGTTGAGATCCCCACGAACTATGAAGTTGACAATAACCATCCTGGAATAAGCAATGTTGAAGTGAAAGAGACCAGCGCTGAGACTGATCAAAGTCACAGATCCGGTGTCCTGCCAGATGCTCCCCTAAATGAGCTCGAGGGGTCTGTAGAACCTGAACAAGCAATTGATGCAAATAAAGAAGATCATACTGGAGACCCGATTGAAGAGTTAGTTGAGGAGCCAGAGATTGCTGAAAACCACCCTGAAGACGCGAAACAAGAGGAAATGGATGTTGATTCGTCAACCCCTGAGATGAGATCTGAGTTGGTACGAGACGTGCCTGTTGACGGTGAAGAATTGGATGTAGAGAGCCAAGTCGAGGACGCCTCGCATGTCCCTGCAGGGGATTCTTCAGAGGACGTGATTCGCGAAGAGACTGAACGTGTGAAGGCTCAAATTGAAGAAATCAGAAGCCGCCAGGCTAAACTCGTACAGCACAAACGCAATTCAAAGTTGCGTGACATCGTATTGAGGCGGACGCAGTTGACACAGGCCAGGCAGTCCGTCAACATGGCTAGTGCGGCCAACAAAGTTGCTCGTTTAGAAAGCCAATTAGTGGAGGCCAAAGCACTCATGATCCAGGCTGCCCAGCGTATCAAGGAAATTGAAAAGGCGAGTGATGATTTGGATCGTGAGGAGCTGGCTATCGTTGGCGATTCTCCCCAGGATGGTGGCACCACCACTGATGACAATCAGGAATCAATCAAAGAAAGTGATGAGCCGATCGAGCCTAAAAAGCCCTTATATGTCCCACAGACTGTGGAACAAAGTCCCTTGCGTATGTTCTCAAGTTTCCGGATGTGCCCATCCCTGAAACCCCGGTACTGGTTTGCGCCAACATACAATTCTCGATTTGTTCGTGACCTGAATGATCGAGTCATGTGTAATACAGAGCTCAAGCGTGGTGTGTGCCGCCGTAAGGAGTGTAAGGACATACATTTCTACGAGTTCGAGGTTCCCGGCTCAATCATTTGCCAGTACATGGCATCAAGAGAAATTGACGACCTCGAATTCCGAGATGGCCTGATAAATGCTGTGGAAACCCACCTGAAATCAAATGAGACGCCTGTGGAAAATCTTGCTGCAACTATTATTGGATACCGTCGCAAATGCCACCCTTCCCAGTTTTTAGACTGGTCGGGGCCTGTGAAAAGACCGTTTTGATGGCTGGACCAGAGAAACCCACATTTGTAACTTGTATATAGTGCTTCAAAAGTATGTCTGTGGCGTTCAAAAAATGCTAAATCTGTGCATAAGAAGTTATATCTCAAGGTCTACTGCTAGGCCCCGCTCTGCGAGAGTCTAGTTCATCATCGTTTAACAAGGATTCACGCATTGAAGCGGCAGAACGGAGGGTATGATCGCCAAACACTGAATCCATTTCTTCGAGCGTGACTCCTTTGGTCTCGGGATACACAAAGTAGACAAGAAGAACTGAGCACACGCTGAAAAAAGCCGGAATAAGATACATGGACCAGCCCATTTTCTGCTGAAGCACTGGAACAACCTCTCCAACTAAGAAGTTGAATGCCCAGTTTGACGCCGTGGACAGCGAGGCGCCCTTGGCACGGATACTAAGGGGCAGGATTTCAGGCGGGTAAAGCCACGGAATGGGACCCCAGGAGTATCCAAAGAATGCGTTATAAATAACAACAAACACCACGACCAAGGTCGGGCTGGAGGGTATTTCAAGGAAGATGAAATATGAAATAAGGACAAGCGCAACAGACATGGTCATACCGCCGCTCATCAAAATACGGCGGCGACCCCAACGGTCTACTAAATACCAAGGTGGTACGGTAGACGCCACATATACAAGAGCATTGATACCGGTCATGAGAATTGCTGACCGGCCATGCCAACCGGCCTGTTCAAACACGAGTGGCGCGTAATAAGAAATGACGTTAATTCCGTCAAGCTGGGCAAAAGCCTGAGAGGACATTGCAATCAAAACTCGTTTCTTATACCGACGCCACATATATGTGTACGAATGCTTGCCCTCCATACGGTGCAGCAGCACAGTTTCCTTGATCTCGTCGAACTGCTCGCGTGCCTCACCACGGACCGGATGAAGTAGCAATAGTGTAGCCATGCCCTCCTCATCCCGATCTCGATTTACCAACCACCTTGGAGACTCGACGATGAACTTGCAGCCGATAACGAGCACGAGTCCAATCACACATTGAATGAACAGTGGCCCACGCCAGCTCAAATCCGAATCGACAAACGAGAAAAAATAATCCGTCCATACTGAGGCAGCGTAACCAACAATATTACCTGTAAACTCAATACAAGCCAGTTTTCCGCGATTGTGGGGTGGTGAGATCTCCGACTGGTAGACAGGCACAATTGTCGAGAGCATACCGACACCCAATCCACTTATGATACGACCCACGATCATAATAGTCATTTTAAATGCTAATGTCTGCAGCAGCCCACCGAGAACGAAAATTAGAGCGCCATACAGAATAGTTTTGCGCCGCCCCAGAATATCACCAAGTCTGCCCACACTGAGGCTCGAAATCAAAGCTCCAATCTCGAGAATGGCAACCATTGTACCGATTGCTGCAGGCGAAGGATTATGGAAGTAGTTCTGAAAGTGTTTCCCCGTGATAATTCCTGACATGACACCCTGATCGTATCCGAACAGAAACACGCCTAGCGAGACATAGAGTGAGACGAAATAAATCAGCTTCTTGCCAACTAGGCCCTTGACGGGCGGATGTCCGCTGGCTTGCACATCGTCGGTCATGGTTCACTTAGACCCCACGCGTCACCAGCCTTGTTGTTTGGGTACGGAGAGGGCTCCAGCCGGATGGGAGTGAGTGTGTGTGGAGGAGGTGGATGTGGGGGGGGTTGTCGGGGCTCGGGCACGCGCCCAGTAGGAGATAGCGTTAGGATACACGCTCTGATTTCGGGCTCAGTCATTCTCCTCGGAGAGACCCTATATATGAAGTCTCAAAACTGAGAAAAGATATTAAGTCAACGTTCTTTTTAAAATGCCGACGTCACAAACTAAGTAAGTCGACTTACTGTGAGACGCTGTTTCATGAGCATGCCCTGACCACATGCTGTGAACCGCTACATTCCCTACCCTTGCCGGAACCTAATCCACATTATTGTTATCAGATGAAATTCAGCTCATTTAGAAGACTGGATATCAAAACGAGTCTAGCTGTGGGTCAAGATTAGTACCCGCTTAACATATTTGAGACTCAAAAATTCATGGAGAGTTGCCGGATTCCACACGAGCTATGTCTGATAATCCGCGGAATGATGACTATCACAATGTCAGTGTTGCCTTAATACGCTGGTCTGAGCATGCCGATTGGAGAGCGCCAAACCCAATGAATTGAGCTGGATGACCTCAGTGACTTTAATCTGTTTAGTATTTTGCACAGACAAAGGAAGTCATTTAGTTTAGATCACCATACAATGAGGCCAACTGCGCAATCGCAAGTGGCAGTATCTAGCTCTCTTTCGAACGTCCACTATGATCTTTTGATGTTTGATCGGATACCAGTGGACTGGAGTCGTTCATTATATATGGATCAAAAAATGGTTTAAGGAGCAACGGACCGAAATCACAGTCATAGGAGCGAAATCCCAATGAGTGGCCACTCGAGTGATTTGCAAGCCTGAAAAGAAAAGTAACATGTGAGAGCCAAAGTTAATTTAATGATTCTACATTAATGACACAATAAATACACTACGTTAGCCAGTGACACCCTCGGGAATGCGCATCATGACGGGCTCGACCTGAGCGGAGTCACGACGATCAGCCATGCGGCCCTTAGAGCGCCGGCAGTGGTCTTGGAAGCGGGCTTCCCAAGCCGAACCGCCGATAAATATATAGGAAAGCGCTTCCTGCGCCTTTGACAGGAGGCTTGTCCACGCCTCACCGAGCTCTCCATACGCCCTGGCCAGCAGGGCGTTATTGTCGGCAGAGTCCCACACAGGCGCAGAATGCACGAGGTTTGTCGCACCATCAAGAAATTCAAACATTTTCGTCATGTCGGTGTGACCATTCTCCAGGAAGAAGTGTGTGTACTCCGCGAGCGCCACAAAGAAGCTTGTCCACTGGGGTTTCACTCGCAGAAACGCATAATCCGAGTGGCCGCTGCCATACGGAAGGTGAGCCTCAACTTCGGCGAGATATTTTTGGAGCACGCTTAGTGCCTGAGAAGAGGTCAGCGGTGGCGCGACGTTGTCGATGGTGTAGCATAGTTGGGGCTGATGGTCCACCAAGTCCTCCACGAGCGCCATTAGCTGACTTTTATCCAGCGCTTCAAGCCTCCGACGAGTGCTCAGGGGCGCGGATGAGCGGCGCGACGGTTGAGAGATGCGCGAGCGCTTCGCATGTGGTAGATGGGCGGGCCCATCTTGCTGCAGCGACTGTGACGCAGTATTGTGCGTCTCAGTTATAAGAGGCTGTGTTGAAGCCTGGGCATCCTCATGACGCCGTTTACGCTTGTTTTCAGGCGATAAGGATAGCCCGTTGAAGTTATGGGACAGCGAAAACGGCTTAGCTGGTTTGATGGTGTCATCCCAGTTCAGCATATGTTTCTGCGGGCTCATTGATACTTGCCGCACTGGTATTTTTGCAGATTATCAGAGCTAATCTTTTGGTGGCGCTGTCTAGACTATAGTTGTGCTGCTTCTTACGGGGGCGACCACCACCCCTCACTAAATTTATATGGGGTACTAGGGGTTTCTGGGTTGGGTGAGAACGGCTGGGAGGAGTCGCTGGAGGTCGCTGGGAGCAGGATAACAGGGTAGGTGGAGAAGGCTGGGAAGGCTGGCCAACACACCACCCACCACACTGACGCACATACAAACTCGGCCAAAATAATTGACCCGTCCAAAAAAGATCGGTGCCCCGCCCTACTCAGGTTAGGCACCTCGGTTCTACCCGTCGGTCTATCAACGGAAGACAATGCCCAACGATGTGCATAATTCTGGATAATAAATGGGTGGTGACGTAGATGGAGCTGCTGATGATCTATGATTTACATTAACATGTTAACATTGTAGTTAATCCTATAAGAGGCGGCTGTGAGAACGTTTTAAATCCTAAACGACCTTGTTCAGATCTGGCATGGAAAGACACGCATGCTTCGCGGCCGACATCTGCAAGTCACACGTCACATCTGCCTCCCCGTGTGTGTGTGTGTAATGCGAATAGCACCTCCGCAGCATAACCGCAGTAGGTCAAGGGTTACCAGCAACCTCGAGCCAACCTTGCTGATCAGCTTCTGTGGCTGGCTCCCTAGTGGTGGTTGCTCAGTATCGACTGATCGCCAGGTCAAACTGCCTAAGTCAGTTTCTCCTCGGGATAAATGTTGAAAATTTAATCCCTTCCGCGATACAACAAATCTGCCTTGGTTTCCTTCCCATCAGTTTACCTTTCTTTTTCCCTTTGTCGGTGTTGCTGTCTCTGACCGCAAGATGCCGTCATCGATAGTGATAATTGGCATGCACGTTAGCAGATTGCTGCGATGAGATGCTTTGCTTAGATATAGACAATTACAGCATGCAACGAGCCGAATATACCGACATAGTCTTGATTAATACCTCACTGCGAACTTCGCTTCGGAGCAGCCCGCCAGATTTTCAGCTTTAAAACCTCGCGGCTTCGGAGATTAGTGTGCATGACCCTAACCTTACCGTCACAACCGGGCGGGGTCCGCCTCACGGAACCGCCGCTGAGAATAGAGCAGTCACACGATAGCCATGCCTATGGGCTGCCTAACGGTCATACAGTAGGTAGTGGGTAAGGGTACGGCTTAGGGTGCGCAAGCAATAGCAAGGACCACTGGGGTAATCACTGGGGCTGTGAGACCCGAATCACAACCGCGCTGGCCAAGCGCAACCCTATAAAAGCAGCGTCCGAGCCAGCGTCTCCTCTCTTTCCTAAATCTTGTTTTATTCGAATCAAACATGGAGATTTCCCCCTCTGAAGTTGTCTTCACTCCTCCATACGAGGAAGTGCGGACTGCGCATCTGCGTTTGCAGAACACAACCAATCATGCTCTCATTTACAAGGTCAAAACTACAAATCCGCAGTTGTATTCGGTTCGACCGAATGCTTCATCGGTTGATGCTGGCCGCACTCTCGATGTAGAGATTACCCGCCAGGTTAAGCCTTATTCTGAGCACGAGTCTCGTGACAAGTTCCTCATTCTCTCTACGGCGCTGGATCCGTCGGTCGTCTCCTCTGATGCGAGCATCGCTCAAGTTTGGAGCCAGCTGGAGAGTTCTGGGTCCAACGCAAAGATCGACGCCCGTAAATTGAAGGTCGTTAACCACCCCTCGTCTGGTTCTCAGTACGAATCTGGCTCGGCCGAATCCACTAATTACGACTCCACTGGTGGCGCGGGAACCGCCGGGGTGGCTGGTGCAACTGGCGCGACTGCCGGCGCTGCGGGTCTGGCTGCCGGCTCGGGCTCGGGCTCGAAGTCACAGGGTCCTGACTATAGCTCCAAGGCTGCTGATTATGGTCAGGGCTACGAGTCGCAGGCAAAGGGCTACGAGTCGCAGGCGAAGTCTGAAATTCCTGGCCTGGACAAGAGCGCCTCTGGCTACGATGCTGGTGCATCTGGCGCCGGATACGGTAGTTCTTCGACTCCATCGACTGGTGCTGCTTACGGTGCCTCGGGCGCTGGTGCTTCTGGTGCCGACTACTCGCAGCAGCACACTCCGGACTACGCCAAGGGCTCTAAGGGTCCCGAATCCAAGGGTTCCCTTGACGTTCCCAAATCTGCCGAGTCCCCGAAGGTCACCAAGCCTGACGAGAGCGAGCTCTCTAGTCCCAAGGGCAGCTCTAAGAGCATTGGTGGTAAGAGCACGGGCGGGCTCAGCGGTACCGGTCCTCACGGCGAGATCACTGTTGATGATATTCAGGGCATCCCCGGCGTTCCTCCTAAGAGCAAGCTAATTGATGAGGGAGATGCTCTCACTGGACCGAAGTTGGCCAACAAGAATCTTCCCGATGGTCCTAAGGCCTCTCATGGCTTGGATGATAAACCAAAGAAGGATTCGGGCTCATCGGCTCCTAGTGGTTCAGCACCTGGTGCGTCTGCCCCGGGTGCTTCGGGCTCGGGACCTAGCGGTACCTCGAAGGAAGTGTCTAGTGCTGCCGGATCTGACCCTTCTGGCTCAGGCCCTGGCGCTACCAGTGCGAGTGCTGCCCCTGGCACCTCCGGAACTGATGCTTCCAAGTCTGCAACTTCTGACAGTGCTTCTGGTCATGCTTCGCAGGATAGCCAGGGCTACTTGAGTTCTGCGAAGGAGGGTGCTGGCCAGGCTGCCGGGTCGGCTACTGCTGTCGCTGCGGGCGCTGCAGGTGCCGCCGCTGGCTACTTAGGTGGTGCGGCGTCGAACGTCACGAGCTGGTTCCGTGGCAACGGAAACGGTAACGAGGACCCGAACTCTTCTGTCTACGATGACGCCAATGCTAGCTTTGGCAAGAACTCGCAGGGTGGCAATGACCTCACCAAGGACATCCCCAAGGATCCTAAGGAATTTACTAAGGATATTCCCAAGGACCCCAAGGAGTTCTCTAAGGACATCCCTAAGGACCCCAAGGAGTTCACTAAGGACATCCCCAAGGATCCCAAGGAGTTCACTAAGGACATTCCCAAGGATCCCAAGGAGTTCACTAAGGACATCCCCAAGGATTCCAAGCAGTTTTCTAAGGACATCCCTAATGCTGGCTCGAAGAATGAATTTAACCCTTCGGCTCTTTCTGACAATGGTCCGAAGAGTGGCTCTTCTGGCGGCTATGGTGGCCCTAGTGACTTCAGTAGTCCGAAGGGGGGTTCTTCTGGCGGCTACGGTGGTCCTAGCGATTTCAGTGGCCCGACTGGCGGCTCTTCTGGCGGCTATGGTGGCCCTAGCGACTTCAGCGGCCCATCTGGCCAGGGCTCCAGCAGTGGGGCTGCAAAGGGCGCTGGTGTCGGCGCTGGAGCGGGAGCACTCGGAGGTGCTGGATTGGGCGGCATTGCTGCCCAAGGTGTTAACTTGGCCAAGGAACACAAGGAAGACATCGGCAAGCTCCACGACAAGTTGCCTGACGATTACAAAAACAAGATCAAGGATACTCAGGACAAAGCAACCGGTCAGCTTCCTGATGGCGTGAAGGATCAGCTTTCTAAGGCGGACATCGGTGGCATCGTTGGAGGTGCCTCTGGTGGCGCCGCTGCCCTTGGCGGTGTTGTTGGTGGCCTCAGCGGTAAGCAAGGCTCCAAGAGCGCTACTGGTAGCAGTGGTCCTACTGGCTGGGGCAACTCTGGTCCTGCTGATGCAGGCTATACACCTTCGAGCGCTGGCTCCGGCTATGGTTCCGGCCCTGGCGCCGGCTATGGCTCGGGCTCTGGATCTGGCTATGGCTCTAAGTCTGGTGGTCTTCCCACTGATAACCTCTCAAGTGGTAAGTCTGCCGACTTCAAATCTAAGGATCTAGGCAGTACTGCCCCCTCCAAGGCCGATGATCTTACCTCTAAGGCTGGTGACCTCTCCTCTAAGAAGGGTGGTGACTTCTCTTCGAAGGATCTTGGTGCTGGTGCGGCAGGTGCCGCTAGTGCTGCGGGTGCTTCTGCTGGCGTCACTGGCTCCTCGAAGGGTGCGAGCTCTTCCACTGGCTCTGGCAGTGTATACACTGGTTTCGATAAGACTATCAATGGCCCGGCGGCGAGCGTTGGTGGTGCTTACTCCAAGAAGGATCCGGAGTCTGAAATCATCGAGGGAGAGAAGGGTGCTACCTCCTCCTATGGCAGTGGCACTGCGAGCAAGAGCGCTTCTGGTGATAATCAGAAGATAGAGGTCACTACGGCCGCCTTGCTTGTTTTGATTGCCTTCCTCATCGGCTGGAAGTTCTTCTAAATTCAAGCATGTCAAAAATTAGGCATTTTTCTTTTTTCACCAATAGTTTTGTAGTAATTTTTAGTATCGACTGAAAATAAATATTAAAAAAATGCTATACTCTTTACATATCTTCTTCTCTTCGGAGCTGAATTTGCCGGTGTCTTCGTATAAGGTAATCGCGCGTCAAGGCCGACAAAGGCCGGCTGCTATTAGGAGGCTGTGAGCGATTAATTGATCTCAACTGACTAGTAGAAAGTGATTCGTGAGAGGGACGACTTGTATTACGGGTGTGTATCTGTCGGGGATATCGCAGTGGTCTTGAATTAGCCCCTGACCATGGCTGCGGTGCATCCTCCCCGCCTTGCAAAGCAATTGATAATGATTCGCTAATCTCGTCAGAGTCCACTCGCCGTGCTGGAATAAGTATGTGCGAACGATTAGAAAGCTCTGGGTTACCAACTGCTTTCGAAAAGCCGCGATAGAAGCTCTCTGTTTCATCTTCCTGCGCTGCCGACTTATTCACAACCGAGAAGTCAATGTCGTGTAACGCAGGCCCTTCCACACCAATATCGTCATCAAAGCCGCCTTGGTCTTCATTATCATTGTCAAAAGAATCTTGGTGGCTTTGAAGCAGCGAACCCGCTTCTGGTTCCTGCCGAGAGAGATCCAGCTGTTTCGACAAATCCATTTGTGATGATCGCGATACCATGGATGCTGCACCTTCGACCATAGCTTGGGCGAATTCGCGACTAATCGCACCGTCGAACTCAATTACAAACAAAGTGACCGTTCCTTGGCCAATGCTATCACCGCCACCATTTTCAATGAACAAATCATTTGCCGGAGGTGCATATACAGCGATTCCTTTAGGCAAATCAAATTTCTGAGTGTTTAGCTGCATTGTACATTTTCCACTCCAACAGAGAAAGAGCGATGATTTTTGGCTTTCAAGGAGTCGGGAATATGTACCTCCGACCTCCACGCGTAGCATATAAATGTGCAGAGGATTATTGGTGGTGTCACCGCCGAACAGATCACTGCGAGACACAAGTGGTACTATTTCGCCATCTTCTTGTGTAACAGGCTTGAATCCACTGTTGACGACCGACTTCGCAACGGTCTCGGTATGCCACTGCTGATCCTGAGGGTTGAAAATTGGAACCTGGATATCAGGCTGTCTGGAGTCTGCCTCAAAATCATCTATCATCACCTCATGAGTTTGGTTACGTCTTCTTGGGGTTCGGCGTGGTCTATAATGCTTTACCGCCGGAATGACCCGGCGAACGCCTATAGCGGTGAGCAGACCCGATTTGCCTTCGGGTTCATATTCTATGCGTTCACCGTTCCAGAATTCCACCCTGGGAATGCGATGCCGCTTTCCTCGAGCCATTCGTGCAGAGGACACTGTTTCTTCCTCAACTTCAGAAACGTCGATATCAGACTCGCTTTCTGTGAGTGCTTGTACTGCGTCATCATCGCTGAATTGGGAGCCATCACTCATGACCTCTTCCTCTGCGGGCTGCCACTCCGTATTGCGCTCATCCTGAGGGAGCTCATATTCCACGTCAGAATCAGTGCTGTCGTCAATCATCTCAACAATACTGCCGGGGTCACTTTCATCTTCTGAGCCAGATTCACTCCATTCCAAGCGCTGCTCTAGATATGTCTCGTCAATGTTTTCATCGTCACGATACATAATCTGCTGGATCTCATCTAAAGGAACAGAGAAAATCAGGGGCACTTCTGCTTCATGTGGATCTCGAGGTCGCAGCTCGTCTTCAGTTGAGACTGAGGCATTCTCCTGAGAAGTTTCGGCAATCGCCGGCATTCGTGAGGTTTCTTGATATCGTGCATCAGTACCAACACTTGTTTCGGAGTTAAGCGGCGAAGGTACCTGGAGGCTATTCTCGCGAATAGCATCCTGACGTGCATTCTCGACCTCGCCCGCTTCCTGGTCTCCGTAGGAGTAATCCGATTCACCGCCGCCGCCGCCAAAAGATGCCAAGTCAAACTGGTCCATAATTGGCGCACCGCTCTCTTTAGAGAGCCCATACCTTTTCTGCGGAGTTGTCTCCTTACGTCTTTGGGTTTTGGATTTTTTCAAGGGAGGTAGGGACGCCTTTACAGCTGGAGAAGAGAAACGGCTGTTTAAAGCAGCATCAAGGCCATTGCTAGTATCACTGAGATTAGATGCCGCATCGAATGAGAAAAGCGATGGGCCTAGTTCGAATTTGTGACTGGTGGGTTTCCTTAGTGCGTCACCATCACCCACCTCGCGTAACCGTTGCTGGAGACCAGCTATGCTCAATCGATCATTTTTCGAGGAGGAAATTATTGAGTCGGCGCCTGATGAAATAGGCGGGTTGCGTCGATCACGTCGTGGAAGCATTATATCGCGTGTCAATGGGCGCACACGAGCGATCCTACGGTCGTTCTCTAAACGCGATTGCTCAGAAAGGTCATGCTGACGTTCTCGAGCCATTAATCGCGTTTCTTTCCTAGTAATCAATGGGTCATTGGTCACATTCATGCTTTCTACCGAGGAAGCCTTGCTCGCGATATTCGGTTGTCGTTGATCCGTCTGTCGCGTCGATTGCTCTCGCGAATGTTTCCCACCGAGTCCTTTAGGCTCATTTCCGAGATACCTGTCGAATTCACTCCCAAAATCGCTCATATTTTCTATAGAAGATGCCCGCAAATGGGGCTTCCGCGAAGCAATGACGCGTCAGCGCGATGATAGTGAGATGATGTCGCGGATGCCGTCGTCACGTTACCGCGCGGAACTATCACAATGATTTGGGAGGGCGTCTTCGGAAGCAGAATACTCCCTTCTTTAAGGATTCAAGGTAGAGTATACAAGAGCCAAATTTAATGTAACTCTTGCCAATAGAATCTGACGTACGATGCCAAATTAAACGCGTTAACTCATTACTTTTAATTATTTATTGTTTTTAACCACAACCCTGTGAAAGAGATCTCACGACAAGCCAAGTAAGAAAGGACAATGTTCGGCTTCCCTGAGAATGCGAGTGACTGGACGAAAAAGGATTATCTACGGCTTTTCACGGTGGTCATACTGTATATTTTCCTTCGCCCTGTGATTCAAAAGGTCTACGAGAAGATCGGTGATAGACGGGTCAAGCGCGAGCAGAAAAAGACTCAGGAGGAGCAGATCCGGAGACACAAGCAGGAGCTTATCCGTGATCAGCTGGCTGGCACTTCAGAGGAGAATTCTAGCAAGAAGGACGCCTTACCGAATACATCCTCGGCTCGATCCTCAGCGAGAAGAGCGAACAGAGCTGCTCGTGAAAGGGTTGCCAAGCTGGAAGCTGAGCGTAAAGACGCTGCCGAAAAGGCTACCGTGGTCGACAATGACATGCCAAGCGATGATGATGTGTCTGACTTGATTGGCTAACTGAATCTAACGTGTAAGACCCGAGAACTGACACTATAAGCATTTGAGTAAATACTACATAATTGCAACCTTTGAAGAAATTCGAATTTGTAAACTTGGCCGATATTCCGAGCCGAAGATACGACCACCCCAGTGAATTAAGGGCATGGGCTATAAGGGCTAGGGCAATCATCTAAAGACTCACTGAAATAGTGACACAATTTGAAAAACTAATCCACCTAGTGGAGGAAGCAAAAAAAAATTAGCAGACAACAAGATGGCTTGCCCTCTTTCGTGTGCTAGTAAAGTGCGTAAGTATGCACCGTTTCCCAAACTGAACCTTCCTAACCGCCAGTGGCCCTCTCGCCAACTGACGAAGGCCCCGCGGTGGCTTGCCACCGATTTGCGCGACGGCAACCAATCTCTGCCCGATCCCATGAACATTGAGGAAAAGAAAGAGTACTTTGATCTGCTCGTGAAGTCTGGTTACAAGGAAATCGAGGTTGCTTTCCCCGCGGCATCACAAATTGATTTCGATTTCACTCGCTACGCCGTGGAAAAGGCGCCCGCTGATGTTGCTATCCAGGTCCTGAGTCCCTGCCGTGAGCCTCTCATTCGCCGCACAGTGGATTCCGTGAGGGGTGCTAAAAAGGCTATCATCCACATTTACCTGGCTGCTTCGCCGAACTTCCGCAACCTTGTGCTCAATGTGGATCAGGAGCAGTACCTTAGCCTTGTGACTAAGTCAACCCAGCTCGTGCGCGATCTTACGAAGGACGACCCGTCAGCTCAAGACACCGACTGGCAGTTCGAGTTCTCTCCCGAGTTCTTCAGCGATACCCCTGTTGAGTTCTCGCTGAAGGTGCTTGAGCAGGTCAAGAAGACTTGGGCCCCTACGAAGGAGAACCCGATCATTTTCAACCTCCCAGCCACCGTGGAGATGAGCACTCCTAACGTCTTTGCCGACCAGATCGAGTATATTGACACCAATCTTTCGGAGAGAGAAAAGGTTTGTATTTCTCTGCACTGCCACAACGACCGTGGGTGTGCAGTCGCCGCCTCTGAGCTAGGTCAGCTCGCCGGAGCGGATCGCATTGAGGGCTGCCTTTTTGGCAATGGTGAGCGCACCGGCAATGTCGACCTTGTGACACTTGGTCTCAACCTGCTCACCCAGGGCATTGACCCCAAGATCGACTTCAGCAATCTCGAGCACATGGTAAACGTAAGTGAGCGTCTCAATAAGATCCCTGTGCACTGCCGTGCTCCTTACGCTGGTTCGCTGGTGGTCTGCGCCTTCAGTGGCAGCCATCAGGACGCCATTAAAAAGGGCTTCGCTCACCGCGAAAACGAACTGAATGAGGCTCAGGCCAGCGGGAAGGATGTTGATTCTCTGAAGTGGAACGTGCCGTATCTTCCGCTCGACCCTTCGGATGTGGGTCGTACGTACGAGGCCGTCATTCGGGTCAATTCGCAGAGTGGCAAGGGCGGTGCCGCGTGGGTCATTCTGCGCGGTCTCGAACTCGATCTGCCCCGTGGCTTGCAAGTCGCCTTCTCCAAGATTGTCCAGGAGGAAGCTGAGTTCAAGGATCGTGAGCTTCGCTCTGACGAGCTCATCAGTTTATTCACTAAGCAGTACTTCCTAGGCGATGTTCAATATGCCTACGACCTCGAAGATTATGAGGTTACCGGCAAGGGCGATGTAAAGACATTCAATGGCCGTCTCATTAGAAACGGTGAGCGTGTGGAGATCACCGGTACTGGAAACGGTCCCATCTCGTCGTTCATGAACGCTATTGAAAAGGCTCTAGGCTACTCGCTGGAGGTCGAGTACTACCTGGAGAACTCGCTAGGCAAGGGCTCTTCTGTGAAGGCTGTCAGCTATCTTCAAATTCAATACACAAAGAATGGTGAGTCGACCTCGCAAACTGAGTGGGGCGTCGGTATCAACGAGGATGTGTCTCGCGCCAGCATGAAGGCTGCCTTGTCTGTTGTGAATCGTATTTTCGCTTAAAATCAATACATAATTATTTTTTTTAGCTATTAACACCTTTCTTCTTTTTCTTTTTTTTTTCAATGTGTTTTAGTTCTACTCCAGTTATTTTTTTTCGTGGTCTGTAGTCATTCATTTATTTTCGTCATGCTGTTTACCTATTACGTTAGATACGACGATTATACTACCTGCACTGACTCACGATATTTGTCGTGTTGCTAAAAAAATTTGAATTCTCATTTGATGCGGAAATCAAATTATTCACGGCAAATTAATTAGTGCATGCACTATCGCAGTCCATTCCGATCCTACATACATTTTTAGAAAACTCTTGGCAGCTGAAGCAATCTCCTCATGCACTCAGCCTTGGCGCCACATTCTTGCCCCACCCCGCACGTTTATAGTCACCTGATATGTGGTTTTCCCCTACGTCAAGATGCTAATGGATTTTGCGTGTAGGGTAAGGTGACATACCCATCATGCCCTAGACGCGTCTGTGGGTGGAGGCAGAGTACATGCATTGATACCCGCTTGGAAAGGTCTTTACCCGGGACCCGCCCACTTGGCGGTTGGAGAATTTTGCTTGCACGCATTCGGAAAAAGATTTCGAGTGGTCGATCAAAATATGGAAACCCAGACGAGTGTGCAAATTGGAAATCTGAGATCACTTTCAGAATTCGCCGCTATCGCAGCAATCTGCAGCTTGCATATAGGATAATCGCCCTAGCCGTTTATGCAAAAAAACTTCGTGAAAATTTATATAACCTTGCCCTGTAAAGCCTTAAGGCACGCACATGGTTCTAAAACAGGGTTAGGCGCGACGTTAGACTCGGCTCCACGCACTATAGTTAGCCTACCCTAGGCGCCGAGGCGAAAAAATTAGCCTCGTGCTGTGGACCGAGTCATGTGTTATTGTGTGGCACCGCCGAAACCAACTTTCTGCCACACACATTATTTTTTTTGCAAGGGAGATCCTGAAACTTAGCTGATAAAAGCAGCCTGTACATTTTCACTGGCTGGAAAAAAAGCAGAATAATAATAAACGATTACTCAGTAGTAGAAAGGCTCTTTTATTGACATTGAGTCCTGACTGACTTCCACTGATATTCGACTCACGACTACCAAGACAATAATGATTCCAATGACTTCCTGGACACCAGAGTTCTGCACCGTCTGTGATAAGCAATGTATTCTTGGCAACGTCTACTGTTCTGATGGCTGCCGCGAGCTCGACATGCGCAAGTCTGAACAAGTATCGGATACCGCCTCGGCTCTGTCTTCGCACTCTACAAACTTCTCGAGCCACGAAACATCGGAGAGCAGCGATGAGGAAGACTTTCCGGCGCTCACGCTGAGCAAGCAGCTGTCTAATCAAATTATGAACACCTCGAGCAAGCCACCTGCTCCGCGGCCCAAGCGAAAGGAGTTCCTTTACGCGAGCCCAGTTCTCAAGCCGTCTAAGGGCCCGGCTATTTCTCCCAGTGTATCCCCGCTCCTCATGCCACAAGTCTCGCCTGATCCTACTGAGCAAATTAGTGCTCAGTCAGTGAGTACTTACAAGCGCTGGCTAGCTGAGGGCCGTCAGTAGTACGGCGTTTCTCATGTGCTAATGGATACCAAAAAAGAAAAAAAAAGAATCAAAAGATTTTAATGAACGAAAAAAAAAAGAGCAGAGGTGCGAAGATGTGCCGCTGGATACAAATTGCATACGAAACGAGCATTACCTTTCCCGCCTATGGCGGTTCACCCTCTTGGAGCTGGTCTCCATAAGCATTGCTGGTCAGTGTGGGTGAGCCAGCTATTCATATATATGACTGCACGTAGCAAAAAATCACTTACACAGTTTAAGAACCTATAGAGATAATGAGTAGATGAAAATTACACAGAGATCCTTTTTTCTTATTTCATATATGTATATATACTTAAACGCTAAGCTTCTCCTCCTTGTTATGGACGTGGTGCTTGTAAGGCTCCAAAGCCTTGGCAACCGTAACGTCGACAAATTTCTGGGTCTGCTGCGGCGCGCGGCCGGTGAAGGTACTCGGGTCGAGCAACTCATCGAGAATCGGGTGGATCGGCGCGAAGTAGTCGTCGGCTTTAACGCGCTCAATGAGGTCATTATCGCCGCCCTCTTCCTTCACGACAGCACCAGCCTGGTGAGACAGCACGCGGATCTTCTCGTGGCAGTCCTGGCGAGACGCGCCGCGCTTGACCATGGCCATGATGATGTTCTCTGTAGCCATGAAGGGCAGCTCAGCCCGAATGCGGCGCTCGATGACCTTCGGGTAGACAACGAGTCCGCTTGTGATGTTGAGCAAGGTCGAGAGCACAATGTCGGCCGCGAGGAACGCGCCCGGCAAGCTGACACGGCGAATTGCCGAGTCGTCAAGTGTGCGCTCGAACCATTGCACGTTGGCGGTGGCCACGGCCTCCTGATAAGTAGAGTTGAGGTGGCGCGACAGGGAGCACACGCGCTCCGAGCGCATCGGGTTGCGCTTGTAAGCCATAGCCGAGCTACCGATCTGCGACTTCTCGAAGGGCTCCTCCACCTCCTTAAGGTTGGCAAGCAAGCGGATGTCGGTGCAAATCTTGTGGGTCGTGGCGCCGAGCGACGAAAGCGGCGCGAGCACGTCAATGTCGATCTTACGATCGTAGGTTTGACCAGTTACCGGGTAGGCGTAGTCAAAACCGAGCAGTTCGACCACGCGCTGATCGAGCTGCTCGACCTTATCGTGGTCGCCGTCGAACAGCGCAAGGAAGCTCGCCTGCGTGCCAGTGGTGCCCTTAGCGCCGCGGAGACCGAGATCGTCCCGGGCACGGCGGATATTGCGCAGGTCCCACAACAGTTCCTGGATCCACAGCGTGGCCCGCTTACCAACCGTGACGAGCTGGGCCGGCTGGAAGTGGGTCCAGCCAAGCGTGGGCAGGTCCTTGTACTTAAGAGCGAATCTGGACAGCCGATCGATGACGTTCACTAGCTTGGGAATGATAAGGTCGAGTGCGTCCCTGAGGAAGATGAGGTCGGCATTGTCCGTGACGTAGCACGAGGTCGCACCCAAATGGATAATGCCGGCGGCCGCGGGGCACTCAATGCCAAACTGGTGGACGTGCGACATGACGTCGTGGCGAACAATCGCTTCCTGAGCCTTAGCGCCTTCGATTCCCTCAGCCGAAATGGTGAGGTGGGCCTTCATCTGCTCGAGCGCCTCGTCGCTAATGTTGAGGCCGAGCTCCTTCTCAGCCGTGGCCAGCGTGAGCCACAGCTTGCGCCATGTCGAGTAGCGCATTTCGGCAGAGAAAAGATGCGACATCTCCTTGCTCGCATAGCGAGCGGCTAGCGGGGTCTGGTACGTTTCGTAGTCCATCTGGAAATTATGGTCCAGCAGCGATAAATGATCTGGTGATAAATTTATGCCGCCGCCATACCCACTTTATCATCTAGGGTATCCAACCCGGGTCCCAAACCGTTCTCACACCGTTCCCCGGTCCCGCCGCTGACCCACACTCACTACCCATCACCACCACCACCAACCACACTTACAACCCCGAAGGTAACCTGGTTACTGACCACAAACTACCCACACTACCTAAGCCAGCCCCTTATACTTCGCGACATTAGTAGAGAGTCTCCTATGTCTGCGATTAAACTCGGTCCGAAAGCCATTGCTGATCACGCCTTCAATCCCGACAACTCGCTGTTGGCAGTCGCCCGCGACGACTACGCCGAGCTGTACTACGATCTTGGCCGGTCTTTCGAGTTCGGTACGCGTCTCGAGGGCCACGACAAGCTCGTGACGGCTGTCGACATCAATGCGAACAACGAGATTGTGACGTGCTCGCAGGACCGCAATGCCTACGTGTGGAAGGCGCAGGAGGACGGCAGCTGGAAGCCGACCCTTGTGATGCTGCGCATCAACCGCGCCGCCACCTCGGTGCGGTGGTCGCCGAGTGGGCTGAAGTTTGCTGCTGGCACGGGCGCACGCAGCGTTGCTGTGTGTTACTACGACGAGCCGAACGACTGGTGGATCTCCAAGCACATCAAGAAGCCGCTGCGGTCCACTGTGCTTAGCGTTGCCTGGCACCCGAACAGCGTGCTTCTGGCTTGCGGTGCCACGGACGGCCACGCCCGTGTCTTCTCGGGCTACGTCAAGGGCGTCGACACGAAGCCGGCGCCGAGCGTCTGGGGCGAGCGGCTACCATTCCAAACGCTCTGCGGCGACTTTACGGACGATGCCCAGGCTTGGGTCCACGACGTAGCGTTCTCACCAAGTGGCGACGCGCTCGCGTGGGTCACCCACGATTCGAGTGTGCTTGTGGCATACCCAAGCGGACCTGAGCAGCCGCCGCTCGGTGTGGTCCAGATCGCCACCTCGTTCCTGCCTTTTTCGTCGCTTGTATGGACGCGTGAAGACGAGATCGTGGCCGCTGGTTACGACTGCCATCCGGTCGTGTTTACCGGCAGTGTCGACGGCTGGGAGTTCTCGCGCAGCATCGACGACCCGAACAAGACCCGCCGTGGTGGCGCGTCAGAAAAGAGCGCGATGAACATGTTCCGCGAACTCGATCTCAAGGGCACGCAGAATGTCAGCACGCGGTTGCCGACGGTTCACCAGAACGCTATCCGGACGCTTCGCCTCCATGGTCCTAACCAGGTGAGCTCCAGCGGCGACGGCCAAATCGTCATTTCTAAGGTGTAGACCAGTTCAGTGGTACATAAAGCTGAGGATTAAACTGATCAACAGCCCAATTTTTAGGAACCGCCGCGTACCCAGGTGATTCTTCTTGGGCTCAGGCTCAAGCTGGTTCAGCTTATGCGGCGGAGATATGCTGGCAAAATTGTTGAATGCAATGCCACCAACCGTGCTGAAGGCCAGGACGACCGGTGCCCAGCCCCATTGCCCGCCCTTGCGCTTTTGGAGGAGGTAACGAAGTCGCTTTAGAGCGGCTGAGGGCAGAGATGATGTATTGGGTGAGTGCTTTTGCTGCGTCCAAATGGCGTATGCCTCCTTCTTGTTTAGAAGTCCATGAGTCGCAAGTTGCGTATAGAGGCTCGGCTTGTATCGGGCCCATTCGCGAGAGCCTGCGCCTTTCATGCTAATAAATATATAACTCGAGTCTAGCCTTGTTTTAGCTACCTATATAGCACATTACGCAAGTGCTCACAGTACGCTCATGGACGCGAGCAGAGCTGCGCGCGACTCCGCTTTGTGGCACGGGTTACTAGTTATCATCACCACCGGGCCTTGCCTTGCCCACCCCCGCTTCTCAACCTGCTGAGTCACGCATAAGCTCTTCTTTCCTCTTTGACACTTTCTCTGACCATGCTGATGCAAACATGGCTGTACGTGCTCTCGATGTTCACGGACATCGGGCTGCTGCTCGCGCAGCTCTACTTCATTATTATGTACTCTGATTTGGAGGCCGACTACATCAACCCGATGGAGCTCTGCGAGACTATGGACTGGGCCCTCCCGATCGAGGCTGTCGTTCAGGCGGTCATCACCGCTGCGTTCCTGTTCACTGGCGAGTGGCTTTCGCTCTTCTTTACCGCACCGGTTACGATCTACAATGCTTATAGATACTCGCAGACGAAGCTGAAGTTTGACGCCACTACGATCTTCAAGACTGTGCGTAACTACCGCATTGAGAGTATCGTTAAGCTTATCTGGTACTTCGTGCTGTTCTGCTACTTCCTGTACAGCATGATTTGGGCGCTTGTGCAGTGGACTGACTCGACGTACTAATATGCATCCACAACATACATAAATATGAAAACGCTGAGGGTCTTTCTATGTTCAAATATAAAATTATAAGAGTTTCTAATCGCGATCTTTCGTTGACATCGCATGTGCGCCATTCTTTCCTTCATGCACGGGCGCGATCTGCTTCCGACACATTCGAGGAGATCGCGCCGGCAAAAATCTATTTTTAAATGTCGCCGCTGCCCCTCGCCGCGCCTGGTGGCATTTTCTTAATGAGACGCCGCCGCCATTGAACCCTAGTCACGTATGGAACCTCGCCGTGGTACTGGGACTACGCCTACAAGCTTGTATTAGGTAAGTGGCCTAGCCCTCATCCTTGCCCGATTCAATTTCTTTCTTTCGTATACACCACAAACACACACTCAGAGTGCAGCACAAGGTGGAAAACTCCGACTCCATTCTCTCTTTCAGGACACGATTCGGTGATTTCGCTCATTCTTTGTGCCATTCTGCGTAGCGTTTGATTTTTTTCCACTGGCCAATCACATCCATGCGGGCTTTTATAACATCGGCCGCGGCCATTTTGTTGACAGTCGCAGGCTCCGCGTCAGCACAGGTTTATCCCGTCACGGAGACCAATGCGACAACCGTTGTGGCAACGCAGTCCGGCAGCAGCGCTGCTGGATCGTCGGTCGCGACAAACTCTGAATCTATCGCGACAGGTTCGTCTGCGGCTAACAGCAACTCGTCGCCGGCGGCGAGCTCGGCTGTGACCGCGTCATCGGGCGGCACGCGCAGTGTTGAGACAAGCCCATCCACTGCGGCGTCGTCGGCTGACCGAACATCATCTTCCGCGACCTCTGGGGGCAGCTCTGCAGGCGGTTCATCAGCCCCTTCCTCGGACACCACCCAAACTTCTGTCGTTACGGCGGAGGGCTCGACCGTAACAGAAGTTCAGACAATGTCAGCAACATCCAATTCGGGTTCATCGTCTGATTCTTCGTCCTCGCCCTCGACCTCCACGTCCTCGAAGAATTCAGCCACGAAGAGCAGCAGCAGTAGTGGCATCTCTCTTCCCACGCACTCGGGCACGAACGCGCAGACTGATAACGACTCCTCCTCGAAAAAGAATCGTAACATCGGTATCGGCGTCGGTGTCGGTGTTGGTGTACCAGTCGTTGCCGCCATTGCAGGTGGAATCGGTTACCTCATTTGGAAGCGCCGGCACAGCAACCCGCCATCCGTAACATACGATGATAAGGTCGACCCATTCCAGGCCAGTGTCGACCAGTACCACACAACGAACCAGGCCGCGAACTTCTGAACTAGAATGATAAACTGAAAGATGATTGACCTACGCGTCGCATTATACCAATGTCTGCATAGTATATACTACTGTATTGTATATTATACTCCAACAAAGAAATAAAAGAACCATTTCGAACCGGCGGATTCGAGGTATGTGTGTGCATGTGACCTGCGATCTCTCGCCCTACTGCCACTACAACGACTAATATATATTAAAAAAGAGGCAAGCACACCAATACTCGTCGCACGCCATCGGAAACAAATGCTAGCTACCCTGCGTACACCATTCAGAGCTGCTCAATTTCAGGCATATAGACTCGGGAGATCGTTCTCTACACAACGCCTTCAAGCGAGATCCACGCCTGCGACGGCGCTGCTGAGAACGCATAAGGTTGGCGGCCTTCAGATCCCGTTTGCTGGGCCTGCCGTGCGGCCCTCACAGACCGTGCGAAACTACTCCACGCCTATTGGCAAGATAGACAAGCCGACATACCAGCTGACGTTCACCTGCAAGGCTTGCAACCATCGCTCGAGCCATTTTGTCAGTAAGCAGGCCTACCATGGGGGCACGGTGCTTATCCAGTGCCCGTCCTGCACGAACAGACACCTCATTGCCGACCACCTAAACGTTTTTGGCCAGGGCAAGAAGACGCTTGAGGATATTCTCAATGAGAAGGGCGATGGAGAAACCGTGCAAAAGAAAACGGTCGACCTCAACAAACTCGGCGATATCGAGTGGGAGGGTCCCGGTCAGCTCCCGGAGCAAGTCGAAATTAAGAAAGATTAGATGACGGTCTCTGGTAGACCTAGTATGGATGGATAGCCGGACCTATCCGGATTTACTATTTGATATAATAAAGATACAAAATGTAATGGAATTATTAGCTCAGGTCCATTTATGATCATAAATCGTTCACACGGCACTTCCTAAAAAGCGGACAACATCACTGCTCATATTTTCCATTATATTGTATGAGAAGTAAATTCTGCGCGCTGGAGTCGCCTTAAGGTGATGGACACGCCATACGGCCTAGTGGGCGGTGGGCTTCCTTATGGCGCTGGCACGAACACTATCATAGAGACCACCACTGTGAAGACTGGCGTAGAGAGCTTCGGCGTATGAAGACCGAGTTAACACCGCTGGCGAGTCAATTCCGCCCGGTGACGCTCTCTTACCGCTTCAAACCCGTTGACTTGAGTCCGCTGTCCTCGATCCCCGTGCCTGATCTCGATGCATTGTCGCAACGCCAGGACGCGCTCATTGAACAAGCAGAGAACACAAGAGCCGCCAATGTTGCGCAGTATGAGTCGTGGCTGGCCTCCAAAGCCCTAACAACTGCCCCAGGCTACTTCCAGAGCGCTAAGCTGTTGCAACCCACCAAAAGATAGTCATCTCATTATACAGTTATATTTACTTATCCAAGTTGAGTCCGTTTCCGACCGCGTTTTCGAACAATGTCGAGTCGCGCTAGCACTTTCTCGCAATTCTCCGAGTCAATGTCGCGCGCCACAGAAATATACTGCTCCATGAGTATTTTGTTCATGAGCAGGTCGGCTTCCAGTGGATGCGTGCTCTGAATCGCGCGCTCGAGTACATATATGTCCACGGCCTTGTCCTCAATGGAAGCATTCTGCGAGCTGAGACCGAAGTCAATGATTTTTACGGTGCCGTCGTCAGCAACCATGGCGTTCGAGGTCGTCAGATCGCCGTGCACGACATTGTGTTTGTGCATTCGCGCAATTGACTCGCCAAACTGCTTGTATAAGTTGAGCACAGCCTCTGGCATCTCACTGATGCTCTGTTTTGGCTGCGGCGAAGGCTGCTCCGGTGCCGAATCGCGTTCGGGCTCGTCAGCAGGCTGGGCATTCCATGTCGCCTGCTTCAGCGAGACGCCGTTTATGAGTTCCATGTAGATCATTCCCAGTTTGGCATCCACGAAGAAAAGCCGAGGCGCACCCACCTGGGCCTCGGCGAGCTTCTGCATGACACGGGCTTCCTGAGTAGTCCGCCGTTTTCGCAGCAGATCATCGAGCTCTTGCAGTCTCCACGGCTTTGCCGGTCGGTACTTCGCTATCTTGTCGGGCCGCACAATGAAGACCAGGGCCTCAGCTCCTTGGCTGATCATCTCAGGTTTTTGGTCAGCCAGCGACTGGGGGATTGCCACAGGCAGGCCGAGATCCACCAAATTGGACATCCGTCTCCAGATAATCGAATTTTGTGGTTGTGCGTGCGCGTTTTTTTGGTCAACAACCCTTTGGTCTGGATCAGCCGGTGCTTACTTACTGCACCCAGCGCTTACTTACTATGGCTGGTGCTTACTATTAACGTGGTGCACCGCTGACTGTGGTAAGTATAACGGCAATGGTGTGTGTGTGCCCTTGGGTGCGCTTGAGGGTGTGCGCTTAAGGGTGTGTGCGCTTAAAGGCGCGTTGAAAGGGTGGCCTTGAGGCGAACAGCAAGCCCCCACTGCTAAGGCGGTAGTCGTTATCACCAGATTACCCAAATTGGCCTAACCCTGATCCCTCTTAGTAGGTAGGCAAAAACTGAGCTCGTACATCCCCCAAAAACTCTAGCCAGTGTTTGTAAACTGCAGTTGCTTTTAGCAAAAGCGAGCGAAAAAAATCATAGCTGCGAGGCAACAATTTACACACTCGCATTGACGAGGAGTTTTGTGTCGCAAGAAGAAAAAAAATTACCAGCAAACAAACAAGGCATTCCTGCTTCCTGCTTTGACCTGCCCCACTAGTATAACACAACAACCACGCAATCGCAAATGGCCAGGTCTTTCTGGGGCTTTGGCTATTCTCAGCCGTCACCGCAGCCGCAGGCAAATACTGACGATACCCACCGCAAGGACCGTTCGCCCACGCCAAGCGGTCTGAGCCACGTCGTGATCCCTCCGAACGGCACTTTTGCATCACCCACAACGGCAGTCACGCAGGCATCTTCTGACTTGCAGCAGAGCCAGCCGCGACCCATGGGCTCGTCTTCGGCTGCTGCCGCCGCTGCCGCCGCTGCCAGCCATGCTTCCAATCGGCCTAGCGCCGCGGGTCCGGGTGGCCTCACACAGGCCTCAAGCGCTCTCACGCGCACTGGAGCATTGGCTGGTCCGAATCGCACGAACAATATCAACATTCCTGCGAATGCGCAGATCCAGGGCAAGCTCAAGGTCCGTGTAACGGAGGCGCGCGGCCTGCCGTCGGTGAGTGCGACTTCTAACCCGTACGTTGTTGTACAGTGCTCCACGTCTGAGCACATCAGTCGCAGCGCGAACACCGGTACCCCTGTGGCGGACCCGAACTCGGGATCTGGCATTGCTATCCCGAACTCGCGTGGTTCGTCAATGCGGTCCACGGCCTCGCGGTCGCAGTCGCAGTCGCACCAGACAAAGCCGCAAACACCTTCCGATCCTGAGAACCCGAAATGGGACGACGATGCGATTTTCGATGTCACGTCGAACAACTCAGACCTCGAGGTGACAGTCTACGACGCAGGCCAGAACGATATCTGCATCGGGCACGTCAAGATCCAGCCGGATTTTCAGCAGAACCGCCTTTCTGACCAGTGGTACCCGCTCCAGCCGCGCCCGGATGCGCCGCTTGGTTCTAATGCTGGTAAGTATGGCCAACTGCATATCTCTCTGAGGTTCGAGCACACCGGTCAGCAGCACTTCGGACCCTCAGACTTCCAGGTACTACGGCTGATCGGCCGCGGTACCTTCGGCCAGGTCTATCAGGTCCGCAAGCGGGATAGTGGTCGTGTTTATGCCATGAAAGTGTTGTCTAAGCGGGTGATTGTGCGCGAGAAGGAGATCGCCCACACCATCGGCGAGCGCGATATTCTGGTGCGCACCTCCGGCGAGGGATCGGCGTTCTTGGTCGGCCTCAAATTCAGTTTCCAAACTAATGCCGACTTGTATCTCGTTACCGACTACATGAGTGGCGGCGAGCTGTTCTGGCACTTGCAGCGCGAGGGCCGGTTCAGCGAGCCCCGAGCGAAGTTCTACATAGCTGAGCTGATCGTTGCCTTGGAGCATCTTCATCACAACCACATCGTGTACCGCGACCTGAAGCCTGAGAACATTCTCCTTGATGCCTCGGGTCACGTCGCACTGTGTGACTTTGGTCTCTCGAAGGCAAACCTGAACAATGGCACGACGAACACGTTCTGTGGAACCACGGAGTATCTGGCACCGGAAGTGCTCTTGGACGATAAGGGTTACACAAAGATGGTCGATTTCTGGTCGCTTGGCGTGCTGATCTTTGAGATGTGCTGCGGCTGGAGCCCGTTTTATGCGGAGGATAACCAGCAGATGTACAAGAACATCGCCTTCGGAAAGGTCCGGTTCCCGAAAGATGCACTGTCCCCTGAGGGCCGCGACTTCGTGAAGGGCCTTCTTAACCGTAATCCGAAACACCGGCTTGGAGCGACAAACGACGCTCGCGAGCTGATGGCACACCCGTTCTTTAGAGATATTGACTGGGATATGCTGAAGAAGAAGCAGATTCCGCCGCCGTACAAGCCGCACGTATCCAGCGAGGACGACACGTCCAACTTTGACCCTGAGTTCACTACTGCATCGACTTCGGTGCTCACACGAACGATGGAGGCCGGCACGACGCCGCTCTCTCCCGGAATCCAGGACAAGTTCAAGGGCTTCACATTTGTTGACGACACGCTCGTGGACGAGTATCTTCGCCAAAACAAGAATGCCGGACCCGGGCCAGGCTCAGTGTCGGCGCAGTCGCAGGCCCCTATCAGTGGCAGCTTCCGGCCGACCATGGCGCCCAAGATGGGCCGCGACGAGGGCATCGACCTTTATGACGAGAACGAGATCAAGCTCAGCCACAGCCATTATGACAGCGGTATCAAGCACAAATTTGCAAACTCTAAGACGCAGCATCAGCCCGACGACGACATGATGCGCATGGACGAGGAGGACGAGGACATGCTCGACGATGACGGAGAAACTAACTATAACGATTTCGTAGAGGGCCAGGGCTTTGAAATGTAGCCAAGAAATGCCTCCTCTATATTTACCTTAGTATAAACACATACACACGCGCCACAATTGGTACACAAGCCACCTGCGTCCGCGGCCAGCGCTTAGGGTGAGATCGCGCCCGCACCTGCTCTGTCTGTGTTGACAGCTGTGCCTCGCAAGTCATGTGAACGGAGTTGTGCCCTTACCACCAAGCCCTTGGTGGAACGCGTACATTTCAGCGCCAGGTATACACACAGCACACACTACAGATGGATCAGGCGCACAGCTTTGCGGACCAAGTTCAGCGGCATCTGCAGCATGCTCAGCAGACCTACCAGCTCTACTTGGACAAGTCGGTCCCCATGGTCAAGGAGCGCTGGTTGGCGGAACTGGGCCTTGTTGTAGTGTTCTTCTTGCGCGTTATTTTCGGCCAAGGTTGGTACGTTCAGTGCTACGCCCTGGCAATCTTCATGCTGAACATGTTCCTTGGGTTTTTGAGTCCACGTTTCGACCCAGATCTTAACGACGACATGCGTAGCGACGAACAGGAGGCCGGATTGGGCCACTCTTCCAAGTCGCAGGACGACGAGTTCCGGCCATTTGTGCGTCGGCTTCCTGAGTTCCGGTTCTGGTATCTCAGTTTCAACGGTACGCTGATCGCGCTTTTCACCACCTTGTTCCGTGGCCTTGACATTCCCGTGTTCTGGCCCATTCTCGTCATCTACTTCATTGTCCTGTTCGCGCTCACGATGCGCCGCCAGATCCAGCATATGATCAAGTATCGATACATCCCCTTCGACATAGGCAAGAAGAAGTTCACAGCCAAATAAACGAGGAGGGCCCCCCGATAAGAAACGAGTAAAACAAAGAAAAAAAGAATTCGGGTTTCTTTAGATGCACGTAATATAAATAATTTTGGACTTGTTATAATACTACTGTACTTCTTTAAAATGAAATATTTACGAAAATAGGTTAGTTATATATTAGAGGGGACGGAGGTATTATTAGGCTTCAATGTTAGCAAAGGATAGTTTGTCCACATCTCTAGCGGGCGGCGAAGTCAGACTCCGGGTGCTCCTTGGCGAAGTTGACCCAGTTCTGCACGAACACGGCCGCCCGGCGGAACTTCCGCTCGCTGTATTTCTCAAATACAGCGGCATGGCATTCCATGGGGTTGTTGAGAGTCTCGCGCACGGCGGTGACGCCCGGCAATAGCTGCTCCTCAGTGTACGTTGAGAAGTAGACGTGCTTCGGGGTCCACTCGCCCTTGCGCAGCATGTGGCGCGACATATAGTGGGCAATTGCCGACGTCCAACTGGGGGGTGCCGCCACAAACCGCTCATCCATGATTGTGAGTTCGAGCAGGTATTTGGCGAGCGTGCGCGTCTCCAGATCGTAATCATCGGCCTTTGACACGCGGCGTAGGAAGCTCATTGGGCCCGGGAATCCCAAGTTGAAGTCGAGGAGGTCAATCATGTAGCGCTCTGCCTTGAGAATGTCCTCAGTTTCGTAGGTGTACTCGACCATTTGGCTTACCTCTTGCACACTGAGGTAGTTGATTTCCTCGAACTTCGCTGCAACGAAGAGTGCGACCGCACCTACGAGCTGTACCTGGCCGATCGGCACCTCGCGCAACGACAGGAACCGGTCAATGTAGTTCACACACAAGAACAGTGTTTCGGGAAGGAGATTAAAGCGGTGGTGCAGCTTGACCAACCAATCCAGCAGAGCCCGCCGCAAAGACCAGTTGAACTCCTTCTGGCCAGCCATGTACCCCTTAGCTGGCAAAAGGCGCAGCTCCATCACGCGCATGTGACGAAAAATATCGTCTGAATACTCAAGGACCATACCGGCATCCCAGGTATCCTCGTCCTCGAAGTCGAGCACGCCGGGTGTATCCTGCACAACTTGCGCGGACTTTTCATAAATCAGCCTAGACGTCACCGACTCTGAGGGGAACAGCGCATGCGGATTGCAGGTCTCAACGGGCTGGCTCTGGATGGCCAGCCGGAGTTTCACAATATCGTTCAGATCTGACTCGTCGTCAGCAAAGCTGGCAGTATGCTCGTGCGAGCTCATTAGCTGTGCATCGTCGAATGCCTCGTCAAACGAGTCGATCTCCAGGCGGTCGTCACCATACTGCATCTCGTCGCCGTCCGTCATTTGGTCGTCAGCAATGTCGTCGATCGTGGCATCTGACCCAGGCGATGTATCCTCATCTTTGTTCCGGAAAGAGCTGTTAGACGTCGGGATGTTATCCGGACGAGGTTGAAGGGCTGTCCGGCGATTGATCTTCGGCGCTTCCATGGCCCGCGCCTGTTGGAGGGCATGCGAGGCTGCCATGGAGGCCTGCTTAGAGGGCATCAAGTTTCCAGCATTTTCGTCACCAAGCGTAGCCTGCAGCCGACGGAAGTTGGATTCCATTATTATTAGTGGGGACTTTTGGAGGACGTTTCTTCGTCAAAGTCACTACCGTGTGCGAAGTAACTCGTAACGAGAATTTACTTGCAACAATGAGAGAAGATACGCACTCTTTCTCAGTTTCCACAGTAGTTGTCCTTATGCGGCTTCTTCAGTTAAATCAAAGACGACAAACAAAAAGAAGTCGAAGACAGTCAAAGACAGTTGACGAGGTTTTTTAAAAAAAATTAGGAAACGAATCCAAGCCAAGCGTCGGTGATAGCTCTTGACTGGTCGAAAAGGAGACCTTGGGTGTGTGTCTAGGTTTGTGCTTATGTGCAGCGACCGTAGTGTATGTTTGTTTACATTCTGGGAAATATGGCCCGATGACAAATCGGAATGCACAACATACCCCGGTCCCATACATAAACTTATTCTCCCAACTACGGTAATTTACTCCGCAAAAAGACAAAGCTGCGTAAAGGTGCATTTGGGTAAATAGTAAATACACTACAAAAATAGTCAGCTTCATCAAACCAAATATATCGAAATGTAAGTGAGCACAGAAGCATAATAAAAAATCGAAGCAGAAAAAACACCCGATCTAGAGGGATAAGTGAATCAACTTCGTCGACAAAGGCAAGCAAATGAGAAAATAAAAAAAAAATGAGAAAATAAAAAATGAGTAAAATTGAAACTTTTGAATGTTTGGATCTAATGAGTAACAGATCACCATTTCCCGGACTTGATCTTGTAGCTCGCCGATACCATGCCATTTCTTTCAACGCCCATCACACGTGTGGCGCGAGAGTAAGGCAGGCGAATGAGATGGGACATGTATGGGTTGCGTAGGAGCCGGGGTTTTGTGGTATAGTGTAAACTAAGGTGTGGCCCAGCTTACAAAAACTCTTTACCAATGATTCGATCCGCCACTGCCCGCGCCGCCCGCGCTGCTGCCCGCGTCTCTGTTCCGAACAGCCTCCGCATCACTGCTCAGCAGGTTGCGAGACGCAATTTTTCGGCCGCCCGTGTCGCCTCCAAGTCTGCCGGTGCCGACCTGGCTGCCGCGCTCCGCGCCGAGCAGAAGCTCGAGAAGGAGACCGCTGCCGAGGTTGCTGAGGACAGCGCCCTCATTGCCGACTGGAGCAAGAAGAACGGCTTTGAGATCATTGAGACTGCTGGCAATGACCAGGTGCAGCTCGTGAAGAGCTCGCCCTCGGAAACGATCCGCGTGTTCTTCTCGATCAGCGACGTCGTGAATGCTGAGGGTCTTCTTGACGAGTCCTCCGAGCTCGCCGAGGGCGCTGCTGGCGAGGGCGAGGTTGTTGAGGAGAACGAGGACATTGAGACCCCCGTTCGCATCAACATCGTGGTTGAGAAGCCGCAGGGCGCCCTCGGCATCGAGGGTGTGGTGCAGGACGACCTTGTCCTCGTGGAGTCCCTTATTCCCTATGCTTCGTCTGAGCTCGCGCTCCAGGAGTCCGCGGAGGCCGACTACGCGCGCCGCCAGACCTACCAGGGCCCGCCGTTCGGCGTCCTTGACCCGAGTGTCCAGGCTGCGGTGCAGGAGTTCCTCGAGGCGAACAAGCTGGACAGTGACTTCGCGCTTTTCGTGCAAGAGTACGCCAGCTTCCGCGAGAACCAGGAATACATCGACTGGCTCGGCAAGATCGCCACCATCGTTGAGTAAGTGATCCACTTTACTTATTGTAAATACCTATTATCATCGAAACTTTTTTTTTATAAAAGACCTCAAAATCAAGCTCTCTTAGGCTTCTCGGGTAAGAGTCCGTGCAAGCTCTTTGGCAGCACGCTCTCCCAGTAGCCCGGCGGGCTCAGCCGGGTAATAAGGAAGAACACGCCGACCAAGATAGCAGTGAGCAGGACAACAGCGGCACCGAGCTTCACAGGGTGCACAGCCGGGTCGCGAACAGCCACAGGCTTCTTCTCGCCGGCAACCCACAGCTTTTCACCGTTTTCGTACGTGACCTCCACGCTGTAGCTGACTTCGAAGTCCTTCACAGCCTGGGCGTAGATCGGGGAGAGTGTCACCGATTTGCCCTCGATACTGAAAGAGCTGTGTGAGACGTTGTTCGAGAATTTCGGTCCGCGCTTTGACGGGACGTAAAACGAAGTGCGCACCGAGCTAATGACGCCCGATCCGAGGTCATCGCCGGCCACAGTGAGCTGCACGGGCGTCGTCTGCTCGTTGTAAAAGACCTCCGGGAAGTCAGACTCAACGTACAGAGATGCAAGAACACACTTGAAGGCGCAAAGAGCCGCGAAAAGACTGTACAACAGCTGCATGGTGGATCGGTGACGTTTGGGTTGGGAGAATTTCACTTGACTGAGATAAGAGTAGTAATTATGTACAATTTCATAGCGGCGTTATGTGTGCTCCCAGAGCCCGGTCTGGGGCCACGAATATCTCCAAATTCTGAAGTTCCCCACCACGCAGAATGGTAATGGGTAGCATCTTGCCATTGAACCGCTTCAATTCCGCTGGAAGATCGGCGAGCGCCTTTGTGTCGCCGAACTGGACAAGATAATCATCGGCCTCCAACCCGGCTTCGGCACCGAGTGCTCCAGATACAACAGATCTTATAACAGCGAATGGTTTGGGGAGCGTGAACGTCGATGCCGGGGAGGCAGCGGTGCGCGCGGGTCGGCTTGCCGACTGGTTCGTAGACTGATCCGTCTGGGATCGGCTCTCCCTTTTCGGGAATGCATGCTGGAGTTTCGCACCGATATCGCGCATGAGACTGTGCATGTCGTTTTGCTTGCGGATCAATTGCACTCGTATGTTGCGGATCGCATGCACATCCACGTCATGGCGCGGGAAGCCATCGCTAGTGACCAACGGATCCTCCATTCCCACTCCATGCGAAGACAGTGCATCGCGCAGCTCGAAGATTTCTCGCTCCAGCGCATCACGCTCACTAACGAGCTTGAGCGCCGCCTCTCGTTCCGACATTGCCCGGGGTAAGGGAGTGAATGAGGTTGCATACATGACTTCGTAAATGATTTGTACGTAGCTTAAGCATTTTCGGACTTCGTCTCCGATCCATTCGCCCCTATTTCCTCGGCATTAGCCTCAGATCGGGGCTCAGGCTTGGACGTCTCGGTCTCTTCCGTTTTAGATTCTTGAGCTGATCGAGCCTCGGGGTCCTCAGACCTGGAGTCCGGCTTTGATTCAGTTTCCGCTTCGGGCTTGGTCACCGGCTCGGCTCCGGGTTGAGACTTAGGATCGTATGCAGACTTGGCTTCCGAGTCAGCTTCAGGCTTGGACTCAGGTTCAGCCTTAGCGTCAGCCTTCTCGGACTCGGGCCGTGTTGTGTCATCGGGCTTAGAGTCTTCGGCCGGGGCATCCTTCTTGGCGTATTCTTTAGCGGCAGCCAAGACAGCCTCCGGACTTTCTGCGGGCTTTACGCCGTGCTCTACGAGCACCGCCTTGCCGTTGACAAACAGCCAGTGGCTTCGCAGCACACCTTTGGGGCTCTTTTTAGCGCCCAATGGCCCCAGTAGCTCGTACTGGGGGTCGCTGATCAGATCGAAGTCCACGCCGGTTTTCTCTTTAAAAGTCGTTTGCGCCTTGGGAGAGTCAGCGCTTAGACCGAATACAGCCACCCCAAGCTTGCTGAATTCCGGGTACAGCTCGCCAAAGCCACTTGTTTGTCGGGTGCAGCCCGGAGTAGAAGCCTTCGGATAGGCGAAAATCGCCAGGATCTTGTCGCCGTATGCCTCGGCCAAATTGACTTCGGCACCGGTCTGCAACGTCACTTCGACACGTGGGAGAGCGTCACCGACCTGAATTGTGGCGGGTTTCTCGACCTTCGTCCTTTTGCTCGGGTTCTCAAGTTCAGCTCGGGCTTTTCTCGAAAGAGGCATTGATAATTCGCTAGCTCCTACGGTTTACATCGGCTAATTTATGTACTTCGTTGCAGCAACCTTTGCTAAGGGTTGGGTCCTGCCAAGTAAGTCGTGCAAGGCGACAAAACCGTTGCATGCGGGAGCCCCTTGATCACGTGCAAAACGGAGGTGGGGTGGGGACGACTAGCGCCGGTACCGCCAAGCCAATCTCGTTGGGCCACCATTGTCCTCACTTCGTAATCTAGAATACTGGTTTCGCATTTAAAAAAAATAAATCATACAACTATCTTTCTGTGTCATTCTCTCATTGTTTCTTTTTTTTCTTTCTTTCTTTTACTCCTAATTTTGATCGATTACTCCGATTTCGGTCGCTCGACGTATTTCCATACCTTGGCAGTGAAATCGCCGCCTCCCGAAGCGAAAAGCGCGCCCTTCGGCGAAGGCGCCACGCTAATTACCGAGTTGACGTGAGCCTGGAGCATCAATTGGACCTCGCCGGTGTCGGCATTCCACATTTGCACGATGCGGTCCTTAGACCCCGAGAGGATCCACTTTGAGTCTGGTGTGACGGCCACACTGAGTACGTAGTCATTGTGGCCACGAAGGGTTCTTTTGACGTGGCCCTTCAGCTTCTCATTCGGCGGCGAAAGTTCCCAAATCTTCACTGTCTTGTCTAGCGATCCGCTGACGACCTCGCGGTAACCCGGACGATAGCTGACACTGTATACGCTATCCTCGTGGCCCTCCGGCCCGTCTAGTTTCTCCACAAGCTGATTAGTACTGGCATCCCATACTCGCACGGTCTTGTCGAGCGAGCCGGCGGCAATGAGACGGTCGTCGGGGCTAATTGCCACAGCCGTGACACCGTCCTCGATCAGGAAATCGCTGAAGCAGTTACCGGTGTCAACATCCCACATCCGGACGTTGCGATCCCCCGAACCGCTGACAACGTAGCGACCATTGGCTGAGAACACGAGAGAGTATATGTCCTGGTCATGGCCCTCTAGCACATGTTTGATCTCCCGGGTCTCAATATGCCAAATGCGGACTTTGTGATCCTCAGCACCCGTAGCCAAGTACCTCCCGTCGGGCGAGAAGCATACCGATCGAATGTAGAGGTCTACAGTGCCATCCACATGTGGGTCCTGTAACTGGTACAGCAGTTCCCCGGTGTTCACGTCGTAAATCTGAGCACTTCGGTTGCAGCCCGTAGCCAGAAACCGGCCATCGTCGCTGAAGCGCACGCAGCATACTACACTCGTGTGTTGAAGTGATCGCACGAGCTCAACCTCGAGTGCAGGCTCGAACCGCGGGTTGTACACAACCTTATAATCTGGTGTGATATGTTTGTGACCCTCGGGGATGGTGTTAATGTCCAAGTCTATAAGAGTTGGCTCAGACGCAACCGGAGCCGCCGACACTGACGATGCCGCCATAGTTACAGTTGGCACCGCAGGCGCCGAATTAGGAGGGTCGAGCGCGTTTGTGTTCTGAGCTGACGTGTCCGCGGTAGATGCGCTGCTCGTGGGGATGCTGGAGGGATCCTTAGGGCCGCTGGGGCCGCTGGGGCCGCTAGGGCCACTAAGGCCACTGGGGGTATGGATACCATTCTGTGGGGCCACTGGGGGTGGCACTCACACTGGGGGCCCTGGTCGTACCGTCAGGTCCGCTCAGCAGGCCGGAGCTGGGGGCGCCGCTGGGGGCGCTGGTGGGGGCCTGGTGGGCAGCGTGAGCAGAGTCTGCCAACGCCGCAAGCCCCGACGCGGCATCCTGGGGCGGTCCAGCCAATCTATCCGGCCCAATGTTCCCGTTTGCGTGCTTAACGTCACGCTTCTCTTCCGGTAGCGGTAGCGGCTGAAGTGGCGGCTGGCCGCTGCTATTTTGGCCCTGCTCGACGCGCTGAACGAGCGGCGGCTGAGGTTTTGCGGCGTCGAGTTTCTGGCGCAGTTTTGCGAGCTCGTTTTCGTAGTGGTCACGCATTTGCTGGTGGGCCTGATCGAGCTCATAGATCGTGCGGCGGACCTGGGTCAGCTCGTTCATATGCTGGTGCAGCAGCTTGACGTCGGCCTCGTCCTTTTGCATCAGAGCGCGCGATGCCTCCATGCTCACCGTCGCGAACTCGTGCTTGATCTGCTCGAAACTCTCGAGCAGCTTCGCCGGCATCGGCGCCGCATTTGCGTGCACATGCGCCGGCATCTGCGGCATAAGCGGCGGCGGCGGCGCGCCAACGGGCACCACACCCGGCGTGCCCGGCGGCATCTCGTGCGGCACTCCAATCATGCCGGGAGGAACGCCCGTCGGTGCGGCGCCCACGGGCGACTTCGCTTGCGGGCTGGCGGCACCCTGGCCTTGTGGCGCTCGGGAAACACTCATGGTTTTATTTTCAAGTGAATGTGGAGGTATTTCCAGGCACTGCGCAGAGGTCTAATTTTTTATATGGGTGTGGCGGGGTGGTGGTGCTGGAGCGGTTAATATGGGGGGGCAGCTGGCGCCGGCAGGTACGGTTAGCTGGGATATGCACTGAGTCAGGTTAGAATCGTGACGGTTCAGAAATGCGACATGGTGGGGTCCAGGGTGTATGCACGGGGTTAGGACATTTGGGATTTTGCATCATGCAAGTACCATGCGTAATCAAGGTTCATGCGTAGTCAAGGTACCATGCGTAGTTAAGGCACCTGCGAAGTCAAGGCACCTGCGAAGTATATCCGAAGTCTTATGTACATATTTATGGATTTTCATGCAGATCGTGCAGCGGCTAATACATAGTCATAGTCTCGTCCTCATCCATTCCGTCGTTTTTCCACGTGTCCATTTCGTCCTCGCTCGACGATGAGGAGGATGCGTCATCGGTCTCATTCGATGCGTACATGCCGTCACGCTCGTAATTACTGTTACCAATGCGCTTCAGTTGCTGGATTTGTAACTCTTCCAATACTCCAAGGCCACCTTGTTGCTGTTTTTGCTCTTCCAACTGCGCAAGCTGCTGCTGCTGGTAGCTGTAGTTGATAAGGTTCAGGTACGCATACATGAAGTTCGACAAAAGCACCTGTTGTCGCAGCGGTTGGCGCGGGTTCGCTAGCTTCATATGGCTCAGCCGATAGATGGCTCGTTCAATGTGCAACGGGAACCGGTGGTGCATCATTACGTACGCTCGATCACTCACCTGATGCGCCGGAATGTCGTACGGTAGTTTGATCTCTGGGTGCGCAGTAACGCCGCCCATTGAGCCGTTTTTCTCGGACTGCTCAGGTTGGGTGTGGTCGAAAGCCTCGTTGGCCACACGAGAAACATTGCGAGAATGGCCACGACGACCACTTGGACTAGGACGGCTGCGAGCCTCTCCGGTAGAGCTTGTGGGGGTCTCTTTGGTGGAGCTTGTGGTGGCCTCTCTTTCAGAGCTCGGGGTATCTGATCGGGGCACCTCAGAATTCGCTTTCAAAAGGTCTTTCTTCCCAGTATCCTTTGACTGAGGTTTCTCTGTCTGCTCTTTCTTTGGGCTATCTGGATTTTGTGCAGTGACTTTGGATTTGCTATCTTCGCGCTGTGATTTGTGAGACGCCTGCTTTCGCGCGTCTCGCTTCTTGAACAGATTCGTGAAACTCTTCATCGTCTTGTCTTTTGCTTCAGAAGCGGTTTTCTTCGGCTTGGATTCTGACTTCGGTTTTGGGTCATGCTTCGGATCGAGCCACTTCCACTTCTTGTCTTTTGACTCATCTCCTCGACTGTCTTCTTCGGTGGCATCGGGAGATGATCCACTGAATATCTGCTTCGTCGAAGTCGCTGAAGTGGGAGTTAATGGTGTACCCGGAGGCGTCTTCTCTTTAGTTGATAGGTGCGTCGTTGGTTGCGGCACTGGTGGTGATCTGCCTTCCAAAGAATTATATGTCTTGGCGATCTCCTCAGCCTCTCGCGCAGCATCCTTCTCTTTGGGACTTTCGGGACTCATATGCTGGATGTCAGGTGTCGTCGACGACAAGGGAGTACTCGGCTCACCTGGCACAGAATCCCCAACATTAAGACCTGGCGAAGCCGTCAGAGATGCATCAGGAGTTGGGGTGCCTGGGTCGACATTGATTGAAACAGGCCCAACATCAGGCTTCGCTCTCCGGTGCATTCCGGTCTCCCGGCGAACTTCAGATTCTCGGTTCAAATCACGATCCCGGTGAGCTTCTGGTTCTCGATAAACTCCTGGTTCGCGAGAAAATTCTGGCTCTCGATGCACTTCTGGCTCTCGGTGGACTTCTGCCTCTTTATGGCCTTCTGTCTCTTGATGAACTTCTACCTCTCGGTGACCTTCAGGATCACGGTATACCGGAACATCGCGATGTGCCTCGGACTCGACCTTCTTACCGGTCTTCTTATCGGAATGCATCTTGCGTCGGTACCCAAGCATTCCTGATGCATTAGGCGAAGGTGTTGCCGCTGATGGGCTCGGTGGTTGCTCGGCCGTTGTGGCCATGGCTTTGGAAATCGACACCTTTAGTGGTGGTCGCACACGGCTTATGTGGCTTGGTGACGGCGTTGGAACCTCGGGAGTGGCTGGTGTTGGAGACTGATCCTGTTCAGGCTCGCTATGAGCCCTATTATCCGGCTTGCGAAGGCGGTGTCGGGAGCGGCGAAGGCTGGTAGCACCCGCCTTGAGATCCGGAGCAGCCGCCTTCGAACTTCGCACTCGACGCAACGAAGGAGTTCGGGTTTCCTCACTATTTTCAGCCGGCTGCTCAGTCGGTACAACTGTAGGGGTAAGTGCCGGGACATCATTAGCGTCAATGTCCTCCATCTCAAACTCCTTACTGAGTTCCATGATGGATTTTCGGCGTTCTGTTGCTGAAATGCGCCGCCGCTTATCGAGAATGGCTGCTGCGTCCACATATTCCTCGGGAGCCGCCACGACATGCGCCAGTCGCGACGGGTTGCGCGAGATTCGGCTTTGCTGCTGAGCTTCGTGTGAATTGCGGATTGCTGCCAATTTCTCGTCCACAAAGGCCTGCCATTCACTAGGAGCCAGCTCCGGGTGGAGGCCTGCCGGGACCCACATATTCTCGAGCTCCGGGTCAACATTGTTTTCTTCCTCGTCATCAGCATCTGTCGCGTGGCTTTCCTCACTTTCCGCGGCATCTGCCGAAGGCTGAGAATTTATATGCAATTTTTGGAGTGGAAGCATCCTAAGGCTTCCTGATTTGCGATTCCGTAAGGAGAGCGAGCCTTCTTTGGGAGGAACCGGAAGTGGGGATGGCGACGACTGCGGTGGAATACTCGGCAGAGGCCGATCTCGAAGATTAGAAACAGACCTTGAGGGACTGCTTGACACAGAGTCATCCAGAGGAGGTCCTAGCAATGGCGTTGGGCGGTCTGGCTTGGTCGGGGAGACGGCAGGTCTCTGGTTAGTCGACCGCTGTCTAACAACCGATCGCTGTCGCTTAAGCGATGGCTGGCGGTTTAGTGATCCTTGACGGCGCAGAGACGGAGATCCGCTAAGTTCTTGGTCTGGATTCGCTGCCGACCACTCCTCGCTCGACTCGAAGTCCATGTCGGGGAGGTCTGGGTCAGAAACCATGCCTTGCGAGCCGATACTCAGCCGTTTTAAAGCCTTCAAATTGGACATCTCCTGCTGGACCATCAGGCTCATTTCGTCGGGGCTTGTTGGCCGGTGGGACCATCGTTCTTCCATTATGACAAAATTATCGTGCGCGTCTCACTTATTATTAACGAAAGTTGTTGTGTAGAACGACGTGCGGAAAAGAATGTAGCTTTGTGGTGGAAATGAACGACAGAGGAGACACGTTAAGAAGATTCGGATCCGTATGGGTGGGAGAGTACCAGTGAGGGGTGGAGTGCCGGAGAGATGGTAAGGATCTTGGAAACGAAGTTTCTACCTCAGTTTCTCGTCCTCGAAGGGTCGAAATTATTCCGATACGCACCCTTGACGGTTGTATTCTAGCAGGCAAAGACAGGAGAGTGTCGCTCAAACCCCTTCTCCACAACACCATATTTGAACCACGTCCCATTTAATTTAGCACTATTACACACCTAACCCACATTGGCTTACGCGTCATGGAACGCGTAATGGCTCAACCTGTGTCCGACGCCCTTATTAAATTTACAGCTGAAAAATGCTTTGCTTAGCGATTAAATAAATTAGTGTATATACTGGGACCCTCCTGCATAAGAAGTCCTCTGAGCTCTCAACTTAACTCAGAATTTTGCCCCCTAAGAGCTATTCACAGGCGTGTCTGGGCTCACCGCCGGATCTGGGCTCACCTCCGGCGTATCTGGACTCTCCACGGGTTCTTTTGAGTTCTCTGTTGAAGATGTAGCAGCTTCCAGGTCATTTCCGACCTCCTTAGAATTTCCCTCCCCAGCAACCAATTTTCGGGACGGAATAGTAGCTTCAAACGCGAGCTTCCAGTCTCTTAATTCGAGCCAACGCAGCAGAAGTTCGAAGGCTTGGTTTGTTGTCAGCACTCGGCGGCCACTAACGCGGATGTGTTCATCGATGGGAAGCCGCGCTGTTCGTATTCCCATTTCTTTTGCCTTATTCAAGCACAGGTTTGTGTATCTGTTCTTGTCAACAATGCCTCCGACGTAATAGTTGCACCCTGGTTCTAGATCCCACAAAACATCTTCGGCATCCCCTGTAAGGTATACAGCGTTTGATTTATCAGGGGCCTCATAATCTCCCTCGGTGAAGGTCACGTCCGACCAAAGCTTGTGGGTTGAGTTCATCACAGTCTCAAACCTTGACTTCAGATTACCATTAAAGCCAGAAAATACCAGGTCCACGGGTCGCTTACACCGCCGATTCTCGCTGTAGCACCTCGTGACCTGGCTGGCGAGGGACGTGCGCTCGGGAACAGTCATGTACTCGTCAAACCCGCAGTCGATCACAACCGAGAGGCCGCTGTCTACGCGCCCAGCATTCTTGGGGGGCAACCTCCGACGAGTCGGGTTTCGCTTGCGCGCTTCACGCCGCTTTTCCCGGCGCTTCTCGAGGAACTCGTCACGCTCGGCCTCCATGCGCTCCTGCTTTTTCAATCGCTTGAAAGCTGACTTCGTCATATTTTCGGGGACATCCTGGCCATCATATTTGCGCGGTCCGGTAGCCACATTGGACAAGTCCTTAGCACCCGCGTCCCCACCACCAGGCAGCATGGCTCGTCGAACGCACGCAGGTAAAAAATATCGACTCTGGATTGGTAAGCGTGGGGCGCCTGTGCGTGCCCACCGATTTGGAACCACAATAAGCATGGACCGCAACCCAACTGAAAAAAAAAAGAAATGAGCGAGCGTTCTGGCAGTGTTCGTGGGAGAAATTGAAACCTAGAACATTACGATGCGAACCCCATTAGAGCACTACCAAGGAACACACGATGCATACCTATGCATGCATCTCACTCAGGAACGAGATTAATGATCATGAACATGTAGTCCAGTGTAAGATATTTTTCATTGAGTGAATAGGCCTTTCATAAGTTAACTAAGGATTTTAGCATCGCCAAGGTCTTCTGCCCGACTTCTGCGGCGCTATCGGATGCGCAAGCACCGCCTAGAAAGGACGGTGGTCTTTTCCGATATGCGCGTTACATAAGAAAAACCGTTGATCACGTGTCCAAGTGTAAGGAATTTCGTGCCCTGGCGGGTGTCATATATTTCCCTCCCTTCTTTTATTCTCCCTCCACCCCTTCACGAAGCGCGGATTTGTGAGTGGACCGATTTGCCACGGTCACTACGAAGGCTTTCGTATAGTGCATTGGCTATCACGATTCTCTCAAAGCTCTTTAAGTGGAGAATTGAGCACCTAAGAGGTCCAACACCTCTGCATATATATCCTCTTCCCTCTTCTTTGGCTTGTGCCTGTGACTAACTCACCATCAGCATGGATGCAAGTAGTTCAGTGCTCTCGGAGATCGCGGAGCTGTCAAAACTGAGACAGGAGGCCAAGGCCAAGCGTGGCGACCACGCAGACCAGTCGAGTGCAGCAACCTCACCAACGACAGGTGCTAATACACCACTTTCTATTGATTTACCAGCCCCTTCGCTGAAAATTGAGGGTTTTCCTAATGGAGGACATCCGTTCTCGCGTTCCATGGATATGACACACGGCCCACTCTTCAGAAGTGTGTCATCAGATAAATTGTTGGGAAGCCATAAACGCTCTTCCGATTTACTGGACTCACCAAGTGAGGCAAAGTTGAGAAGAGTGGACTCACACCCGACTGGCTTTCCGTCATTCCATAAGGATGAAACTGCCACAGACTTAGTCAAAACACCTGAAAGCACTGACTCAGGTCAAGATCATAAAGTGTCACAGCAAAACGCACCGGCAAGCGATGTGGACCGGATGATGTTGCTGGTTCAGGCAAGAGATGGTGCTAGCAAGCATCAGCCTGAATTTCTGCCGGGCGAAGTGACATTTCAGTGTACGGTTCCCGGTTGTGGAAAATACTTCAAGCAGAGGGCACACCTTCATACGCATATGCGAAGCCACAGTGGAGAAAGGCCATATGCGTGTCCGTTCGATGATTGTCGCAAGCTTTTCAGCCAGCGGTGCAATCTACGCACGCACATCCGTAGTCATACTGGTGAACGGCCTTACAAATGCAGTGTATGTGGTCGGGCTTTTAGCCAACAGGGAAACATGCGTCATCACGAGCTCATTCATTACAACGACCATCCGCTCGAATGCAAATTGGACCACTGCAACAAAACATTCAATCAGTTGGGCAATCTCAAGGCCCATCACAATGCTGCTCACAAACAGCTTGTCACCAATTTTGCTGCTCGCCTAGCTTCGGGGGCATCCCGAGAAGACCTACCACAACACGAGCGCGAAATGTTCGACTATTTCTGTGAGCTTTACAAGAATAGCAACCGGGGTATACGAGGGCGTGGAAAGGGAACCAAAACTATTGCTGTCCGGGAGCCTGCTTCGCCGGCCCCACGAGGGGTATCCTCTCCATCGCCAGGCGCCAGTAATCAACGCCAAAGGGAAGAGCAGCACCTGCAGCAGCAACAGCAGGATCATCATAAGCACCAAATGACCCCCTTCATAGCTTATAGCGGTGAGGACAACCCCTCGCGAACGGAAAGTCAGCAGCCACCCCTGTCTTATGGTTCTTTTCCTGATCCCGTGCAGTTTGCCCACCAATCGGTGGTTCGACCTTCAGAATACCCGAATCCGGCTATGGTCATGTATCAGCAGCAGCAAATGATGGATCCCTCGAAATACGTATCAACGCCGTTTCAGCAAGTCTCTTCCAATGGTATGGTTCTGCCGCCACAGTCAAATTTTATGCCCATGCCACCCATGGACGCCACTTCGCATCTACCATCTGTGCACCAGCTGATGCCGGATCAATCGTTTCCATCTTACCCGTGAGATACGTAAAATATAAGGCTTAAATTAAGTAGCATAATTTATGAAATAAAAAGATGATTTTTTTTTGTCATTCCAGCTGAAAATATTCCTTAGTTCTTATCAATATTAGAGGTAGTACTTTTTCTGCTGTCAAGCCAGTCTCGGGCAGTTTCATAAGACATAATCGTGATTGCCATTGCAGGTACAACTCTCACAAGATTTGCGGAGATACCGCGATAAAACCCCACCCAACGTTCCTTGAGCAGAACATCGCGAATGGCTTCTAAAAGCTTCATTTCACTGAACTGCATGCGCGCTCGTATTACTTGGTGCGGGTACATGACGGTAGCCGCAATGGACTTAGCAATCGTTGAAGACACAAAATAGGTGGCTGTGTCTGGCAATTGGATATTTTGCCGTATCCAAGGTTTTATAGGGGCGTACAATGCAAAGTAAAGCGCACTCTGTGCAGTGCCTAATGTGCCGGGCCAAAATCCACGCCAAAACCCCTTCACTCCCGATCGTGCATATATCGCCTTTACGTTTTTCCAAAGCCGGGGTGATGCGTATTTATCCGTTGGCTTCGATCCCAGAATGCGGGTTTTTAAAACCCAGATCGGATTCGTCAACGCCTGAGACATTATACCCGCTGTGAATGCGCAGCCAAGATGGCTGGTGCTGGTTTCGCGCAATTGCAGGGTTGATCCAAATGCAAATTTCTGCAAGACTTCATAACATCCGAAATATGCGCCCCATGCAGCGGCGTTTCCTATGAGATTCGGGGTGAGACCTCGGTATGCATTGGTCCATCTGTGACTCACCAGGTCACGCAGAACATTCATCAGCGATGTTTCTCGGCCAACTTGGAGCCTGACTTTGGCAAGATCCAATGGATGCATTGTTACCGTGGTAACAACGCCAGCGAATGCACCAGCATAGACGCCATCCATTTACCTGCCAGGCTGCGAGCCCTTATCCCAAGCCGGGCCTCAAATGTGAAATATCTCGTTATCCTTATAGTGTCGCCTCCTCGGTGACATCGCTCAGGTAAGCTTCTATGCAGATCTGTGGCCGATGATATTACTAATCACGGAGCTAGATGCAGCTAGAAGTTACAGTGTGGAGAAATCGATAGCCGCACACAAAACTCGCCTTAGCATGATAAAGCTCGGGAAAACGTGAATGAATCTAATGAAAGAAAACTACCATTTCACAATGTCCCGACTATGTTTATAACCATTTTATTACTTTATTTTGGCTATGTAATGCCCCTCAAGACCGTTAAGTGAACTCACCCTCTGGGTAAGGGTTTCGGGATGATACGAAACGAAAGAGATTTCTTTATTTATTTATTTCTGAGTTTCCTGTGTTGGGAAGGGGTAATGTAGCTGGGGAGTGTAATTGAGCCTTTATCTCAAATTTTCACAATTTGATTGTACGTTCATTTGACTTTAGAAGAAGCCACAGCTCTCTCTCGAGACACCAATAAAAACCGTTCGATTCCCGATGCAGATAAACCTAACCCTTGCGCTGAGCATATAATAAAGGCTTGCTTGTGGATCGGTTCCATATTTTGGAAATATGCCTCTGACTCAGGACGAAATCAGCGTAATTAAAGCAACGATTCCTATTCTGGAAGGTGGCGGTGAGCTTTTGACCCGTCACTTCTATGCCCGGATGATGCGAGAAAACCCAGAAGTGCGGAAATTCTTCAACCAAACAAGCCAAGCCAACGGCTCTCAGGCGAAGGCTCTGGCCAATGCGGTACTAAGGTATGCAAAGAATATTGAGCATCTTGAAAACTTAGGACCCACTGCAAACGCCATTGTCCAGCGCCACGTAGCCCTCGATATCCAGCCTGAACACTATCCAATTGTGGGAACCAACCTCATTCACTCAATGCGCGAAGTTCTTGGTGCAGAAGTAGCCACTGATCAAGTGCTGGATGCGTGGACCAAGGCGTACAACCAATTGGCAAATATCCTGATTGGAGCCGAAGCGCAGGTTTACAAGAAGATCGAGCAACAGGATCTTGGTGGCTGGAAGGACTTCCGTGAGTTTGTCATCCAGAAAAAGACACCAGCTGCCCATAATGTGGTCTCATTTGATCTCGTTCCAGACGATGGCAAAGTGGTGTATAAGACCGTGCCCGGTCAGTATATCACGTTGCGTGTCTTTGACAATAATTCGGAGGAGCGCCGCAGTTACTCAGTTTCCAGTGCTCCATCATCTGAAGGGTATCGTATTTCGGTCAAAAACATCGGCGCGGTAAGCAAGCATCTTCATAGCCTGCCTGAAGGTTCTAAAGTAGAACTAAGACCGCCTATGGGTAGTCTTATCTGGTCACCCGAAGAGGGAAGTTCCAGAAATAATGTGTTCATTGCCGGAGGTATTGGAATCACACCTTTAGCTGCCATGGCATTGGCTGGTGCACCTGCGACTCTCCTGTACTATGCGCACTCGGACGAAGATCGAGCTCTTGCCAATGAATTGAAGGCATTGAGCAATGTCAAGTGGATTGAAGTGGCTAACCGGCCTACATCTGAGGAGCTTGCTAAATACGTGACCAATGATGTGAATGTTTATTGTGTCGGGCCGCATGGATTCATGAACTTCGTGCGAGATACCCTCACGCAGCAGGGATTCCCAATGGAAAACTACCATTACGAGGTGTTTGGATCCAACACCGACTAAAGTCGATTTGTATATATGTACATATAAGTTTCATTAGAAAAAAAGATTCTGAGAAAGCCATTCGTTATTGAAACACATTGTTTGCATGATGTATGAGAGCGATAGGGAGGCGGGTGACATTTATGGGTAGGGAGCCGCCAAAAAAATTACATAACAAAAAGGCCCCGAAACTTTCACCCTGAGCATGTTCAGTGATTTCGGGATCGATGCGCGGCTGCTTCAAGCCGTGACGCAGATGGGTTTTGAAGAGCCGACGCAGATCCAGCAAACAGCTATCCCACTCGCATTGAACGAGAAAAAGGACATTGTAGCGATGGCTCGCACAGGCTCGGGTAAAACTGCAGCGTATTTGTTGCCGATTCTGCAATTTTTGCTGACTCAAAGTCCGATGTCTGCTCATCAATTTGCCTTGGTGATTGTACCCAGTCGCGAACTGGCTGATCAGATTGTCCGTGTGCTCGCTCAATTGACCCAGTTTGCCAGCAAGAAGCTGCGATTCGTCAATATCGCCCAAAAGTTGGCTGAAAATGTGCGGGCCACTTTGCTGTCGGAGCCTCTCGAGATTGTGGTCGCCACTCCAGCTTCAGCTCTGGAACAATTCCAACTCGGAAAACTCGATGCTGCGCAATTGGGCTATATCGTGTTTGATGAGGCGGATTTGCTGGCTTCTTACGGATACGAAGACGATTTGAAAGAGTTGCATACTATTGTTAGCAAGCAGGGTGTGCACCCGCAATCCTGGTTAATGAGCGCTACGCTCAACTCGGAGGAAATTACAACCCTCAAGGAGCAGTGGACGACCAAACCAGTGGTGCTGCAACTTCAGGATGAGGATGGTGCAAACAATCAAGGCTTGCAACAGTATTATGTGCGTACACCGGAGGTTGACAAGTTTTTGCTGATGTATGTGATTTTCAAGCTAGGCTTAATCCGTGGCAAGACTTTGGTATTCACAAATGAAATTGACCGAGCTTACCGGTTGCGCATGTTTTTAGAGCAGTTCGGTATTCGCAGCGCGGTCTTGAATAGTGAAATGCCGCAAGAGTCTCGGGTGCATATAGTTCAGCAATTTGATCGACACTGGTTCAATCTTCTGATCGCGACCGATGAGGCCAACTTGGGCATCAAAGGGGCTAAAAGGGGTCGTTCTAGCTCGAGCGAGTTCAGTGCTAGTCGCGGACTCGACTTCAAGGGTGTCGCTTGTGTCATCAATTTCGATCTACCTGTGAGCAGCAAGGCTTACGTTCACCGCGTGGGAAGAACGGCGCGTGCGAATCAAAAAGGTATGGCGCTTTCATTCGTAGTTCCCTCAGATGAGTTTGGCAAAAATAAGATCGCATGCTCGCCTTCAAACAAGCATGATGAGAAGGTTTTGGCCCGTATCATGCGCGCGAACGATATCAAGCCCTATCAATTTGACATGACGCAGGTCGATAGGTTCCGCTACCGAATGGAGGATGCTTTCCGAGCGGTCACGAGATCGAAGGTGCGTGAGGCTCGTGTTAATGAGATCAAGCACGAACTGCTTACGAGTGAAAAGCTGCAGCGCCATTTCGAGGAAAACCCAGACGACCTGGCCGCTCTGCGACACGATAGTGAAATTCACACTACAAGACAATCTAGGGAATTGAAAAATATCCCGAGCTACCTGCTTCCTAGCATGGCGCGCCAGCAGCAGCCAATTTTCGCTGAGCCGCGCTCTGCGTTCAAAAAGAAAGTGAAGAAACAGCCAAAGCATAAAAAGAAGAGACGTGACCCGCTCAAGACTTTTGGTCGCTAGAATCTCAGTGAACTATTTATATGAATATATATATACATTACATATCTTCGAACATGCGTAATACTTCAGCCTCTACAGGCCCGCTGATGCTGCTGTCTTCGACGGCATCACAGGCTGCTTCTGCCACGGCGTCGACATTTACTCGATACGGCGACTCTGTGAAATCTAGAAATCGATCCAGCAAATTCCTCGGAGTAATTTGGTTGCACGAATGCGGCATGTCGGGAGAAATGAATCCTGGGCGCAAAAACACCGGACGTAGAAAGTCAAGACCTTCCAGATACTTTTCCGCAGTACGCTTCGATCGAATATATTCAGGATCAGCCAGACCCCAATCAGTTGCACTTATAAACACAAACGGGAAGCGGGTATCCGATTGGGAATTGTTAAAATGGGTGGCTCGGACGTCGTCAGCTGCCGATTTTAAAGACGCGAAATTCAGTTCCTGGAAGCTTTCTCTGCTCAATGGGTTACCTGATGATAATCCTAGTTTCATGGATGCTAATTGAGCGATATTACACAACGAAACTGGTTCGTTAACGAGTTGCTTGTACCGCTTGTCCGGCATGAAGCTGCCGACTGAATGAATCACAGCGTCGGACTCTCCGACCAGTTCCTTCGCATTGGAGGTACTTGAACCAATGTGATTTACAGACCATCCTCGAAGAACGGCTGCGTTGGCTATACGCGAACCAAGGAATCCCCGGGACCCGAAGATAGCCACCTTCATGGGGTAAGGTGAACCCCAGGAGCGACTATGGATGGCCACTTGAAAGACTGGTAATATCGATCCAATTGCAATAAAAATAGCATTTAAATAGCACTTTACATACTTTCCTGATGATCGCTAGGCGCGGCTGATTTAGCAGCCGCAATTGCGAAATATGCGGGTGTCTGGTTGGCCCACACTATAATAAAGCAGCTATCATATGCACCCACTGACGATGCAGGCCTGATCACATGATATCATTATCCTGATCTGGGTCGGCTCTTTTCCCAGAACTTAGGGTTCCATTGTGCAATTTTTTCTGAGTGTGTGTGGTTTGCATGGTATGGTTACATAAGTGTTAGGGCTGATCAAACTTCTCCCAGAATTGTCATCGCCCTTTCTAAGCGACTCACATCACAAAACCACCTTTTCGACTTTATCAGCTATACACATTGTCATGTCCGTCGAGTCCAAGGTGTACGAAGCCCAGCCCCTGCCGGTTCCTAAGAAGAACAACAAGGTTAACAAGCCGATGAAGCTGCGCAAGTCGCTGCAGCCCGGCTCCGTTCTTATCTTGTTGGCCGGCCGCTACAGAGGCAAGCGTGTGGTGCTCCTCAAGGCCCTTGAGGACAACACCCTCCTTGTCACCGGTCCTTTCAAGATCAACGGTGTGCCCCTCCGCCGTGTTAACGCCTCTTATGTCATTGGCACCTCCACCAAGATCGACGTGTCCGGCGTTGATGCCTCTAAATTCAACGTCGCGTACTTCGCTCGCGACCGTGCCACTGAGGCCAAGCCCACTGAGGAGGAGCTCTTCGGCGACGCCAAGGTCGCTGCCCCTAAAATTGCTGAGCACCGCATCGCCGACCAGAAGGCCGTTGATGCCTCTTTGATTGCCGAGATCAAGAAGACCCCTCTTCTGAAGCAGTACCTCGCCACCAGCTTCTCGCTTCAGAAGGGTGACCGTCCTCACCTTCTTAAGTTCTAAGCATGAAGTTATTTAACAAGACTTAATAAAAAGATTCTCTTATAAAGAAAGTATATATAGTTCGGGTCAATCTTCTGCTGGCCACCGGTGTAGATATAAGGATTTGAGCCCGACAAGATGATGATAGTCGAAAGCGAACTATTTAGACATGCCTCTTTCTGGCCGTTCCCGCTCTTGGTGGTTCCGTACTGCACGCATGGTTTCAACCGGTTAAGCACATGGGGTAGCAGGCGTCGCCTCAGGAAAAACGGGAGAAACCCTATAACCCAACCTGCTGCTTAAATATATCTTAAGCGTAACACCCAACCTGCTACACATTTGCTTTTGCTAAGTATGAGCGACACTGAGGACATCGTACAGCCGCTGTTGCCGTTGGCCACCAAGACGGTCCGTCTGCAACCCGGTGATATCGTTCCTGCTAACGACGATGCCCCGTACGTGGTTCACTACACGATGGCGGCTCTCGATCCGCTGGCCCCGGCCGACTCCAAGAAGACGCCCTCTACTTTGCAATTGATTCGTATCGAGGAGTCTGAGGAGGACGAGGACGAGGAAGAGGATGAAATCCCGGAAGACACCGAACCGGTTACTTTGCTTACTTTGAGCCCGTCGTCGCAGTTCCAGCAGCCCATCGACCTCTATATTGCCCCAACAGAGGGCGTCACGTTCCGTGTTGTTGGCTCTTACCCGATTCACCTCTCTGGTAACATCGTCGACCACCCTATCACTCAGGAACTGATCGCTGCTGAGGAAGGCGAAGAGGACGACGAGGACGACGAGGACGATGAGGACGAAGACGAGGAAGAAGACGACGAGGATATTCCCGACGCCATTGACGTTGAGGCTCTCGATGATGAGGATGATGATGATGATGAGGAAGAGGAAGAGGATGACGACGAGAGCGAGAGCGATGTGGAGGTCGACTCTCTGGACGAGATCGATGATGATGGCAACGAGACGCGCATTCAGGAGGTTGTTTCCGAGCAGAAGCCGAAGAAGCGTGCTTCTGAGGATTCGACTGCCCAGGACAAAAAGAAGGTGAAATTCAGCGATGCGCTTGAAAAGGGCCCTGAGGCGTCCGAGTCCAAGTTCCACACCAAGAAGCTCGATGGCGGCGTCGTCATTGAGGACCGTACTCCCGGAGATGGCCCCTCGGCCAAGCGCGGTAGCCGTGTGAGCATGCGCTACGTTGGCAAGCTCGCCAATGGCAAGGTCTTCGACAAAAACACGAGCGGCAAGCCGTTCACCTTCAGTCTTGGCATCGGCGAAGTTATCCGTGGCTGGGACATTGGTATCGCGGGTATGAAGGCTGGTGGCGAGCGCAGAATAATTATCCCTGCGCCGATGGCCTATGGCAAGCGCAGCCTGCCGGGCATTCCGAAGAACAGTGAGCTCCGCTTTGATGTCAAGTGTCTGAGCATCAAATAAGTAGACTATCTCTTAAGTATAAATAAAATAAAAAAAAAAAAAGTAATCATCTTGTTGATTAGGCTAGCGATACAGATATAGCTTATCATGTATGTTACTTATTTCTTGCTCTTCATGAAGCCCTTGAGACGATGTTTTATATCTTTCTTTTCCTTCGGCATAGGGGTCATAGACTGGCTATTAAGAGATTCGCTAATGCTCTGTGAGCCGTATGGCTGAGCGATGAATGTCTCTTGACCTGCTGCCGGGTATGACGCCGTGATTGGCTTCGATTTGCTGGAAGGCTTTTGGGTCACTTTTGATTGCTGCTGCTGCTGATGCTGTTGTTGTTGCAGTTGCTGCCTCTGTCTCTGCTGTTGTAATTGCTGTTTCTGCAGATATTGCTGCTGTTGTATTTGTTGCTGCTGCTGTTGCTGCCGCTGCTGCTGCTGTTGTTGCTGTGAAGCGGCAACTTTCCGGGTCTGTCGGTCAGAATCTCTCAGGAATTCTGGCACTTTTTTAGTAGGGGCATCGACTTCCAGCCCAAGTTCCTCGCGCGGTGTGCGTATTCCGCTCAAAAAGTCGAGGTATTTCTGAGGCGTAAGCAGGTCATGTCCCCCGATTAGCACTGAGAATGCCGTGTTCTCGCTCAGCTCGTAAGCTGCTGCCGCTTCGGACGCAGTAACTCCACCAATAACAAAAACAATCAATGTCTTGCGCGACTTTTTGCCCAGGACTTCACGTGGTGCATTGCCACCGTCCAGAGATGACGCCGGGGATGATGAAGAGGTATTTGTGACGTTTTGGGCCCAGGTAGCTCGTTGGCGCGGGTTTCGCAGACTAGTCGCGGTACTGATGGCCTCTTGGGCACTATCCGGGATATCACCACTGTAAGGGTAGATGCTTGCGTCTAGTGTGCCATTGATGTACTGTTCGCACACAGCTTGAACGCCCGGCTTTACACGATCGAACAAAAGAGGCTGATCTTTTCGCTCGCTGGTCAGCGCCGGCGGGTGCTTCTCCACTGATTCGCCCCGATATACAATTGGCCACCCCAGGTACTCGAGGGCGCGAACGGCATCCAAGTCTTTATCGTTCAGCCGGGCGTGGTGTTTTAGTCGCTCTAGATCGGCATCCCACATCCCCTGTCGGTGCACTGCATAGAGCGCCAATGCTCTGATCTTTGTGGCACGGTCAATATTCCGGTTGCCAAGAAGGACGACGAGCGACTCCGCCAAATGAGATTCCAAGGGTCGCGAACGATCTTCGGCCGTTGTTCCCAGAACTAAGGTCTGTTCGAGCTCTGCTATTTCTTTCAAACTCAATTTTTCCACTGCGTTCATACATTCCATGGCCATGTCCAAACTGAGAGTCACGCTATCACGTTCTTTCATGAATTCGGGCAATCCAGCCAGCATATCTCGGACGTCACTCACGGTCACATCCGATTGCATATTCGCGAAATGGGGATTCGTTTGCTTCAATGTGCGAATACGGTCGGTTAACTCCTGAGTGACAATGACAAGGTGTCGGTGTCTCAAATCAACCCACGTGTTGTCTTTATCAGTAAGTTCTCCCCTTGTTGATCCATCAGCAGACGTAAAATGATTCAAGGTACTCTTAGGGGTTATCTGAGCGTTCAACACGTCTAGTGCCATGCTTTGAAACCCGAATTCGTGACGCAAGGGGGCCGTCAAGTCTGATGATCTATCTAAGATAAGCAAGGTCGGCCGCGTCTCCAGCTCGAGTTGCGGCGTCATGTACCTTTCCCGGGCCGCGGAGATATGATTAAATGCGGTTTTAGCGATCAGTGCGGGAAATGCGTTGGGTCGAGTGGATTTCCACAAACCAGAAAATCGCACATATGGATTCACTGTCAGCGTTTCGCACAGATTGGCTAATTGGCTGCCTGTTTGCTCGACAAAGCCCATCACCATATCCTTGCATGCGACGTTGTACAAAACGGTATTCGCATCACTCACACCCAAGGAATAGAGACGCTGCTCAAGAGCATACGTTGTTATTGGTGCTGGCTCTACGGTCTTCAAATTACGCGAAATGCTGGAATTCTGGAAAACCTGCAATTCTGACTCGGTACTCTTTAGACGGGGTAGCAAGAAGACATGTGCAGCTGCGTACCGCTTGGGCATTCGCTCAAAGTCCGCTCGGATGCAGCCAAAACTGAACAAACTCTGCTCTACAATGTAGATAGCCTCCAAGTAGCCTTCGGTTGGTCGAGGTTCATCGATTAGAAGAACATTTGCGACCTGCCGGTTCAAAAGGTCATGCTTGTCGCAAACAAGGTCGATAATCTCCTTAGCTTTGGCGTCAAGAACCAAGACCTTGTAGCGCGACGGAGGCTGTACGCTATCCAGTAATGCTAGCACCTGCTGCCGAACGGCGGTAACAAGCATCCTGCTGCGAACATCACGTGTATTCAGTTCGACAACTAAATACACTCCCCGCTGCCCTTGCCCATGAGTAGCTGGTGACGAGCCCCACATTTGGAACTTAGATCTCAATCTGAAAGGATTTCGTTTACCATTATAAGGGACTAGCAATATTTCAGTTAATGATTCTATACCTATTAGATGCTAAGATGTTGATTTTCAGGGTATATATTTGACCATTGCACTCATTGTGAACACTGATTTAGCCACACACCCCGTGGTGCACCTGAACTACCCTGGCATATGTTCCCATGTTTACTAGTCAAACAAACCTTTTTCACACTCGGTGATCTTGTCTAAATAAATATGATGCTAAATCAATAAATCCAAAAGAAGGCTCATCATTCTCATCTATTTCGCGGCTCCAGCCTGGCTGCACTTATCCGACCGCGGGCTAGGTTTTTGAATCAGCTAACCTTCAGACCATGGGCTTTAAGCGTAAGAGAGAGCAGCAAGAATTTCGCCAGAGACTCAGTCCCGCTGAGGAGGCACTTTTAAAGGCTCGTCCATCGATTGCCCACATTGGGGAGCCGTCGAGAACCCCTCGAAGCGAGCTTTTCGAGAGCCTGCTGCATAACCTTTCTGAGGTCTCAGAAGAGCAATACTCCGAATTGCTCGAGATCCTGCGTGCCGTGGTTTATGAACAGCCTCATAAGATAGGATATCTCGGCCATGCCTTCTCTGCAGTGAAAGAGGACCTGTCCTTCTATGTTGTGGAAATGGCTCAGGACGATTTGGTAAAGGCACTGGAAATTCAGGACTGGCCTCGTTTCAAAGTTGTATTCCGATTCCTATGTGCCTTGCACCCGATTATTGCGAATACAGATGTCTTAATTGATTGTTTGGATAATTTGCTGCATAAAGTTGGTGCACTTATTGCTGAACCGGCCACGGTCAATGTTGCCGCAGAACTCTACAAGAGTGCGCTACTGGCTTCCCTATACCTTCCGAGAGAGTGGATTTCTGAGGAACTGCGAGAGAAGTTCGTGTCCGTCTCCTTTCCGGTACCAGAATCGAGCAATGCTGAATTCTTCAACGGAGAAGACCGACCATATAAGCCCCATACGGTTGGATACCTCCTCGTAGAATCGGCAAAGAACTTAAAAGAGAAAGACTGGGATGCTAAGATTTTGGCGAAGAACCCTCTGGTCACCAGCAGTATCGACATCGAGATCCAGGATGGCGAGGAACCAAAAGAAGGGCCTCACAGTGAAACCAAAGACGACATTATGGAGGATATCAAGGACGATGTAAAGGGGACCGAAGATGCCGCAGTGAAAAGCGATGGAGTTACTCAAGAAACTGACCAAAAGACTGCTGAGGAGAACGCTCGAGAGGATTCTACGCAAGCTCCTGAGGATGATGCCACTGGCGACGTTAATGAAGGAAATGAGGGAAATCCTGCTGAGAAGACAAGGGAATCTAAAAAGAAACACAATATTCAGTCTATTCATCTTCCTGAAGTGAAAAGTGGTCCACGTCCTTTGGGGCAAGAGCTCTACTTCCAGGCGTTTCTTCCTGCCGACGGCGTTCGTACTGTCCCTGCGGAAACGGATATTTGTGCCCATTTGCTCCGAGACGTGGCCGTGGATAACATCATGCGCATGGATTTTAATCGCCGAGAAGTTGTCCGTCAGTTGCTTGTGCTTGACGAGTTCTTTGCTAGTGATGCATTTGCTGAACCGGGAATTCGCTATGATCAGCTCTTAGAGGATGCAAAGGAATCTCCGGAAAAGCCCACTTGGAAAATCGAGGATATTGCTGTGGAAGCAATTTTGGCTCAGATGTTTGATATTTCGCAACCAAGCTCACTCGGTCTACCCCAGGTCTATTTTCACACCCTTCTGATAGAGGCCTGCGTTTTAGCACCCCAGGACTTGGGCCCTGTGGTTGGCCGGGGTGTGAGATTCCTCTTCAATAATCTGACTACAGCGGATGCGGAAGTTATTTACAGAATGGTTGACTGGTTTGCGCAACACGTCTCCAATTTTAATTTCACCTGGAAATGGAATGAGTGGCTGGATACGTTGCAATTACCTCCCGACCACCCAAAGCAGGTATTCATTCGCGAATTCCTGGCAAAGCAGGTCCGCTTGTCCTATCCTGAGCGGGTTCGTGAGGTAATTCCTCCAGAGTTCGCTGATCTTGTCCCCAACCCGCCTGATGTTCCTAGCTGTAAGTACGAGGATAACAAAGATTGGCAAGACTTGGTCCAGTCATTGCGGGACACTGATGGAGGTAATGTAGTTTCTGGGGACGGAAATAACTCGCAGGATCCCCACAATGTGCTTTCACATACTGAAAATGCAAGCGATTTGCTCATCCACGCTATCTGCCATCTGGGTAACCGATCTGTAACCCATGCGTCCACTTGGATTCACAAGACCGAAAAACTCATTCTCGAGTTCTGCAGCAACAAAGAAAATATCGTCGCTGCTGTCATGGACTACTGGAGCCAGTCTAAGTGGGTTGGCGCTCTGGTAATCGACCAATTCGTGAAGATTGACGCTGTGAGTGTTGCACACATAATTGAATATGTTGCGTCGAAATCAGACATGCTTCTTAGTGCTGTTGGATGGGAATTGCTCTCTTATGATTCGTCTTTGTCGGCGCGTGTTCTAGAACCTGTGACAATCGACGGTGAATACGGCACGTGGTGGAAGGAGAGACTGGTGACTGCTTTCAAGAGAAGAGCGGATCTAAATGATTGGGCTGCTGAATATGTTGTCTTTTCCAAATCCCTGGGTGACTCGAAGGCCGAGGCTACTACTGATCAAACCACAGCGACCGATAAAACCGCAGGAGATGTTGACACTAGTGAAAAAGCTGCAAATGACGAGTCACATGAGGATAAGGAGGATGAATTACCTTCAAATGCCCCCAAAAAGCAAAAAATTGAGGAGTGATTTACTACATAAAATGATATACTTGTATATTGTTTCGTTGTGAGACAGAGGAAACCTGATCACGTGTCTGGGTGTGGATCACTAATTACGAAAAGACATCAGTGAAAAGCACCACACAACTACCAGTAGAAACATGTCTTCTTTCTCCATTTCCATGACTGACGAGACCAAGGAGCGTATCTCCCGAGTCCTTGACGCTGGCCGCGTGGCCCTTCACTACGGCTGGATCCCGTTGGTGCTCTACGTCGGCTGGAGTCAGAGCGCTCCCCGCCCGAACTTCATGAAGCTTCTTTCCCCCTTGCCGAGCGCCTAAGCCTGTCACTTCGCAGTGCAGATGCCTCAAAGCATTTTTGTAAATACTTAAAAACTACTCTTTCTGAAAACAACTCTACTTGGGGTACATATATATATCGGTAGTGGTCGCATTCATTTCTTGTACTCATCGAAAACAGTTTTGCCAATTTCCGTGGCAGAAGCTTTCTTATCGGTGGAGCCTTCGAAGTCCTTGGCGATGCTGGTCGCGGCCTTACCGATCTTGCTGCTGTCCGGCTTACCACCGCTGGACTTGTAGTCATCGACAGCAGCGCTTACGTCCTTCTTCAACTGGTCAGACATAGTGTGTTCGATTCGATTCGGGGGTTTATCGGATGCTCACGAACGGAGAAAGTGCGACGTTTATATATGCTTGCGCTTAGCACACCCCTCACCCCCTTCATTCTCCAAATAACAGCATAACCCTGCAGACGTCCACGCGAACAGCATGCCCGCCCCGCCTAACTCGTGACTGTCATTGCGTAAATGCGTTATTAAGTGTATCAGGGAGCATCGCTTTGCTCCTGGATTATAGTACCGGTTCACCGGTACCGGTTCCAATCTTCGATAAGCTCTCATGTAGAGAAAATCGAATACTCTCAAAGGTGTTATGTTGCTCACCCATTGAAACTCGGATCAATCTCCTGTGAAAGGACCGAGCAACAGCTCAATAGCCGGCTGCGTCATAGTGCGCACAATTTCTTGATTCCACCAACTATTCTACCAAACTCAGCAAGATCCTGGACATAATTAGCGATATATCAGCTTAGCATGTCTTGAGATGCTGTTGATGACAAGACCTGAATTCTTGACATCAAGAAACCCAGCCCAGTTGATCTTGTGCAGGAAGTCAGACTACATCGGTTTATATGATGACGCCGCACGAATCGTGCACAAGTCAGAGCCCGTCCTGGGCTTATCAAAGCGGCGTCGGCGTCGTGTTCACTCGACAGGAAAAGGGTTTTGCGACGACCACACATTTTGCAGATTGAGGTTACTGGGATCTTGGTGCGTCTTCAAAAGGATTCTTGTTTTTGAAACATTTGGCCATACGCAAGAACCGTGACACTTAAGGCACAGAAATAATTCTAGAAGTATATACATATCATAGATAGCGACCGCTTATCAGGCTCAAAGCGCTGAGGAAATTTCGGAACAGGATTATCCTGCTGTTCCGATGGCGCGTTGTACCCGAACCTTACCATGTTTTCTTTAAAGATACCTCTCACAGATTTCTAACGGCAAGTTCCAGGAAAAAGTAAATTAAAAAATCTTTAGGATTTTACAATTGTATTTTACGGACAAATTGGTCTGTTTTGTTCCTAGTTGCTGCTTTTCAAGATGTACGCGTACCTGAAGTTTCCGTGGCCAAGCCTTAAAATACCCAAACCACGACTATATGCAGTGCTCTGCTCGATCTTTCGGGTTCTTAATTGGTCTTAAAAACCAGCTTTCCAAGAATGAATATGAAAGTAAAATAGCAATCATTTGACATCGAAAGGACACGCGCGAATTGTCTTTGTCTGTCATAGTGACAGGTTGAGCGTTTTGTTGTTTATGTGATGTCATTCGACATGGCGTCCACATGTGTGCTTACTAATATCACACATCCTCGTCCTGCACGGTTCAACACGCACACGCGGTTTTGACGGAGCTCACGATAATGCCTTGAAATAGCTATACGAGCCCGTAATTTCACTAAATGTTCAGGAATCATACTAACAAATTCATCTAAATCCACGGAAGATAGGAAAGAGAGTTTGCATAATTTGAATTCGTTCAGTACATTTCATTTTGATCGGTCTAATAAGCCCCCTTCCTGTGGACTTGCATTGCGGGGGGTGGGGGAGGCAAAGCTTCGCGCTGTATAGTACGTTCCCCCTACCCTAATCAAATGCACCTAACATATATACCCGACGATTACAATCCTTGCCCTTTCACGATATTTTCTACTCCTGGAAAGAGTTTATATTCACGGTGTTTGTCGCTAAACTCTGTTCATAAAGGGAGAAACCTTGACAAGTCAAACCAATCCCTTCACGTTGATAAAAATTCCTTATCAGTGGATAATTGGTGGCGACCAATCTTCAATCAAAGCAAAATAGGACAACTGTATCTCGAGTATTTCGAGTGAGTTTCAATCAGACCTTGCAGCAGGGGTATTTGTTATCTTATTGAGACGTCCAAGAGTCATCATCTCCACCTCTAGCCGTTTTAAATAAAAAAAATGTCGGAGAAGGGAGGAATTTGCGTATCTTCGCAGCCGCAATTATGCATTGATATGCAATTAGAGTCTTCTGATGCGATAATTGGCCGCAATAAAAGCAGTGACACGTTAAAGAGCTCACTCAAGGTGGTTCGCCCCAGTCTTGTGCGGGCAAATTCTGAGCCGATGACACACAAGACTGTGCACTTCAGCTCCACGAATCTCGAGGATATCAGACCCTTCAGGAGAACACAGAGCCCCTCCGCAGTAAGTCGTAAAAATCATTCATGTCTCCCACAATGGGACTTCGAAGACGACGATGAAGACGAGTACGAGAATGATTCAGATTCGGATTCGGAATCTGAGCATGAGTACCGCGACAACAAGCAGCATATTGATGACACACATTGGACTTTACTCACACCTAAATTCTCACCGCACGCAATGGGTCGCATCAGTGCTGCGTGTCGTCCAGTTGTTTACCTGGACAACGTGACTTTGACGCCGGAGCGTGACGCTATTAAGGCCGTCGTTTATGTGCGCAACATCTGCTTTCAAAAATATGTTGCGCTAAGATACACTATCAATAAGTGGAATTCTTTTGTGGAGACCCAAGGTAAATGGTCTTCAGACATTCGCAAGTTTGACCGTGATGGTGGTTATGATCGTTTCGACATCACATTGAATCTCAACCAATTCTCAGAGCAGGTCCTCAATACGAATTGTATCGAAGCGTGTGTTCGATTTCTCACCAGCGATTCCGTTGAATACTGGGATAACAACAATGGACACAACTATGAATTTTATCTGCGCAACCCCAGTGTACCGAGCCACGGGACTCAGTGCTCGCCGAATTTGAAGCAAAAAGCATTTTCGGCCATTGCGCTTCCTTCTTACATCAATGATGACGAAAGTGATGAGTATTACGATCTCTCTACCAGTGACTATCTCAAGCGAGTTGGTGTGCGTGCGCGCCCCCGAGGTGACAATGGTATTTTCGACCGCTACTCCTTTGCTGCATCTTACCAAGCAGTCCCTGATAAGGATAACGCATCTGTTGAGAGCAAAGTTGCTGCTCCCGAGGAACCCGAGAAAAAGAAATCCCGACCGCCTATTGCACCCCCTCAATGCAGCTCTCCTACTAGCGTTCAAAACTCACCTACTTCCATGTCTCCCGACCTATGGGAGTCGGACTCCTACAAGGACTTCATTTCACGGTACTGCTTCTTCACGCCAGAATTTTTGGGAAAACCTGAGACATCCAAGGCCAAGAAGGAAGAAGCAACTCTACCGATAAAGACACAAACAACCGTGGTTCAAAGCCCGCCCATTCATTAATTGCATTCTTTGTGGGATATTGCATAAGTCCTCATATTTATATTTTCATGCATCGTTATCAAAAGAATAAATAATAAATAAAAGTTCCTTCAAATGTCAAAAAGATGAAGCCTCACAAGGCCGTCATCACCACCAGACGCGAATCCAGTGTCCGTGAGTCCAACCGAGCAAACCGCCTTTGTATGACCTGAGTAAGTGTGCCAACATTTACCAGACTGAATATCCCAGACTTTGACTAATTTGTCTTGACCGCCCGAGACTATGCGGAAATTGTCGGCTGCGATGCTCCACACACCCTCGATGTGTCCAAATAGGGTCCGAGCACATTTGCCTGTGCGGATATCCCATACTTTGATCGTGTTATCAAGAGAAGCTGTGAGGAGATGAGTGGGCCGCAAAGCACGTTCGGGATCGCTGTTGTCCTCCAGGGTATTAGACTCTCTGGAGGAAAATCGCTGCACATCATCATTGCTGATTTGCGTTGTTGGACTGGCTGGTTGCGGCGCAACCAATGCTTCATGCTCGTCAGTCGGCGCGACCAAAATATGGTGGTCGGATTCGGTCTCGCCTTCTAAGTGCTCTAATGTCACCGGAAGCGCATACTGTATCTGAGCCACATGAGCCAAAGGACCATTCTCCGGTCCACCAAAAATGCGAATGCATTTTTTAGAGTTCAAACACCACATGCGCACTGTGAGATCCTCGCTGCTTGTGAACAATGTGTTACTTGCTTTGTGGATCCGCACTGAATGCACAGGCGCACGGTGTCCTCTGAGCGTGAAACAAGACTTGGTCACGAAATCCCAAATTTTGATGGTCGCATCAGCGCTTCCCGCAGCGATTAAGTTACTGTCGAAATCAATACAAAGAATTTTCGACTCATGTCCGCCAAAAGTACAAAGGCACTGACCCGTGCGGTAGTTCCAGACACGCACACTTTGGTCCCATGAACCTGTTACCAACTTATTAGAGTCAAACTTGAGAGCAGACACGCCGCGAATGTGGCCCCTCAATTGGCGCACAAGCCTCTTCGTTTCCACAGACCAGATGGATACCATACCATCACAAGTTCCCGTGATCAAGTATTGCTCGTCAAATTGCAAACTCAGCACTGGAGCTGGATGCAAGAAGTCTTTAACAACACACTTACCAAGTCGCCAGTTTTGCTCGATCTTGAAACGCTCAACATAGACGTCCTTCCACGGCCGCGTACGCTCACAAGCCTGTTTTGAGGCCGGTGCACCGACCTCCTGATCGACATGGGTACGCTTTCCGAGTGTTGATCTTTCTTCGGAGTATTCCGGTCTCGAATCCGACTGTTCCTGCTGCTGAAACTGTGAGTTCGCTGAGAAATTTTCAAGACGCCGCATAACTGCTCCCTTTGACTGCCTGAGCCTTGTGCGTTCTAGAAGCGGGAGGCCCCAGCCGCAGGTCGTGCACTTTCGATCGATATGCTGCTCACAAAGATGATACCACACGACGTCGTCATCAGCCAATGATTTCCATGTTTTGCTGACCATAGATGCCATACATAGTGATTTCGCGTCAAGATAACGCAGTACCTTGAATGCCAACTCGATGGGCAAAGACGCTATGAAGTCAATGCGCAGAAGTTCCTTGGTTGTCGACGTGACATCGCTTAATTGCGGGAAACAGCACTGTGAAAGCATACCTTGCATTATGATTTGGCGCTGACGGCCCGAAGCGGTTCCAAACAAGTTCCACATATGGGAGATCACCTCGCAATCGTCCTTAGGCAGTGTGCTCAGCTCCTTCTGCATTTTTTCCAGTGTATATTTGTCAGGGAGCAGATTGGAGTGTGCAAGGTGGTGCCGATAACAAAAATTGTTGTGGCGTAGCTTATTTCCCGCATGCCGCTCGATGTAGTCCTTTATCAAATCAAGCTTATCAGCCGCAGTGTGCGCCAATGCGCTCGTTTGCCCCACTTTATTTACATCTCCTGGCTTGGATGCTACTTCGTTATGGGCCTGATTGGCATGTTGAGCCACAGGATGACCATCCATACTAGGTGATGATGGTTTTGCAATGCTGATGATATGCGGTCCCTGAGACATAGACGTCACCGTCATTTCTCGAAGACCTTGACCTAACCCTCTATTCGTAAGTCCCTGGTTTCCCAGCCTTTACCGGCGTGTGTATATATACCAGCGCGGGCTCATCATTTCACGTGATTTGACTCGATACATGCATACTTGCGGTGGTAACCGAAAAAATGTTTCTGCACTTAGTAAAGATTTTAAATACGAAATTCGAATTAGAAACTCTTATATATTCACTCAATTGCGCTGTTAATCATCAGTCCTATCCCTATAATACACGTTTTTTCTATGTTTTTATTATCAGGTACTTTGAAATCCAGCTTGACGCAACGCCTCCTGACACCTGCGAAATTAAACCACATATGCACTCCAAATTTAACATGTACAAAGCTTTCAAGATATACTGGCTACTTAGTGTAAATTATTACTCCTTAGCACGGTCCTCCTTAAGAGTGACAATCCTATTGAGCACGATCTTATCCTCAGCACTGTCGCGATCCATACAGAAATAGCCGACACGAAGAGCCTGGAACCGGACAGCCTCAGGGGCACCCTTGGTATCGTGACCCTCCAGGACTTTCTCCTCCTTGGACTCTGCCTTATGTGTCCACGGCGACCGGCGCTTAACTTCCCAGAATCCTGTGTCGATCACACCGTTCCGCAGAACTTGCTCGCTGTTCTCATTAATGTCGGCTAAGAAGCCGTCAGGGTTCGCTGTGGGGTTATTACTCTTGAATAGCTGCTCGAATTCGCGGATTTCGGAGATGCGCACAGGGCTCTGGTGCTCTGGCGATTCAGCCACCCACTGGATGAACGTCTTTGGCTTGCCGAACTTGCCATTCGTGTCGTACTCGGCAATGATCTCCGTCACCTTACCACTGCTATCCTGCTTGAAGTCAACTGCTTTAATTACGTGCGGCAGCCGCAACAGACCAACGGGCTGGTTCAAAGTGAGTCGGAAGAAATTCGTGGTCGCATCATGACGGAAGTCGCTGCGGTCGATGTATAGCGTGCGAGTAAACGGCACGGCATGCTCACCAAACTCCGGGCTGCCGGGTTTGAACGGAATATCAATCATCGTACAGTAGTTTTCGGGAAGGTTAGTTAGCGTGACCTTGACCGGATGGGGGACCATCATGAGCCGCGGCACCGTACCTTCCAGGTACTTACGGATCGATGCATCAAATCGCGCAGCCTCAATTGTGGTCACCGAGGTGGTGACGCCGAGTTCATTGATGAAGGCGAGAATCGCGCCGGGGGGCACTCCGCGGCGGCGCAATGCGACAAGAGTGTACAATCGCGGATCATCCCAATCGCGCACGTACTTGTCATCAATGAGCTTGAGTAACTTACGCTTGCTCATCACCGATCCTTGGAGGTTCAGCTTACCAAACTCGCGCTGCGCAGGCTTGTACACGTCGACGGCGTCGCACAGCCATTCGTAGCTTTCACGAGACATGCGGAACTCCATCGAGCACAAAGAATGGGTAATATTCTCCATGCTATCAACCAAACAGTGCGTAAAATCGTAAGTGGGGTAAATTTTCCAGGTAGTGCCTGTGCGGTGGTGCGGCGCGTTTACGACACGATAGGCCACAAGATCCCACATCTGCGGGTTCGGATTGCTAAGATCTTGCTTCATGCGCAGAGTCGCCTCACCCTTCGCGTACTTACCGTCGCGCATGTTACGGAATAGCTGGAGTGCTTCCTCCGGCGCCTGCGACCGGTGTTTACAGGCACTACGCTCACCACCCGGGGTGCCATCTTCCTTGATACCCCGGTGCCGGCGGACATCGTCCGGTGAGCAGAAGCACACGTACGCTTCTCCCTTGCCAATGAGCTTCTCAGCCAGGTCGTAAAGCTCGTGGAAGTAGTCAGAGGACCAGGTCACTTTGTACGGCGTGAATCCGAGCCAGCTCACGATCTCCTCAATGCTGCGACTGTATTTGATATCCTCAGTCTCTGGATTCGTATCGTCGAAGCGCAGGTAGCACTCACCCTGGTGATAGGCTGCGTAGCCGAAGTTTATGGCAATGGCCTTTGCGTGGCCAACGTGGAGCGTTCCATTAGGCTCAGGCGGGAACCGACTGAACACACGACCCTTCGTAAACTCGAGGTGCTTCTGCATGATCTCGGGTCGCACCTGCTCGTTCCCACCGGGGGCATGCAAAGCGCCCAAGAACCCCTCTTCAAACATGTTATGCTTGCGTTCGGGAAGGACGGCGGCAGCCGCCGGGGATTTCTCGGCCGGCTCTTTTTTGGACTCCTTCTTTGCGAGCTTGCTCTGCAGCTTCGGATCATCTCTCTCGTCCTTCGGGCCGAGCAAAGTCAAAAACTCCTGGTCGATGGCTGGCTTGAGGAAGGCCGGGTTTGCCCACTTCAGGGACTCGAGCTTCTTAATGGCACCCATTGTCGGGCCTAGGGCCTTGTAGCGCTTGAGACGCAATTCATCCGCGTGGTTCTTAACGTAGGCATTAATCTCGCGCTCTACCTCCTCCTTGGTCACTGTGATGCCGACTCCTGCGGATTTATCGAGGTCCGCGTCCGTAGGCGTTTCTGTTGAACCCACGTACTTGAGTGCAGCGTCGATCTGCAGAGCCGAAACCAGTCGGCCATCAGCGATAGCACGAGCAACCAGGGGCCGATTCTTCAGGCCCAGGGGCTTGGCAGAGCGCGAGCTCTGGGCCAAGTTCTGGATCTGGACGGCCTTGTCGGAAGGATAGCCGGCCTCAGCAGCGCATTCCGCAATGATGTTCGCGACTTTCGGGTTCTTCGCGAGCTCGCCCGCCTTGGACTCGTCGATCCCGATTCGGGAAAGCTGCTCAACCAGCTTATCAGACATGGTGGTGGTGGTGGTGATGGTTTTGGTGGTAGTCTCTCGCAAGGTGAACCCTAGTGGCGGAAAAAATATTGCCTTTAGGTGTGAGGCAAGGCACGGTGGAGGAGACGCTAGTCAATTCGGTCACTCACTGTTGTTGGCCAAAATCGCAGTGTACTTTTGATCAAACTATGCGATAGTTCTACAGAACCAATGCTTAATATTACGCGACATCAATATTGGCCGCGCCGCGGAACGGGTCTAGGTCTATATATCTTACTTGGGATTGGGTAATATAATCTATATAATTGTACCATTACCGTACCAAGATTGCGGTCATGGCATTCACGGTGAGACCCAATGGCCTGGTGAGACAGCTTCATACGACGGCTGTGCGGCTGAAAAATCCGTACTTTTTCTACGACCTGCAGTGCCAGCAGGGCCCGCCTGCGCACCGCGAGCAGGAGAACCCTGACTTCAAAGCCGGTCGTCGGATGTTTGATCCGCTGGCGGACTACCCGCAAGAGGACATGAAGACGCGTGTGAGCCGGGTCTTTGGCGCTTTGGGCTCGCGAGACGAGTCTCGCAAAGAGGCCATGCAGAAGGGTGTCACGGTTGCTGGGATCAATGTGCCGGCGCGGCCCGAGGAGCCGACGAATTGCTGCATGTCTGGCTGTATAAACTGCGTGTGGGAGCTCTACAAGGACGAGATCGAGGAATATAAAGGGATCAGAGCCCAGGCCCGCAGCAAGCTGGACCAACCCGAGTACGACCATGTCAAATGGCCTACGCAGCTGGGTCCCGAGCCGGTCGGCAGAAAAGTTCGCACGGGCCGCACCGACAAAGAGTCGGCTCCGCTCGAGCGGGCCGTGGAGCTCGAGAAGGAGGAGGAGGATGACGATGACCTGAACGAGGGCATCAAGGTGTTCATCGCTACCGAGAAAAAGCTGCATGAAAAACGACAGGCCCGGAAGGCCGAGGCCCAAAAAGCAGAGACCCAAAAGGCGGAGGCATAGAAACTATTGGGACCGAAATGCTGCGGGCGCACGCGGTGGTTATATATATTTTTTGCATGATGTGTACTTTATTTATCTACTGAGAAACAACAATTCCGTGAGCACGGAGGTCAGTCTTGGCCGCCGCGATCTGCTCCATGAGCTCCCGGTACTTCTCGGGCTTGTCATTGAAGGTCACGACGTCGTAGCCGAGTGTGAACAGCGCGTAGCTGCCGAACGAAACAAGCAGCCACCACGGGAGCACTGGCACCACCTCGGTTCGCACGGTATCCGGCAGCGGGATGACCGCAGTGTATAGCAAAGCCCACAGCGCGGCCAGCGCCAGCAAAAAAATGCCAGTCTCCGTAGCTTTGGTCATTATGTGTGAGCTGTAACCGGTGGGAAGGGGTAAATACGCGGCCGTACGCGGGGGATAGCCGGGGGGTCGCAACAGTTTCGTGCCTCTGGCTGGCATCGGCTGCGGCCAATTTGCAATGACACGGTCGCAGCCTGCACATTAGAAACGTGCATACTGGCTGGACTTTCTTCCACAAAGTTTTTTACAATTACATCTAAATATTACAACCACTAACCGCCGTGCAGAGTGGAGCTGAAATGCATGTTGTCCGCATTGCTGATAACAGAATCCTCTTTGTCAAGAAGTTCCCAGTCAGCGTCATTGATCAGGACCAGAATCCCGGGGCGCACCAATCCGTCCTGCAGAAAGATGTCCTCGTCGCCGCCGTTCGCCTTGATCCGCTTGGCCATCTCGTCGATCACATCAGTTACCAGAACCTGCTCGGCCGCAAACGGGATATCGAACTCCCGTTCGCCGCCAAACGCAATCTCTAAACCACCACTCACGCCGACCCGCATGTAGAATAGTCGCCTTAACCCTTTACCCGCAGGTACATAGGAATATTGCACCGGCGTCCAAAATTGCACGGACGTCCAGATTGCACTGGGGTTTAAACAGATATAGCACTTCAATTAAATAATTACTTCGATGTTCGCTGCGTAGTCCAGCATTCTATCGATAAGATCCTCTTCGCGGGTGGCCGCCTGGCTCTGCTCGTTTTCGGTCACCTCGGACACCGGCGCAAACGTGATATTCTGCTGCGACAGCCGCCAGCCCCGCTCGGCGCGCTCAGCAACAAAATTCTCCAGCTCGCTGTCCGATTTGAGGTAGAGCAGGTGCTTCGCGCTCGCCACAGGCAGCGAGCTGTAAGCAGCCTCCACGCACAGCGAGATCTCGTTGCGGATCGTTACCTCTAGGTAGTTGTTGCTCGACTTCATCAGCAGCAGAAACTCGGGCGCCGGGAATTGCGCGCTGTCCGTGACCGCTTTCCATGCTTTGTCGTAGGCACCCTCCATGAGCCACCGTTCAAGGCGCACGGGGTAGGACAGGTACTTGTCAGACTCCGGGTTATCGATGTTTTCCAGCTCGATGTGGAACTCGGAAATGCGGTCATTTGTGAGACAGAGCAACAGATAGAGTCCGACCATCTTGCTCTCATTGTCGCTCGGCGGGAGCTTCAGCGTGGAATTATAGAACGGCTTGAGCTCGAAGAGCAACCGCTCAACGTAGGTAAGCGAGCTCTCCGCGTGAATGCTCACGATGACGGCCATCTCCAGGAGCTGGCGGGCCGCAAGGAGGTCCGCGACTTCAAACTTCTTGCTCGGGTGCAGAAGCCCGACCTTGGCGTACTCCAGTTTGATTTCCGGAATGAGCTTAGCGGCGGCCGGATACTCCCGCTTCTCAAAAGCCGCGAGGAAATCCGCCGACAGGGTCTGCAATGCCATATGATCGTCGTGTGGTGGCAACTGCGCTGGGTTCGTGTTATGGCGGCGCTAGGTTACGGCTGGCAGGGCGCGCACCGTCGACCTCGCCCAAGCACCTCCCCACCACTACACCGAGCACCAGGACCTCTTCGGCGCCAGGGTGGTTCACGTCTGGGCAAGGCTACAGACACATGGTACTGCTACAGACCCGACAGTACACGTGATCAGCCACCACCCGCCCTAAAAAGATGGTGCACCATCCAACGGCTCTGCCCGCAGACGGCCCTGAAAATCTCAGTAACGGTCACGGGCTTTTAGGGCTAAGGGTGCCTCAGCGGCATATGCAGGTGCTATGCCTGCAAGGGGGCGTCAGCGGTCGTTCACAAGGGAATTTAAGGCCAGCGCGGGAGACCTAACTCAGGAAAAAGACCAAAAATAAGTGATGCATATTCCCTTCCACCGGTGTACTGAACCCTGTCATCGCGATCCCTGCGCACCCAAAGCGAAAAGTCGCGTTACATAAGAGCCCACCTTAACATCGCGATTAATACCGGTACAACGGATGTGGAAAATTGCTGTCCCTACCCTGAACCTCACCTGTCATTCTCCATTCTGGTGGTGGTCAGCTAATCAGGGTGCCTTGATATGGGGCAGCGTGGAAATATGCTTCCCGGTTGTCAGGTGACAAACTGCCAGACGTTGTGCGCGACTTCTTCTCAACAGAGACCATGGTGGAAACAGCAAACTGTGGGCTTTCTAACCGACGAAAACATGTACATGTGGTTTTTTATCGCATTTCTGGCTGGTTTAAGTGGTGATCAGACTCCATCTTCTATTTAAAGATTGAGGGTGCCTCAGCCTGCGCAAACAGCAATGACATAAACAACGTTAGGTTAGGGTATGTACATGCGACAGGTATGGAGTCGATCGAGTACTGACTGTACCTGTTCCCCACAAGTTAACGGTTGTTGCTTATACTTCATCTGAAATTCCTAACAGATCAGGTTCGGCGACCGAGGTCTGGCGTTTTGAAGGAGCGAGAATCCTGGAAGTGTAATTTTATTTTCCCTGCACTTAGTCTGCAGCTTGCTGCCCTCCAAGGCTCGTTGCTCTGCAGATTGATGGCAAATACCAGCATTTTTTTTATCTTTGACTCGGCTGGGGTAAAACACGTGGAAGAAATACAAGAACCGATAGAGGAATTTTGCGACTAAGGAGGCCAGAATGAGAGTCAAAAGCGACTTCTCTCCTGGATCAACGCCGTCTATAGCGTCGCTTTTGCCCGACTCCGCTGCCCATCCGCCCACGACCTCGGCGAGGGACTCGGTAGAGCCTGGGAAAGAAGCTGCTGCTTCGGGCACGAAGTTCGCGGAAACTGACGAGATTGTAGAGCCGTCGCCGCCGGTGGACGAGGAGGATTTGGAGGATTACCGCATCGGCGGATACCACCCCACGGACATCGGCGAGACGTTCAAGGACAACCGGTACGTTATTGTGCGCAAGCTCGGCTGGGGGTACTTCAGCACAGTTTGGCTCGCGAAGGACCGCCACGACAACGATGCCTACGTCGCGCTCAAGGTCGTGCGAGCGTCGCAAAACTATACAGAGACGGCCGTGGACGAGATCAAGCTGCTCAAAAGACTGCGTAATGCCGATCCGGAACATCTGGGTCGCGACTACGTCGTAGCCTTGCGGGATCAGTTTATCCATGTCGGTCCGAACGGCGCCCACGTCTGCATGGTTTTCGAGTTGCTCGGCGAGAATCTGCTGAGTCTCATGAAGAGGTACCACTACAAGGGCATACCGATTGTGCTCGTTAAGCAAATCACGATGCAGGTTCTGCTGGCCATGGACTACACACACCGCAAGTGCGGGATGGTGCACACCGACATCAAGCCCGAGAATGTGCTGATCCGCATTTTCGACGTCAAGCGCGTGATAGACGAAATGGAAGCGCTACTGGGCGAGAATAAGCAGGAGCAGCGTGATACATTCTTGCACGAGCAGCAGATCCAGCAAGACGAACAGAAGTCGTCGAGCGTAGGCAGCACCGGCAGTGTGGGCACGCCGGAGTCTGTGGATAGCTCGAATTTCCCGGGGTCAATGAAGCGGAACCAGTCGTTCGTGCGGGGCTCGCAGCCGCTCACATCGCCGCTGACGCGGCCCCAATCTGCCCGGGGCAGCACGAGCTCGAAGTCGTCGATGACGGGCGAGTTGAGCGGCGATAGCTCACCTGCAGCAGCTGCAGCTGCAGCGAACGGAGCCGGCACTGCAAAGAGCCGCGGCTCGGTCCCCGAGGTGGTGGTGCCGGACAACCACCTACAAGTTTCAGGCGACGCGCCGCAGCCGCACCGGAACACGAGCCGCAATTCACAGCCCTCTGGAACGAACAATAAGGCCAAGTGCCCCAGCGAATGCCAGCGGCTTCATGGAGGAGGACTCACCGCCCTGGATGAGGAGCTGGTAACGGTGAAGATCGCTGACTTTGGCAGCGCGTGCTCCGTGGACCACCATTTCACAGACGATATCCAGACCCGGCAGTACCGCGCGCCTGAGGTGCTGCTTGGCGACCAGTGGGGCGCCGGCGTGGACTGCTGGAGCGTCGCGTGCATGGTGTTCGAGCTTCTCACGGGCGACTACTTGTTCGAGCCCCAAAGTAGCACGACCTACACGAAGGACGAGGACCACATTGCCCAAATAATGGAGCTACTCGGCCCGATGCCGCCACATATGCTACAGAGCAAGAATGCACGCCACTTTTTCGACAGCCGCGGGCGGCTGCGGAATATCCACAACCTCAAAGTGTGGCCCCTGTACGATGTTTTCATCGGCAAGTACGACTACCCACCCGAGCTTGCGCGCCAACTGTGCGACCTGCTTCTTCCGATGCTGGACATGAACCCGGAAACAAGGACGGACTGCGGCTCGCTGGTGCACTGCGACTGGCTTAAGGACACAGCCGGGTTCGACGACTTCGAAATCGACCGCGACCCCAGTGTGCCGGCCGCAAATGCCGTGCCAGGGTGGTCGCAGGAGATCGTTCAGACCGAGGAGCAGGCCCAGGACGACCTCGCTTCTAGCCAGCGCGAGCTAAACAAGATGTGGATCCACGGCGATACCCCGTCCGTGCCCACACCTGATCCGAAGCAGGTCGTCAACGAGGCAGGTGCTCAGTGACGCGCAATGTAGAGTGCACATGTACACTAGGTTATTTATGTTATTTAGGATACTTATGATGATACCTAACACACATTCGCCTCACTCGATGAGCTTATACTGGCCAGAGTCCAGCCGGGCCCGCATCTCCATGACGGCACGCAACTGTGCGGACGGCTCCGTGTACGGGCGGGTGCTGGCCTTGCGAGCAGGTAAGCGAGCGCCGTTGTCTTCAGCTACTCTCTTGGCCGGGCGCAAAGAGGCCTCGATATTCGCCTCCGATCGTGGGGTAAGTTTACCAACGACGGGCCCCATGGCAGTGCTGGTTCCCGACCAGTTGATCGCGAGCTCGGTATCGGTTTTGTACGCCACGAGGCCCTTCCCCCGGACTTTTTGGGGCCGCGACTTCGCGAGCTTGAGCGCTTGCGGGCGCGCGGGGCCCAACAGCAGGACCGTATCCGTGACCGTCAATGCCGATTCCTGCCACGCGCCGTTCGCCAGCTGCTGCTGGAGGAAGCGGCAAGCCAGGGGTGACTCGCGCTCAAAGAGCTCAATTGAAATGTCCACGCTCTGATTCGGGATCTTAACAAACATTCACACCAGTGGCCATGGCCGGCGGGGGTCTTAGAAGTCGTAGTTTTGTAGCTAGTGGTGCTGGTGCTAGTGTGCTGCCAGTAGTGTGGTGCTGGTGGTGGTTCTTATGAGGTGAGTTTGGGGTGGGCAGGGAGAACTTTTCACCATGCCTAAGCTCGAGCTCGCCGTGAAAGCGCCCGTGTTGGCGTATCCCGCGCTGTGTTTGGCCACTCTCGGCAACCACCTGAGTGCCGAGTCGCCCTTTACTTTCTCTGTTGTTGATGAGAAGGAAATCGCCCCCGGCAAGCCGGCGGCCCTCGACGGCCGCCCGCTGTCCACCGAGGAGGCCGTGCAGGCCGTGCAGGCCGCCTTTGCTTCCGACGTGAAGCTCGAGGTCGACTCTAAGTGGCTCGGTGTGGCGCTCGGCCCGCTCCAGGGCAAGAATTTCAAGGAGATCATGCCGTTTTTGGAGGAGATCGAGGCGTACCTGAACTTCCGCTCGTTCTTCAGCAACGATGCCACCAGTGTGACGGCCACGGATGCCGTTCTGTGGGGTGCGCTCCGCGCAAACGGCGTTGTTGGTGCCTCCTGTAAGAACGGCCAGTACATCAACCTCGCCCGCTGGTACAAGTACTGCGACCAGTCGCCTGTGTTGGGCGGCAGCGTGGCCAGCCTCCAGGAGCAGCTCAAGGAGGTGCGCCACACGGCCAAGGTCCAAACCAATAAGAAGCAGGAGTCGAAGGCGAGCTTCGACATTGACCTCGTGGACGCCGTCGATGGCCAGGTCGTCACGCGGTTCCCGCCCGAGCCGAGCGGATTCATGCACATTGGACACGCTAAGGCCGCGATTCTCAACGAATACTTCGCCCACGCCTACCACGGCAAGCTCATTGTGCGGTTCGACGACACGAACCCGAGCAAGGAGAAGGAGGAGTTCACAGACTCCATCTTGGAGGACATTGCGCTGCTCGGTATCAAGCCTGACGTGATCACGTACTCGTCGGACTACTTCGACCACATGTACGACCTCGCGCTCAAGATGATCAAGGAGGGCAACGCGTACTGCGACGACACGCAGCTCGAGCTCATGCGCGAGCAGCGCGGCGAGGGCATCCCCAGCGCCCGCCGCGACCGCACGGTTGAGGAGAACTTGCGCGTGTTTGACGAGATGAAGAAGGGCAGCGAAGAGGGTCTCAAGAACTGCCTGCGTGCGAAGATCTCCGTTGATGACAACAACAAGACCCTACGCGACCCGGTCGTTTACCGGTGCAACCTGACGCCGCATGTGCGCACCGGTGACAAGTGGAAGATGTACCCGACCTACGACTTCTGCTCGCCGGTCGTGGATGCCGTCGAGGGCGTCACCCACGCCCTGCGTACGAACGAGTACCGTGACCGTAACGCGCAGTACGCGTGGATGCTCAAGGCGCTCGGTTTGCGCACTGTGCACATCTGGGACTTCTCGCGGATCAACTTCATCCGCACGCTGCTGTCCAAGCGGAAGCTGCAGTGGTTCGTCGACACTGGCCGCGTCAGCGGCTGGGACGACCCGCGCTTCCCGACCGTCAAGGGCGTGCGCCGGCGCGGTATGAGCGTTGAGGGTCTGCGCCAGTTCATTCTCCAGCAGGGCCCGTCGCGGAACATTCTGAACCTGGACTGGTCTCTGATCTGGAACGTCAACAAGAAGGTCATCGACCCTACGGCGCCGCGCTACATGGCCGTCGAGCACCCTACAGCGTTCGTGCTCAGCGACAAGGTCGAGACCCACCTTGAGGAGCGCGCCTTGCACAAGAAGAACCCTGAGGTCGGCACGAAGAAGATCTGGGTGGGTAACAACCTCATCATTGAGCAGGACGATGCCCAGACGCTAAAGGAGGGCGAGGAGCTCACGCTCATGGACTGGGGCAATGCCGTTGTTGACAAGATCGAGGGCGACGGCGAGACCGTGCAGACTGTATATGCGCATCTGCACCTCGACGGTGACTTCAAGAAGACCGAGCACAAGCTCACGTGGCTCGCAAAGACCGACGACCTCACTGATGTTGAGCTTGTGGCGTTCGACCACCTCATCACCAAGGACAAGCTCGAGGAGGGCGACGAGGTTACCGACTTCCTCACCCCGGAGACCATCTTCAAGGGCTCGTGCTTGGCCGACCACAATGTTGCGCATCTCCCGGAGGGCGCAATCGTCCAGTTCGAACGCAAGGGCTATTTCCGCGTCGACGAGGTCGCCACAAAGGACCACAAGATGGTCATGTTCGCCGTGCCGGACGGCAAGGTTGTGTCACGCTACGGTGCCAAGAAATAATCATTCTATATACTAATCCTGGCGATTTCTGTTTATGGAATTTTCTAGTGCTCAGTCTCGAGCGGAAGAGCGAGTGCTCGTTTTGGCGATCAACTTACTTGGATAAGGGTAGCTTTAGAGACTGATAGGAAATATATATATTTTGATGGCGCGGCCCGCGGTGGAAAAAGATTGGTGGCCCGACGCCCAGCGCCGTCTTGTGCGACGCCGGCTTTACTGGGTGCTTTTCGGACTGCGCACGTTGACCTGCGCGCCCAGCACGCTGGCCGTCTGGGCGTATATTCGCGAGGCGCAGAAATGCGTAGTTAGCACGCGCTCTCTCAGTGCGTGCTCCTTGAACACCTGGCTCCCGGCAATTTGGTGCATAGTCAGTGGTTACATGACCTGGCTCGGGCTTAAAGGCATGATCAAGCGGTGGGTGTTCACATACAGCGAGGTTGGTGCCGTGTTCCGCGTCGTTACGTGCGTCCTCATAAACTATCTCGCCATCTCCACACTGACGCATTTCCGGCATAGTCGCGGCACAACCAGCATGATTGATCTCCAAATTTGGATCCTCATCTCGGTGATCCTAACGATTCTGTACACTTTGCAGACATTCATAAACAGCGACTTGGGCACGACCCGCGGCCGCAAAACACTCAACCTGTTCCACATCGCCGTGTACGCAGTGATCCCGATAGGACTAGCATCCTTCCTCACCATGCTCGCACTGATTCGCAACCTAATGCTGGTGCAGCTCTATTTTTCCACCGCGTAGGCAGGAACCAGCGGGAACCAGCAGGAGTCTGCCGGGAGCCGTCGGGGATGCGTCGGGGCTGCGGGACTGCGTCGGAGCTGCGGGGCTGCGTCGGGGCTGTGACGAGAGCGTTGTATAACAAATAACTTATTATATTTATTTATTCTTGCGCTTTGCGCAGCACAAGGAACCGAACGAAAATCTCCATAAGAGACACGCAAATGCTCAGCCCAATCAGCCCGATCATGATAACGGTGATGCGATCCATGTTGAACTCAGCGATTGAGTCGCCGAGAATCGAGGCCAGCTCGAGGAACACCGATTGACGCTCATTGAGCACAAGCACGCGCTCGTCGATCTCAAGGTACTCGCGCAGTGCATTGAAAAGCGGGAATAGCGAGGGCTCGCTGTCCCAAAAAAACTCGGGGATGTCCAACACGTTGGAGCTCAGGTTGACGTCGACGCGCAGCTTGTAGAGCCGCCCACTGATCTTGAGCAGTTGCTCGCGGTTCATGCCGAGCTTACCCGTGAGCGCCAGCGTCTTGGGCACGGTGCGCACGTCCTTCAGATTGGTCTGCATATGGTCCTCGAACCCGCAAAGAATAGTAGATTGGGCCATGGCGTGCGACATCGCGAGTTTTAGCATGTGCGAGTTGTTGCTCAGATAGATGATATCGTTGAAAATGCGCGGCTTGTCGGTCTCGCCGAGATCATAAGTGAATTTGAGCTCCTCGCTCTGGATCTCTTGGTCGTTGTACGACTTGATCACGAGATCGTCGTTGCCCAAACAGAGGTCGGCTAAAATCTGCTTTTCCTGAGCCTCCTTGAAATTCCAAAACACGAGCACGCCGTAGTTGAACACAAATAGTTCGGCATGTGATGTGAAGTGATCCAGCTTCTTGATGTTCGCCAGGTTCTGGCGGTCTTCCTCCTCGCCCTCGGTTCCAGGGGAGCCAGCATGGCCACGGTCGCGCTGGCTGTTGATGGGCGCGTCCGCGTTAGGGCGCGGCGAGAAGTCCTGAGGCTCTGAAGGGTTGTCCTCTGGTGCTTCGAAGGCGGAGAAATACTCATAATGGTGGTCGCGTTGCTCGGATATGTCGATCATCCGCTCCATTGACCGGTCGTCTCCGCGCGAGCTCTGGATACGGTAGTCCACGCCGTTTCCCGGTAGAAGTGGCAGCAGGTAGTCGGCAAACAGCGCCTCGTCGTACAGCCGCACCCGCGCGCGGTGCTTCGTTTTGAGATAGTGCGCGACCTTTCTTAGAAGGATGCCCTCGGAAATCAGGTACGACGTGACCCGCATCGTGTCCTGGTTGTCGGCACTGGACTCCTGGCGGGACTCCGAGCCGGTGCCGGTTTTGATCTCGTTCGAGTCCGGGATCAGCACGAGCCGCTGCGACTGTTTGGACGTACGGCTCGGCAGCGGCTTGCTCAATTGGGGCACCGGCTTGACCTGCTTGCCCAAGGGGCTCGGCTGCGGCGTACCCGCGCGGGCTTCCGAGCGCGGCTCGGACAGGGCGCCGTACGTCGGCGATTTACTCGGCGAGAGGCTGGCCGGCGGGTCCAGCAATGGCACATTCTCGGGCCCGCGTCTCCGCGCAATGGGTGACCGGTGGGTGGATGTGCGGTAGTTGGAGGTTGAGCCGGCCGGCCGGCGGTAGGCGCTCGGCACTTCAGACGTGTTCGACAGAATGCTGTCAACTGAGAGCGAATTGAGGCGCCGCGAGACGAAAGGCGCAGAATGTGCTCTTGAATGCCGCACATCCGTCACCAGAATGGACGGACTGCGCCGAGACGTTGGGGTCTGCCTGCTCATCACGGGCGAGTGCAGGCCGATGAGATTGTTGAGGACTCGTAGATCAAAATCATGTGAGCCTTGCCCTGAAATCATGGCCGGGGGGTGTCTGACCACCTGTTGAACGGCTATAAACGAAGTTTAAATATATTGAGAAAAAAAAAAACAAAATGGGCTCTCTAGAGTCGTCCTTCATACTCCCACTGTAGGCATTGGGTACACATTGGTGCACTGTGTGCGGCGCACCTCAATGCACCGTTAGGCGCAGAGCGGCGCCTACCCTTGTGCGTGCGCTCTAACCCCTGTGGGTTGGGCGGGCCGTGCTTTATTCAGCGACACGCGTCTACCCTGCCCTTCCTACCGGAGCTGAACTGACGAAATCTGAGTATGCACCGCAGACCCGCGCACAGCAAGCGGAACAACCGCTTAAATGTTCTCATCGCCGGCTCAGGCGGGTGCGGAAAGTCGACGCTGATCAACGCGCTGTGCAATGGCCACGAGGTCGCGAGCACCGCGGAGTGGCTTGACGTGCCCGCGCAGCAGGCGATCCAGCCGCGTCCGCTGCGGCTGCGCACCTACACCGAGGACATGGCCGACAACGACTTCGGAAGCGTGACGTTCCGCATGGTCGAGACCCAAGGTCTTGGCGACAACCTCGACAACCGGGAGCACATCGAGGGCATTGTCAAGTACGTCGAGGGTCAGTTCGACGAGGTGCTGGCCGAGGAGTCGCGGATCAGGCGCAACCCGCGATTCACAGACAGCCGCGTGCACGCCGTCGTGTACATGATCGAGGCCACGGGCCACGGGCTGCGCGAGCAGGACGTGCAATTCATGCAGCGCGTGTCCAGCGTTGCTAACATCATCCCAGTGCTGGCGAAGTCCGACTCGCTCACCCCGGCCGAGGTCCTGACCAACAAGCGGCTCGTTTACGAGGATATTGAGCACTACAAAATCCCGATCTACCAATTCTACAACGAAAACGGCCAGAGGGGATTTGGGAGCCAGAAGAGCCTGGCCGACGACGACTACAACTTCGACGACAATGACGAGCCGAACGAGACGTACTTGGCGATGCGCAAGCTCCAAGAGTCCTTGCCGTTCGCCGTCATCGCGTCCGACAAATCCGTGCAGACGGGCAACGCCGGCCAGCGCGCGCTCGTCCGCGAGTACCCGTGGGGTATCCTCAACATCGAGGACCCAAAAATCAGCGACTTCAGCACCCTCAAGGACCTGTTGCTCTACTCGCACATGGAGGACCTGAAGGAAACGACCAACGATATCTTATACGAGCGGTACCGCACGCTCAGACTGTCGGAAGACCCTGGCTTCAACGCCGCAGTCTCGGCCGCCAATGCACCCATCACGGCCTCGCGCGCGAACTTGGCGTCCGTCGTCAAGCAGCCCGCGCCGCAGCCGCCTCAGCAGCCTCAGCCGCCTCAGCAGCAGCCCGCGCCGGTCAACGGCAACCCTTACGGATACAACCGCCAGTCGAGTGCTGGATCGGCCCGCGGATCGAACTACAACACGAACTCCCGTGTCGTTAGTGGCGGTGGGTCGCTGTATGGCGGGGGTTCGCGCGTCATGAGTGGCACTGGATCGACCTACGGCGGCGGCTCGCGCGTCAGTAGTTCAAGTGCCCACAACCCGGAATATGTCTCGCGTGAGAATAGATTAATAGAGGAGGAGGAGCTGCTCCACCGAGACGAGAAGCTCGTGCAGGACGAGCTCGAGGTCCGCCGCCAAGAGCTCAGGCGGCGCGAACTCGAGCTCAAACGGCTCGAGGAAAAGCTCCGACAGGATGCCCAGCTCCTCCAACAAACAAAGTAATTTAAGACAATTTTATCTCTCCCATACAGTAAATCTAATATTCATAAAAGCCGCGACCGGATTTTTTGCCCAAATAGCCGGCTGAGGCGTAGTTTCTAAGTGAATTCGCAGGCCGAAATTTCGAGTCGCCCGTCTCCTTGAGAAGGACCTCCATGATGGCGAGAACGGTGTCAATGCCGATCAGATCAGCCAAAGCCAATGGGCCCATAGGCATGCCACACCCGTTCTTCATGATACTGTCGATGTCGGCAGCAGAGCCCACACCGTTCTCAAACAGCAACACGGCCTCGTTGATCATCGGCACAAGGATCCGGTTGGCCAGGAACCCGGGCGCGTCCAGTGAAGAGCTCGGGACTTTGCCGACCTTGGTCATGAAATTCACAGCAGCACTGTGGACCTCGTCGCTCGTTTGCAGAGCTCGAATGACCTCGGCACCTTTTAAAACCGGCACGGGGTTGAAGAAATGGAGGCCGATCACCCTACTTTCCGCACCTCGAGCGGCAGCAGCGATTTTAGTTAGGCTGATACTGCTGGTGTTTGAGGCCAGAATCGTTGATTTCTCGGCCGTTTTGGCAAGGTCCCCGAAAAGCTGCAGCTTCAGGTCCGGGATCTCGGGAACGGCCTCAATCACTAAGTCCGCCGACTTGACTGCGGAATCAAATGCTGTGGAAAAAGAAAGTCTGCTCAGTGTATCCTCGGCGGTCTTGGCATCGATTTTCTCTTTACTGACCTGCTTGTCCAAGAGCTTCTTGATCAGATCCGAGGCCTTCGTCACACTTTTCTCATTGACGTCGTAAATCGTGGTCGGGAGTTTTCCATTGAGCAACGATACAAAGGCAATGCCGGCGCCCATCTGGCCGGAGCCAATTACTGTAAGTCGATTCGTCGAAAACAGCCGTTTGAACAACATTGCGGGGTAACGCGAAAAGGGTTCGTCTCGAATATATACACAGATACGTGTACCCCCATACTATATGTATAGCGGACTATAAACAATGAATCTTAGTGAAGGGCCGCATCTTGGAGTTGCAAAATAGAGAATTTCTTTGGAAACATATTCTCAACTTGGGTGATGTTTTCGTCGTATCGAGTAGAGAGTAAATAGGATATCAGGGACAATATGCCCTACCATTCAACTTTTTCTCCGTTCATAAGCTAACTCATTGTCGTGATTTATGGTTCAATGGCATGCACAAGTCGAAGTTCTCATGATCTCGGCTTGTTAGCAGCCACCTCCACATTGGTGGTGGTTGGGAGCCTACCCTGTCTCCATATCCACAGCTATCTTTGTGCTCACACACACATACTTGCCACTAGCTGGCAGCTAATTGGGTCACTATGTCACAGAAACTTCAGTTGTTATGGAGTCGCTCTGCGGTCTACATTCATCCCACAAAGCAATCCAGTGAGAATGTTTTGGGATATCTTTCACTAACTCGGGCCGCAAATGGCGAGATTCTAGTCTCTTGGGTGCCAGAAAGCTTGATCAAGCTTAGCCAGAAGGATTTCGACAGCTACTTGGCGGTGGAATTGGATGACATGGGCGATATCCAGAGTGACAAGCAAGTTTACATCAGTGCACCGTCGTCTTCGGGGTGGGCAGCGCGTTCCACGCATGCATTTTCAGTGCCGATATCGAAAATCTTCAGCTTGCAAATTCGAGAACCTTCGCTTGGATGGTGGTACGGCAGTGTTTTGATTTTCACGCGGAGTCAGGAGCCCATGCCGGCTCTGTTTTTCCACGACGATGTGTCAGAAGCTGATAAGAAGCGGCGGCGAGAGATGACAAAGGTCGATAACCACGAGTGGGGTGGTCGTATTTTCTTGAAAAAGCTCGAGGAATACGCCAGAATTATGCCGTCGACTGTAGAGAAAGGCGTATATCTCGTGAACCCGGACGCCAAGGATAAGCTTGCATTCAGCCCGCACCTACAAGCTCCGGCCAAGCCCGTGAGCAAGCCGGCCGCAAAGTCACCAGCCTGGACGGATATCAAGTGGAATGTCTTGGAGAAGCTTGCGCAGGTCACGCGATACTCGCGAAAGGCTAGTCAGAAGATGTTTGACAACTCGCCGGCCCCGGTGCGTGCGATGCTGAACATCCCCGAGGTAGAGCAATTGGGTCAGGACTTCGACAGTGCCCGGGTCTTTTTGGCAGAGTGGGCGCTGGGAATTGCTAAAGATCAGGAAGACATGGAGAGGAAGAAGATCGATGTCATTTGGTCGGACTCAGCTGTAGACGATGGATTCTCCTTCGTTAGCACCCAGCAGGTTGCCGAGCGGCGCAATCCGGTCACATTGGAAGAATGGCACTCGTTCTTCGACTATGACAGTGGGGGTCAACTCTCCATCACTGTTCAGGAAGTCAAAGATCGAATCTTTCATGGAGGCCTCGAACCACCGGCTCGGCCCGAAGCGTGGCTTTTCTTGCTTGGTGTGTTCCCCTGGGGCAGTAGCAAGGTTGAGCGCCAGTCGATTCTTTCTGAGCGCCAGGCGCAGTATTATCGCTTGAAGCGCCAATGGTGGGAAGATGTGGACCGACAGCAGCAAGACGACTTCTGGAAAGACCAGCTCAGCCGTATCGAGAAAGACGTACTGCGGACTGACCGACAGCTGCCAATCTTTGCTCACTCAGACATCCCGCATCCAGATCCGGAGAGTCGGTTTGCATCCAGTGGGGCCAATCCGCATTTAGAGCAGCTCAAGGATATTCTGGTCACGTACAACGAGTACAACGTGAACTTGGGCTACGTTCAGGGCATGACTGATCTGCTATCGCCTCTATATGTCGTGCTTCAGGACGACTCGCTGGCATTCATCGCATTCTGTGAGTTCATGAAGCGAATGGAGAGGAACTTCATCCGATCCCAAGAGGGAATGCGCGACCAATTACAGACATTGGGCCACCTAACACGCTTCATGCTACCTGCCTTACACACCCATTTGGCGAAGGCCGATAGCACGCATTTCTTTTTCTTTTTCCGCATGATCCTGGTTTGGTATAAACGGGAGTTCGAGTGGGATGACGTCCTCAGGCTGTGGGAAGTGCTGTGGACGGACTACTATTCCAGCCAGTTCCACTTATTTGTTGCTCTGGCTGTACTGGACCTGAATAAAGAGATTATCATGGGACGGCTACACTACTTCGATGAAATACTGAAGTACATCAACGACCTCGGCATGACCTTAGATTTGGACATTGTGCTTGCCCGAGCCGAACAGCTTTTCATCAAGTTCAAGATGGCTATTGAGATGGTCGATCGCCAGAAACGCGAAGGCCCTAATCCCCAGGATGCCCCAGAGATCACTGACGACTTGAGACAGCTGCTCAGTAAGAACATTGTAGAGCAGTACGAATGCGTGAGAGAGCCTGGCACCGGCGGTGGGTGACTTACCAGTTATTATTTATTTTATCTAAATCTTTAGGCAATACTCCGAATTTTTCCTTGTCTATCAGTTTCAGGCTTTGGTTTCAAGCTTCGGTTTCAGGCTTATCAGTCTTCGGCTGTGTGTGTGTGGTGTGGCCGCGATGCCACCGCCGCTGCCTAAGGGCAAGGACTCGTAATGCATTAGTTTATTACGCCTTCTAGAACCCTCTGCCCTGACCGTTAATTCTTGACTCTTAAGGTAAGGTCCGCGCTCGCCCCGTCTAACTAACCAGATCTGCTCTCTCAATCGGCGCGGCCCCGCCACCCTCAATTTCACTCTCTTGTATACTAGATATGGCAGATACAGTCCCTTACTCTGGTGTCCCTGTTTGGCAGAGGGACAGTGATGTCCAGGAATGCCCAATCTGCTCGGCATCGTTCAATTTCTTGTTTCGAAAGCACCATTGCCGCATGTGTGGCCGCGTTGTGTGTGGAAATTGCTCGCCAAAAGCTGAGAAGTACCTTGCGACCTCCTATGTCGTTGCGCCCCCCAATCAGCCGTTCCTCGAGTCGCCGCATATCCCCCATCGCACCTGTCTCGAATGCAGCGCGGAGCTGGCAATGATTCGCCGAGCTCTCAGCAGATCGCCACAGCCCCCCGGAGGTCGGGTTGCGGATAGCTCTAGTAGCATACGAAGCGGGCTCTCTACCGAATTGATGGTGCAGAGCGTTATACCCGGATCAGACAACGACTATCTCGGCCGCTGTCCTGTTTGTGACTTCCAGCTGTTCAATTTGCCAGAACCAATGCAGGAAGCCCACGTTGATTCTTGCCTCAAGGCGTACAGCACCTCTCCCTCTCATGGCGCGGCTGGACCGCACCGCAAACGCATGCTGATTTCACGCCTACCTAAGAAGGAGTCGGTCACGCTCGGCGATTGCCCCATTTGTTACGAAGATTTTGAGCCTGGAGACTCTGTAGGACGCCTTGAATGCCTCTGTGTGTACCATGAGAAATGCATTCTCGAGTGGTTCAGCAGAAAGGGAGTCGGCTCCTGTCCTTTGCATAATCATGACGCCTAGGCCAAATCACCTTTGTATCCACTACATTGACCATTTCATTTTTTTGCATTCGAATCAATTACACATTAATTGCCTCTTATTTTATTTAGCCTACCATTCCCATAGCACACTGGCCATGGCCATCATCATCATACCCTATATAGCACCACCGCTTACTCACCCTAAATTTTTCGATCTTAATATAATTTCACCAAAATGCATTTGATGTACACCCTGAATGCTGAGGGCAAGCGAGTCTATACGCTTGCCAAGCAGACGGAATCTGGTGAGATCACCAAATCTGCGCACCCGGCGCGCTTCTCCCCTGACGACAAGTACTCCCGTCAGCGCGTCACTCTGAAGAGACGCTACAACCTACTGCCCACCAAAACCACCCAGTAAACTTGGACTGACTTCATTTATAGCTGTCAATAATTTATTTATTACACCTTCTGATCCTCTCGTATCGATATCTGTCTATTATACTGACCCCCAACTCGGGCACCATCTCCACATAACTAACTATCAGCACACCCCACCACACACTCACAACCCACCCGAATACGAGCAGCGGGGATCTTTCATGACAGGTTCAATGACCTATCCGTCAGACAAATACGGCCTTCCCAAGACGGATCACACAAAATGGCGCCTCGTGACGGATGAAGTTGGTCGTCAAGACTGGGTCTACGACGAGAAGGGCGAAATCGAGCCAACACACTTTACGCGTTACCAAATGCAGAACGGATTCCAGCCTAGCCGTACCTACGATTCGAAGCCAAAGACTGCGCATGAAGCGGCCGAACGATGCTTTCGATTCTTGGGTCAATTGCAGGACTCTCATAGCGGCATTTTCCCGTGTCAGTATGGCGGGCCGATGTTCATGCTCATAGGATACGTGGTTGCAAAGTACTTCTGCGGTGTACCATTCAATGATGCTGAGAAAATTGAGATCACTCGGTACCTGGTGAATCGCGCCCATCCCGTCGACGGTGGGTGGGGCCTGCATTCGTATGGCGACTCCACGGTGTTCGGGACTACAATGAACTACGTGATTCTAAGGCTGTTGGGGATGTCTGCTAGTCACCCAGCTGCACAAAAGGCCCGCAAAAAGTTGCTGCAGCTCGGCGGCGCTGTGGGAAACCCAATGTGGGGCAAGGCCTACTTAGCGCTTCTCAACTTGTACGATTGGGAAGGCGTTAATCCGGCGCCTCCAGAGCTGTGGATGCTTCCTTATAGTGTGCCGATCCATCCAGGAAGGTGGTGGGTTCACACACGGGCAATCTACTTACCCATGGGGTATCTTAGTGCGGCCCGGGCCCGCTGTGATCTTACGCCGGTTCTCGAAGAGCTCCGTAATGAGATTTACCCGAAAGGATTTGATGCCATTGACTTTTCTCAGCACCGTAACACGGTCAATGGCGTCGATCTGTATTATCCGCACTCGACAATGTTGAATGTGGCCAATTCCGCGCTTGCATTCTACGAAAAGTATTTGCGGCCTAACTGGCTAAAGAAAAAGGCCCTGAAACGGTCAGCAGATCTGGTTCTTATGGACTTGCAAAATACTGATTGGTTAGCGATTGCGCCCGTATCCAACGCATTGAACGCTATGGTTATGTACTTGGAGAATGATCGCGATATAGAGTCGCCTCATTTCAGAAAGTTTTTGGAAAGATGGCCAGACTTTTTGTACATGACGCCCGAAGGCATGTTCATGTGCGGTACAAATGGCGTGCAAGTCTGGGATGTGGCGTTTGCACTCCAGTACTGCGTTGTGGCCAACTTGGCCGAAAATCCGGAATTCCGCGACGTGATTATTCGCGGTTACCGTTTCTTGGTGAGATCGCAGTTCGACTCCGAGGCCCTTCCGGGTAGTTTCCGCGATCATCGCGACGGCGGGTGGCCCTTCAGCACAAAGCCGCAAGGCTTCACAGTGAGCGACTGCACAGCCGAGGCGATAAAGGCTATAATCATGGTGCAACATGTTCCCGGATTCGAATTCCTGGCCGAGGAGATTGCTGATGAGAGGCTATATGCGGGAATCGATACTCTGCTATCTATCCAGAACTGGGGCCGGTTCCACTATGGTTCATATGCGTCGTACGAGCGCATTAAGGGGCCCGAAATTTTGGAAAAATTGAACCCGGCTGAAGTTTTTGGAAATATCATGATCGAGTATCCGTATGTGGAGTGCACAGACTCGTCCATATTGGGACTGCACTACTTCAGCCAGTACTATGACTATCGCAGCGACGACATCAAGCGGGCTATTGATGCGGCTGCTCGATATATCATCAGCTTTCAGAGACCAGATGGTTCATGGTACGGCTCTTGGGGCGTATGTTTCACCTACGCAACAATGTTTGCCATTGAGGCACTGGTCACTCAGGGTGCTACGTATGAAAACAGCGACCCAGTGCGCAAGGGCTGCGACTTCCTGGTATCAAAGCAGGAGCCGGATGGCGGCTGGGCTGAAGATTTCCGATCGTGTGAGCTCTTCAGCTACGTTCGCCACGAGTCCTCTCAGGTCGTGCAGACCGCTTGGGCTCTAATCGGATTGGTTCTTGCTGGGTACCAAGATCAGTCCATGCTATCTCGAGCTGCTCACTTCCTCATGAGCCAGCAGAATTTGGACGGATCGTACACAGCTGGACACGTCGAGGGTGTTTTCAATCACTCGTGCGCAATCGAGTATCCCAATTATAAGTTTTACTTCCCTATGAAGGCCCTGGGGATGTACGCTCAACAGAAGAAAAAATTAGCTTAATTATCTACCAAATAAGCGAGTAGCGACTCAATTCCACGCACCATTTCTGAGGTCGGCAGACCAGCCAGATTTGCAGCAGCACCCTGGGCGCAAGTGTATGGTAGATGGACGAATCCCGCCCGGGTTTTGCGGTTATTTGCGTGGTTCATATGTAAGGCCCCGTACAAGACATGATTGCAAAGAAACTGACCTGCCGACCACGAGCTGTAGGCGGGCACCTGCTGTTTGCTTACAAGATGCTCGACGATCTTTTTCACGGGGATGGTCGCGAAATGGGCATCGCTTCCTTGCTCGTATATCGGAGTTCCCTGATGGAGGACGCCGGCATTGTCAGGTATGGATGCGTCGTCCATGTTGACGCCTATCATCTCTATAGAGATGCGTGTGCGTCCGCCAGCCTCACCTAGCATAATCACATCGGTGATCGTGTTGTCTCCTTCCAGAGTTTTGGCAATAGCCGCTATACTCTTGTGGTAAACTACTGGTAGCTGCATGACAATTATCTTGACACCATTAATTTCGCTGGGCAAGCGTGAAGCCACCTCCCAGGAAGCGTTGATGGTCTGGTCGCCAAACGGCTCGAACCCGGTGACGAGAATCGTCATGCGTTGAAGATAATACCAAGATGTGGGTATCTGTTGACGTTAACGTAAAAGTAGGAGTTCTTAACAAGAGGGGCTATGGCCAAATCGGTAAGGCGCGTGACTACGAATCACGAGATTCCAGGTTCGAGCCCTGGTAGCCTCGAATTTTTTTGGCTCACTGCTTGAAGTGAACGCACCATCCACCAATATTATCAATTTTTTTCTTCTCCTTTTGGTTACTAAAACTAGAAATTGCTCAACACTATTATCCAGATCTTTTCAAGACGTCATTCTAACTTGTATGCCGTGCTTTCTCATTTGATTTTGTTTAGCGCGCCAAAAATGCGGGGTCCTTATCACGTGTACCCTAGAGTCATTTCACCAACACTACTTGTCCATTCATCAACCAGCCCGAATGAGCAGTAAGCTGAAGATCCTCGTCCCTGTCAAGCGAGTTGTTGACTACGCGCTTAAGCCACGTGTGAACGCGGCAAACACCGGGTTCGATTTGCAGGGCCTTAAGTTCTCGATTAACCCGTTCTGTGACATTGCCGTGGAGGAAGCCGTCCGACTTCGGGAGAAGCACAAGAAGGAGGTCGAGGAGATCCACACTGTTTCTATCGGCCCCTCAAAAGCCCAGGAGATCCTCCGGGTCGCGCTCGCCAAGGGTGCCGACTCAGCGACTCTCGTTGAGAGCGACCAGGACCTTGAGCCGCTCGCGGTTGCCAAGGTGCTTGCAAAGGTCGCTGAGGAGAAGCAATCCAATCTGATTATTCTTGGCAAGCAGACTATTGATACGGACGCGAACCAGACGGGCCAAATTCTCGGTGGTCTGCTCGGCTGGCCGCAAGCGACTTTCGCCTCGGAGGTAAAGCTCAGTGACGATGGTAAGTCGGTAGAAGTGAGCCGTGAGATCGATGGAGGCAGTGAGACTGTTAAAGCTGATCTTCCCATGGTGATCACGACCGACCTACGTCTGAACACGCCGCGCTTCGCGTCCTTGCCGAACATCATGAAGGCTAAGAAGAAGCCGACTGCAGTGAAGAAGATCGGAGACCTCGGCGTGGACACTGCGCCTCGGATCGAGATTCTAAGAGTCGAAGAGCCTCCTAAGCGCAAGGCTGGAAAGATGGTTGAAGGCGTCGACGAGTTCGTCAGCTCCTTGAAAGAAAAAGGTCTGTAATGATTTATGACTCTTACGAATATATTCTAAAATCCACTGTAAGTAAAAAACATATCTGGACAACCCGCCCGACACGAAAACCTAAGTGAAGATCATACCCACTACCCCACACTCTTGAAACCCGATCTAAGTTCAACGGTTGCCCACTCCAACATTCTCCCCAGATGTCGTCTGTTATTGACTCGGTCGTGTCAACGGTACTGGGTAAAGTTGGCGCTGAAGCGTCGTCACGCAGATTCATAATTGGTGTTTCAGGACCCCAGGGATCGGGTAAAACCACCGTGACCCAGGCTGCAGCCAAACAGCTGCAAGATACCCACAAAATTTCCACCTTGGCACTGTCACTGGACGACTATTATTTACCACATGAGGAACTACAAGCCATTGCGAAGCAAGGCAACCCATTGCTGCAGCACCGGGGGCTTCCAGGCACTCACGACACCGCACTCTTGCGGCAGTTTTGCGACGACTTTCTAAATTCGGGCAACGTTGATGGACTGACTGTGCCCGTCTATGACAAATCTCTCCACAGCGGTGCCGGCGACAGGGTTGGACTTGCGAAAATTCCGCGGAACTGCCAAGTAGTGCTTCTCGAAGGCTGGATGCTCGGGTTCCGGCCTCTTCCTATTGAGGAAATTACCGGTAAGGCACAATTTGTGGCTAACGCCACCCTTAATCCGTCAGAAGACAATATCAGCGAGATCAACAGCAGCCTTGGCGGGTATGTGCCCATCTGGAACTGCATCCATCTGTGGGCTCGGCTCGTGCCGGCAAGCCTCGACTACATCTACACGTGGCGTCTATCACAAGAGCACAAGATGATTGCCAGTAAGGGCAGCGGGATGACCGATGCGCAGGTCAGTGCTTTCGTCGACCAGTATATGCCGTGTTACAAGCTCTATACCAGCACGCTCGATAAGCTGCCGGGGGATACTTTGGCATTCGAGCTGAACATAGATCACCAGGCGACAAGAATTACTCAGATGTAAAAAAAAAAAAAAAAAAAAAAAAAAAGTCGATAAATGCTGGTCTCTCAGTGATATCTAGTGCCTTTAAACAGATATATGCAGTGCAGCAGCCCTTTCCCAGGGTTCTCCACCCCCACCCCTCACCCCACGAACGCGTTTCGAGATACCACACAGTCACGAGTCTATTTCACCTTCTCGAGAATACATGAGATGTCGCGTGGTGAGGACCCCGATCTGACTCTTTATGAAAATTCTGCTGCACACAATGATTTTGCTCTCGACGATGCTGTGCAGGATGAGACTGCTCACGGTGACACACGCTCGAACCTATCTTTTGATATAGATGCCGAGGACCCTGAAGCGGACCAAACTCGTGTTGGGGACGAAATCGGGCTACTTGGACAGCCATCGGCTCATCTTAAGGGGATCTTCGACGAGTCGAAAAAGTCAAACCTGCGAATGGCATTTATGAACATGGCCAACTCGATTATTGGTGCCGGTATCATTGGCCAAGCATATGCAGTGCGACAGGCCGGGCTCATGGGCGGTATACTGCTACTTCTCGGACTCACTGTTGTCATCGATTGGACCATTCGTTTGATGGTCACCAACTCCAAGCTCAGTGGAATGCGCACATATCAAGCAACTGTGAAGTACTGCTTTGGCCGTCCTGGTGCCATCGCAGTCAGCCTGGCACAGGGCCTCTTTGCATTTGGTGGATCCATGGCATACTGCATTATCATTGGAGACACGATTCCTAAAGTTATTCGCGGCATTTTTCCCTCGATCGAGTCTCACAATATCCTAAGTGTCCTTTCGGGAAGGGTGGCCGTCATGATCTACTGTGTCATGTTTGTGTCATACCCACTAGCTCTGAATCGCAACATTGCTGCGCTGGCCAAGGCCAGTGCACTGGCTCTAGTTAGCATGCTGGTTATCACCTTGACAGTGGCTATCCGGGGACCGCTGGTGAAACCGGCTGACGCTCATATGAGCAAATCTCTGTGGACATTTAATAGTGGCTTCTTTCAGGCCATTTCGGTCATTTCATTTGCATTTGTGTGTCACCACAACACGCTACTCATATATGACTCTCTTAAGACCCCAACACTCAATCGCTTCGCGGTCGTCGTTCATTGGAGCACGGGCGTCTCCATGCTGTGCTGCATTGTTCTGGGTATTGGGGGGTTCCTAAGTTTTCAGGATAAAACGCTGGGGAATGTACTCAATAACTTCCCCAACAAAGACATAATGGCCAACGTTGCCCGCTTCTGTTTTGGCTTCAACATGATTACGACCCTTCCCTTGGAGATCTTCGTTTGCCGCGAAGTCATCCTGGAAGCTCTTTTCCCCCATCAGGAAAAATCCTCCACAATTCAACATGTATTCACGACTACCGCACTAATTCTGGCGGCATTGGTAGTGTCCATGTTGACGTGCGACCTCGGTATCATATTGGAGCTTGTGGGTGCATCGACGGCTTGTACAATGGCTTACGTTTTCCCACCACTGTGCTTCATAAAACTCTCTTCCAAACCGCGGTCACATCCGCAGAAACTCATCTGCTATGCCTGTGTAGTATTTGGGATCTTAGTGCTAATTCTTTCCTCCGCAATGACTTTGCGCAATCTTGGAAAGGGTGAACATCACAAGTGTGGGGCCTAATATAAACATATAAAGAGAAAAATATTCTGTCAATCACTTAGTCCAATTCATTTTCACAGCATATCTCACCTCTGCATATGAGTGTATTTATATATTTCATCATTCTAAGGTTTGGGTTAGATCGCGCACACATAGAGAAGCGGTCTCTGTGCGCGATGTCCTCTGCCACTGTCCTCAGTGAATTCCTGAACAGTAAGTAACCTCCTTTTTGAAGAACTAGTCAGATGCTAACGTCATGCAGAAAAAGTCACCATCATCACCACGGACGGATTAATGTACGTAGGGATTCTAGAGGGCTATGACCATTCAACTAACATTGCTATACGCAATACGCAGAGGCGAGATATTACCTTGGATAGTTGCATTGACCAACCAATTGGACTATTTGTGATCAGAGGAGACTGTGTCTCTCTAATCGGTAGAACAGATTCGACTCTGGAAGCGCGAACAGACTGGTCTAGCATTCGCGGAAAGCCTCTCAAAAGAATAAGATAGCAACAACTCAGACTTATTACTTGTATTTATTTTAAACGCTACTCGTCATCGTCGTCATCGTCAAGAATAGTCTTGCGTTGACGCACTGACCTAATTGACTTAGCCACTTCGTCACTCTCACTTACTTCTCCGTCACTAGGGTCCAATGCAAATGCTTCAGAATAGACTCGCTTTGCCTCTGCTCTGCTTCTAGATGACTCTGAAGATACTGAGTGCGACTGGTCTCTGTGCGAGCTCATTTTAGGCTTATGGCTTGATTTACGCTTTTGCGAGAGGGGCGCCAGCAATGAAGACGGATCACCGACATCTTCACCCTCGTCATCACTAGCAAAATCGACAGGATCTGGCTCCCCGCTTCGTTTGATATAGTCTCTTGCGGTCTTTCCGGAGGGGAATTCGACAGTCTCACGCTGATACTTGTCTATCCATTGTAGTTTTTCAACTAGCGCTAACTCGTCAATGTCCTCTGGGATTATAACCTTTCCTTGTGTGGTATGGACGATGAGCCCCAGAGATCTAAGTAGCAGGCGCAGCACACCATCCGCGTGGATGGCTCGCATTTTTTCTGCATCGACATCGAGTGACTTAAATCCTTGTCGTTCATGACTTTCATTTTCATGGGCCAATAGGGCATCCTCAATCCATTTGATAAAAGGTCCTTTATCCTCGTCAATAAGGGCAGCCACAAGCACAGCAATTTGCTTCTCAGAGTCAAAGTCTCTCAGTGCCCTTGAAGTAAGAGTATATTCATAAACAGGTGCTCGGAACTTTTCTCGATCTTGGCCCTTATGGTCATAGTAGAAGGCATCAGCGGGTGTCATTATCTCGTTGACTTGGATATGCAGAGAAGGCATCAAAGAGGAGACCATGACAAATTTTCTGACAAAATAATTCAGAAATTCCTCAGCCACTTCATAAGCCTTGGACTTAGGCGTGAGGCCTTGTCTGTCTACCAATTCGAGAAGAATTCGCATCAAAGACATGCGATAAAATAAGGCTTTAAAAGGTGTCTTGGCAAAAGTGCGCCGGAAAAAGGAAAAAACTTGTAGAACCGTCTCAGTTCCAACCTCTTTGAAGCTTGCCAGCGCACGCTCATAAATAGAGATGGTTGGGTCGTTTATGTATTTCACGACAAACTTCTCAAAGGTAAATTTTCTTTCATTAGTTACTCTTGCAGCTTCACGGTGATCATTGATAGCATCGACATCAGTTGCATCTGAGTCTTCATCCTTATTCTTGTTCCGTGTACGCCGTAAGCGATTAGTTTTCACAAACAAATATGTGTGCTGTTTTGAGTATTCATCGAGCATTTTCAATACAATATGAGTGAGCGCAATACTTTCACAAGTGTATGCCATCGATTTCCTATGAGCACTCCTGGGTAATCGGGATAGAACCGTGAGCCACTGCTCCTCATAGAATAGTCTTGATTTCATACCATCAGCGATGTCACGAAGATCCACATCATTTGTGTAGCTCATATCGCGTATTGTGAGCAGAATTTGTCGGAGCGCATACATTGACGTATGCACTAAGTCAGTGCTACGCAATTCACCTGGCTCCAAACCATATGATAGGAGTTTGGTAACTATTGCCAGTGAACGATTTGATAAGGCACTGCCGATCAGCTGGAAATCAAGAGGTCGCGAGGAAGACTTCGAACGTGCTCGCTCTGCGTCGATAAACCATCCTAAGAGATAGCAGTATATGATACAAGTCTTCTTTGTGATTCGACCTGACTGCATTCTCTCAACTAGCCTTAAAATCTTACTGAATATCGGGTTAAAGCTTGAGTCAAGGAAGTCATTTGTAAACGTGCGAATCTTTTCCATAGCATCATTGTCACTATTGATGTTCGAAAATTGGGGCATGAAACTCCCCTGTTCGATCTCATCATTGACTGCTCGGACTCTTGGTTTCTGCCACCGCTTCTTGCCATCCATTTCAGACAGAGATGCACCTAAACCAAGCACACCGCGCTGACCACTCAAACTGACTTGATCTCCGTCACCATAGTCAAGAGAAATAAGTGTGCCAAATCGACTATGTCTTGTGGGCTTGAAAGAAACTCGGTTCATATCCTCTTCTGTTTCGAGCATCTGTTTCAAGTTTTTCCCTGCCGTGGCACTCGAAATGTCTTCACTGGGAAGCTCTACGCCGTAAAGACGTTGCACATCAACACTCCGCACCAGGTAGTAGACTATCTCGAGGACATCCGTATCTTGCGTATCGAACTGAGATCCCATACCAGACGCCATGGATAATAAGAATGGAAGAACTTTTTGTCGTTTGAATTCCGTGACAACAAGAGCCCGATCTTGACCACGTTCATTGCCTATTGCAAGGATATTGCGGAAGAAAGAGCAAACCAAGGTTAGAATACCCTCATCTCGGGATTCACGGCTGCTGAGAGGAGCACGCATTGCCGAAGTGGCGGCAAGTTTTATGACTGCGAGTAAAACATTATGATCCCGAAATGTAATGATTGCCTGTTTATAACGAGTTTGCCAGGACTTCAGAAACATGGACTGGCTAAATTTCTCCATAGCATCTTCTTTTCCAATAATTTCTATGGGCCAAGTCAAAGGGACAAGCAACTCGAGACAAGCCAAAGCTATTCGATCAAAATAAGGATCTTTGGCCTTCTTTGCGTTCTTTTCCCACAAGCTCAGGATTGCGGGAATATCTTTGGTCACCAATGTTGCGTTAGCAATTGCACAGGCTACCTCCAAGCGATCATATTTCGCGTCATAGTTCTGTAACCACTTTCTCAAATCGCGTAGGCAGGCAAGCGCTTCATCACCCAATTTATAAACACCCGTCTCAGTATCGACACCACCAAGGGCTGATATGAGATTTGATATGCTTACCTGAACCTCTGGGTCCACGGTACCACCCAGATCCATTCGCGACACCTTCGTGATGTTGACGCGTTGAACACTCAACCTAATTTATGTATGGGTTAGGTGTTACAAGCAGTGGAAGGGAATATGGGCACAGAATAAGAGAATGTAAAAAAGATGTAGAATAAACTAACTAGAGTTTGCTCTCGTACTTGTAAAATCCTTCACCACTCTTTGTACCCAATTTACCTTCTTGGACCATCTTGTCAAGTAACTTCGATGGTGCGTACTTTGGATCTCGATTAGAGTCTTCAAAAATGATATGGGCAATAGCCGCAGCGGTATCCAATCCCACAAAATCCGTTAGCTGGAAAGGTCCCATTGGTGCATTTGTACATGCAACCATGATATTGTCAATTTCTCTTGGAGTCGCAGCCTTCCTTTCCAGTAGCGAGAGTGCTTCTAGTAAATTCGAGTTTAAGACTCGATTCACTAAAAAGCCTGCAATATCGACACGACAAACACTCACTGCTTTACCCATTGATCTCCCTAGAGAAATGGTTTGTTCGAGAACTGATTCTGAGGTGTACTTAGTGGGAATGACCTCTAAGCCACGCATCTTATTCACTGGATTGAAAAAATGCATACCAATTACCCGTTGAGGATGTTCCAATCTTTCTGAAATAAGAGTTATGGGCAAACTGGATGTATTAGTTGCTAACACTATGTTCCAGTCAGCCAATTTCTCGAGATCTTGGAATATTTTGCTCTTGAGTTCTATATTCTCAGGGACAGCCTCAATTACGAAGTCAATTTTCTCTTTCTCAAAAGCCTCTGTGAGCTTGTGGAATTTTTTCACGTACTTCTCGATAGAGGTGGCTCCATTTCCTCTCCTCTTCAGCTGTCTGAGGATATAGGCGTCGGCTTCGACCATCGCTTTAGGGGAATTATCGACAACGACAACAGGCAGTTGAGCGACTGTAACAAGCACTCCAGCAATTCCACGACCCATGAGGCCCATACCAATAACCATTACAGCCATAATCTTGATTTATTATCGACGCGCCGTCTTTGATTGTTATGCGGGGTTACGGGGTAAGGATCCCCACCAAAACCATCCGTGACAGTTAGAGCATAACCACACCTAATTAAGTCGAGATTCCTGAATTAATAGAAAGTTGTTGTTTTTCTCGTGATTTCGTGGGAGACTTATTTCCTATAGTTTTGTATCTTACTTGGTCGAATTCAACCTTTCTAAGTACAAGAAATATCAAGCTTCCTCAGATGGTGCTTCTTGCCTCGAATTCAATTCCACATGTTTTTCCAAAATATATGCAATAGCAAAATCAAAACCAATTACATCGTAAATACACGGCAAATCGTGGTAATTTAACCCCATCCGCGCTGTTGTTGGTGTCCCTTACCTCGAGGTAAAACCTCCGCAAATGCACCAGTAATTGCAGACTGGTCGGCCGTTGGGATCTGCATCATTAGCCGAGTTAGGTGCACAACCCTATTCCATTAGGGGAAAAAATCGGGCCCATCGGCCAACTCTTGGCAGACCCGGAGTCATTAAAGCTTTAAGGGCATTGTAAAGTGACGAATTTCGGACCTCTTCTGAAAGCAAGTAGATAGTTTAAGATATCTCGATTTCAAACATATTTGTCTGTATTATTGTCCAAGGATCTCACATGTTCCTCACACATGCACAAGACCCCTTGTCCGAACGGCTGCAGGCTGACAATGCTTTGCGTTAGTCTACCCTTACTTACTTTAGTCATAATTTTTACGATGGTCTTGATTTCACAAATTGAGGGATATATCAAGTGTGCTGACAGATGATAAAGATGTGTTAACGGTGTTAGGAAATTTTGATTTTCTCTCTTGGAATTGCGCCCGTTGCTATCCGCTTGGTTGAATCGAGCTTCAATCTGCGGACAACACGGATACGACGCCCCGACCCTGAGGCGTAGGTTTATTATCCCAACCCTGGTATTCGTAAGGGTTTTTTGTGGCGGCAAATGATTTAAAAACTGCTGACGATCTAGTGAAAGTTAGCTTTTCAAAATAATTGACAATGGTATCTGCGCTTCGTTGGAGTAATTTTGGTCTCCGTGGAGTTCTTTTTTGCTTTATTACTATCTCCTTAGGTCTGACGGCCCACCTTAGGAGTGATGGTGGCTCTTTCTCCCGCATAAACCTTGGTATCGCTGCATCAACTATCACAATGGTCTTCTCTGTCTTTTTCCCGTGGGTCTGGTTGTTCCTTGACTCTGTCTACAATATTATCCCTCTACTTGTTTTGGACTTTATTTCATTTGCTTTGGTGTTGTCTGATTCCGCAGCCCTCACAAATGACCGCGGCAGTTACTGTGATTCTCTAGGTCACTGTAGTGAGATCAGAGCTGCTGAAGCATTCCTCTATATGTCCTGGATTATCTTGCTTTTCGCGTTCTGTCTGGAACTGTATGAGCTCATCGCGAAAGGCCAGAACGGAGGCAGCAGCTCGAGTGGTTTCGGAAGTGGTATTTACCCGAGGGGTGGAGGTGTTGGTGCCGCTGGTCTCGGTGGCTCTAATGTCCCGGCACCTGCCCCGGAGCCTGAACCTAAGCAAGAGGTTTAAGATACAAGTCACTCATTTCATCAGCCAATCATTCGCATATTAGATGCCCTTATTCCTTGATACATATTTCCGTCGTATAATATTCTAAACCCGTGCATTATTCTGTATCACAACTTGGGTGAATCTTTAAACGCAACATTAAACGGGGCGCTTGTTTTGGCCTTAATTTCCTCAATAGAGCTACCGCTTTGGATATCCACAAGAGTAAGACCCCGTTCCTTATGCACCTCGAACACAGCTAATTCTGTCACGATTAGGTTGACACAGTGGGCTCCCGTTAGCGGAGCCTCACACCGAGAAACGATCTTTGACTGGCCCTTCTTATCTGTGTGAGTAGTGGCGACAATAACGCGAGTGTCATCTGGGTTTGAAACCAGATCCATGGCACCACCGGTGCCAAATATGCGACCGGGCAGACCCCAGTTGGCCAAATCGCCATATTGTGAGACTTCAATGGCACCCAAAATGGTGGTGTCCAACTTCCCCGCTCGGATAAGACCAAAAGAAACATCGCTAGAGAAAGCCGATGCACCAGGGAGTAGAGTACATGCTTCTTTTCCAGCATTGATCAGGTCAGCACTTGCCTCTTCTTCAGAGCTTGGATAAGGTCCGAGACCAAGCAATCCATTTTCACTCTCAAGTTTCACTTCAATCCCCTCCGGTAAGTAACTGGGCACGAGAGTGGGTAGACCTACACCCAGATTGCAATAAGATCCATTTTTCAGCTCGAGGGCTACTCTTCTCGCAATCTTCTCCCGAACTCCCTCGCTCTTTGTTTCAGTCTTGTCACTAGTTTCGAGTTTAAGCACTTCAATGTGCTTAGGGGCTGTCGACTGAACAACTTTAGTGACAAAAAGTCCCGGGAGGTGGACATCATTGGGGTGTAAAGTGCCCGTTTCAACGATCTCATCGGCTTCAACCAAGGTAACTTGGGCTGCTTTAGCAAAGACCTCGTTAAAATTCGCTGTGGAGCCCTCGAAATAAAGGTTGCCTTCATGATCAGCCTTTGAAGCATGGACTAGGGCCACGTCACCTTTCAGGGGATATTCGAGTATGTACTTGATGCCATCGATGACCCGAGTTTCCTTTTTTTTCGAATGTTCGATGACCTGCCCATTTTGGTCATGTCTCAGTGGCATCTTACCCTCCTCGACCCAGGTATTTGTGCCTGTTCGGGTATAGAATGCACCGACACCAGCACCACCAGCCCGCGCACGTTCAGCCAAGGTTCCCTGTGGGGTAAGCTCGATATCAAGCTCCCCAGTCATAAATTGACGCAATGTTTCTTTGGCTCGAGCACCTATGTACGACATGATCATGCGGCTGATCTGGTGCTTGTTAATGAGTCTATCCACACCAAAACCAGGAGCTCCGCCATTGTTGGAGGCGAGAGTAAACTTGTTGAGTGTTTCGGGGTGTTTGGCAATTTCCGTCAGGAAAGTGTCAGGGATGCCACACGTACCAAACCCACCAGATAGAATGGTTTGACCGGGACGAATGAATTTCATAGCTTCGTCAAGTGAGGTAATCTTGCTATGCAACATTCGCACCTGCCGGGGGAACCGACCCAGCATACTCAAACGGCAGTTCATTGTAGTGGTTACGCGTGCTGGTTCAGGGTTGTTCCTGAATATACCAATGACGTGCGCATGTGGGTCGCGATCTCGCAAGTACTCTAGGCTTTTTTTGCCGTGAGATTGTAGGTGATCAACCCCACAGGCTTTAATGTCGGGTTGATTTATATGGTTGCTCGATCTCTCTGGAAAGCGTATTGGGAAAGAAATGTTTATTACATCCTATGTTTGGATGTGGGGTAAATCTTTTTGCTCATATCAATTTAATTATTCCACGGGTATCACAAGCGAAGTATCGTGGTGTAGGCGTGACCTAGAAATCAAGATACGGTTAGAGGCCCATATAGCTCCAATGGTAGAGCGCGGCACTCGTATTCTGTGACATGCTGAGGTTATCAGTTCGAATCTGATTGTGGGCAAATTTTTTTTTCTCAAAATATTCTTGCAAATCTCTTCCTCCTTCCCATTTGCTGGAAAGAAAAATTGAGTTGAATTGAAACATATTTCGTGTAGTAGTTCTCGCTCTAGACACCTCATTTAGCGCGAGTTATTTTTAAGAGCGATTCCCGCGCATTTCACTTAGTTGGGGTAGGAAATTAAGTGCCGCACCCTGCCGCGCTGCTGGTTGTTGCAATGCCGCCGCCGATGAAGATAACAGGTACGACCAAATATCAAAGGAGACAAAAAAAAGCGCAATTACCCCTGCTCCCCGGAGATGCTGGACTATTGAAACAAATCGAAAAACAACGAGAGGCAACCCGTCAAAGCAAAATGATCAATGAGCCATTGGAGTACATTGGACCCCTGAAAGACTTCTCCCCAGTCAAGAGCCTGAGCCTCAAAGAGCTAGATATACTATCAGTCGTGAATGGTCTAACAAATCAGATGTGGGAGGAATATCCTAAAAAACCCAATGGGGCATTTACACTGAGCCACAAAGTCCTGAGCGAATGCGAGGAATATCGGAAAACTTTCCCATCCGCAGCATCTGTAAACCAATTATATGGCGTATTTCCAGCCTCTAATACTAAAGTGGACCAGGCTATAAACCAACTGTGCCGTGAAGACAAACTGAAGCTGCTACAAGTGAGTTCATCAGACTCCTCACGAGACCTGGTGATAGAAGGTCGGGAATTCTATAAAATCTGCGATCCCATATCTCCCCAACTCGGGCTTCTTTGTCGATCGAGGCCGGACGCTACCTGGTTCGATGCCAAAGAGCTCCGCGACGAGGGGATCGACATCGCACTTGCTGTGAAAAATGGTCTATTAGTCGTAGATCCCGGGAGAGTAGGCGTTCACTCGCTAGCTATTCCCAACCAAGGCCGCATTCTTAAGCTTCTTCAACAGGCCCGAACCTGGCTACTGAGAACAATGACCCAGCATAACCGAAAATTCAAAGAGCTTCCCGAGTCACAAATCCTCGATAAGCTTGAAGCATCAAAAAAGCATTGGACACAGCTGCACGGAGTCAAACTTGACTGGGTTCTTTATGACGCCATTGGTGGTGGTTGGGTCGATGGCTTTCATACACCAATGGGCCGTGGTTGGAAAGTCTTAAAAAGCTAGAATTGTATATACAACTATTGAGCATTGTACAACCCATTAATATTGTTAATTCTTTTTCTTAATTACGTCGCGTCATCCGCTGACGCTGCTTGCGCGCCTGCTTCTCATTCTCCTTCTTCTGGCGTTTACGCTGCTCCTTTTCACTAAGCGTGCTTTCGCGGCGCGCAGCCTCACGACGTTCCTCAGCACGCTTGAGCTCAAGCTCTTCCTTCTTAGCGGCTTCCTCCTTCTTCAGAATGCGGCTGACTTCAGCCTCACGCGTTGCCTTGATGCGCTTTGACGTCGATGCGCGATACGGCTCTTTCTCCACAAGTTGATCAGCGACATCCAAAGCTGCGCTCAGAATCGACGCCACGGCAAAGCTTTCCTCATACGAGCGGGGGAAGTTGAGCGACAAGTGAAGTTTAGGGTGGCCTCCGACATCCTCAACCTTCGTGGGCTCCGTGTTGATCATGTCACTGAACACGAACGAACGGAAAACCTTCTCTGAACCGGGAAGAGCAAGAGCATCTTTGAAGGACGGCACATACAAGGCATTCAAATCGGAGTGCTCATACATAAGAGTATAGAGCGGAGAAGGCAGCAAATCACTGTCGACAATCTTGGCAAACTTCTCAAAAAAGTACTCATCCTGAATTTCCTGGAGCGACTCCTTGTGGATTACGCCAAAAATACCGGGCTCTACAATGGCCGGATTGATAGGCGTGATCTCAATTTCTACATGGTCACCCAATCCGTCCGCACTGGAGAGCGAGGGGATCAAGAGGCCAGTGGCCATAGTCATAATACTTTGACGCTCCTTCAGTCTGAAGCGAGCCAAGAGACTCTCAACGTTCACTCGACCGGACGCGTAGGTGGTATATCTCGAGTCACCATCCTTGATAATCGGCGTGCCGGGTTTACAGCCGACATAGGCAAACTGATCGTCCAAGATCGGCTTTATCGCAGCATAAAATTTATCAACTAGTGACTTATTGCTACGACGACCGTGGAAGAAGCTCAGAAGGAACAAAACTACTGTGCCAAGTACGCAAAGTTCAAGCGTCCAGTTGTAAGCGAACAAACGTTCTTTAAACGTCATGTTCGCCCACGCCTGGCGATCAATACCCTCCACAGAGTTACGGAACTTACCCAAAACTTCGACAACGGACGTGAGACCACTGCTCTCAGCAGCAGCCGAGCTCGGTAGGACTGCCCACAAAGGATTCATTGTTGAAGAAACACGGTGGGGCCTGAGGGTGAGGGGTTGAGATATAGTGCACCAATGACATAAGCAATATCGAAAGTGCCTGTATTGATGATGAAAGTATGAAATTTACTGGATCTCACAGTTAAGGTGACCACACAATGCTGCATGTTTCTCACTCTTACTCCACCTCGAGGATTTCTGAGGTCCCGCGTGTTTTGACCATCGAGGCACCCGTCTCTATGCATAGACCGTACCCTGACTCTAAATTTCACGGATGAGGTCGATTTTAGCACCAATAGTCCAGCAGCTAAGATTCAATAGTGGACTCTCAAGTCATCTCAGGTCAAGCATATGTCGAGGGTATGCACAAGCGCGAAAGCTAGATGCCTCCTCGCACGTCTCAACAGATCTTCAACAGCGGATCGAACAGATACCGCCGGAACGGTATAGGAATTTTTGCATCGTGGCCCATATTGACCACGGTAAGAGCACACTCAGCGATAGACTCTTGGAAATGACAGGCGTGATCGATACCAGCAACTCGAACAAACAGGTTTTGGACAAACTTGACGTGGAACGGGAGCGCGGGATAACTGTCAAGGCTCAGACATGCACGATGATCTATAACTATGGCGGTGAGGACTACCTGCTAAATTTGGTGGACACACCGGGGCATGTCGATTTCCGGCATGAAGTGTCCCGCTCTTACGCCAGCTGCCAAGGAGCGCTGCTCCTGGTAGACGCCAGCCAGGGCATCCAGGCCCAAACTGTGGCTAACTTTCAGCTTGCATTCGATCTGGATCTTGTAATGTTGCCTATAATCAACAAAATTGATTTACCGCACGCGAATCCTCTTCAAGTTACCGAAGAAATTCTTGATATGTTCGAGCTTGAAGATCCGCTGGAGATATCCGCGAAATCCGGTACCAATGTTGCGCAGGTCCTACCCAGCATTGTCGAGCGCTTACCGCCTCCCCCTACGGCCAACGAGACACTACCGCTTCGGTGTCTGCTCGTGGATTCGTGGTTCGACAACTACCTTGGCGTAGTGATGCTTATCAGTGTGGTCGATGGCCAGATCGCGAAGGGAATGCGCATCATGTCAGCTTACACTGAGCGTAAATACGAAGTCAAGGAAGTTGGCATTATGCATCCGGATCGGAAGGTCATGCCAAAACTGCGAGCTGGACAGCTTGGATATATCGTAACCGGAATGAAGCGGAGTAATGAGGCCCAGATTGGTGATACATTCATGCGAAGTGATAAGCCCCGGGTGGAGCCACTTCCTGGTTTTGAGGAGGCAAAACCGATGGTGTTCATGGGCGCGTTTCCCGGTGAAGGAACCCAGTTTGACCGGCTCGAGGAAAGCATGGAACAGCTGACCCTTAATGATCGCTCAGTCATTGTCGAGCGCGAAAGCTCTAACGCATTGGGACAAGGTTGGCGCCTCGGATTTTTGGGGACATTGCATGCTTCGGTTTTTCAAGAGCGACTTCAAAAGGAGCATGGCGGTAATCTGATTTTCACAGCGCCCACCGTGCCATACAAACTCGTTGAGCGTAAAACCGGCGAAGAGCAAATAATTACGAATCCCGACCAATTCCCGCAGTACACTGCTGGTTACGAGATGCAAGAACCATACGTGGAGGCCACCATTAATTGCCCGCCAGATTTCCTCGGGTCGGTTGTGCAACTCTGTGTCGCAAACCGAGGCATGCAAACTGACGTCGAGTACCTGGCCAACGGTCAGGTAACATCAAAGTTCCTAATCCCGCTGGCGGAACTAGTGGACGACTTCTTTGGAAAACTTAAGGGGATCAGCAAAGGCTATGCGTCTCTGGATTATGAAGATGCCGGGTATCGAGAGTCGCACATCGTCAAACTCGAATTGCTCGTTAATGGTGAGGGGGTCGATTCTCTTGCGCGGGTCATGCATGCCTCGCAGGCCGAGCTGCGTGCCCGTGACTGGGTAAAGAAATTCCGCCAATACCTGCGTTACCAGCTTTTCGAGGTTATTATTCAGGCCCGCGTCGGAAAGCGAATCCTGGCCCGCGAAACCATTAAGGCTAAGCGCAAGGATGTTCTGGCTCGCCTTCACGCTTCTGATATCAGCCGGCGAAAAAAGCTTCTGTCCAAGCAGAAGGAAGGCAAGAAGAATATGCAGAGTGTGGGGAGAGTGACAATCCCACAGGAGGCATACCAAGGCTTCCTTTCCAAGGATTGATGTACATAATGCATTATTATTAAAAAAATAAGTCTGGTGCTGAAAGAAGTTTTTTTTTAGTGTTTTTGGCGTTTGCTGTCCTCTTCGGCGTTTCCGAGTATATTCTTGAGGTATTCCTCGAGGTCTGCGTCTGTTCCATTTTCAACAATTTCACTGAGCCGGGCTCGCTGCTCGTCGGTGACTTGCACAGGGATTTCCTCGTTATTGAGATCTGCCGGCGACTCCATAGATAACCTGACGTTATAAGGGAGCTCGTCTTGCCCCTGGTTCTGCTTGCTGCCCGATCCACTTCGTTCACGCAGGAATGTAATCAATTCAGGGAAATCCTCGTCCTCTTCAGCTTTTTGCAGCGGTGTGAGGCCCTCCTTATTCTTGATGCTGGGATCAGCACCGAGCTCGATCAGCATTTCGGCAACCACAGGGCGCTCACAAGCGTGCAGAGGCGTGTCTCCATCATTGTCTGCTACATTAACATCACCGCCGTTATCAACGAGATACTTGAGCAATTCCAAATGGGCGTATTCGGCAGCGGCATGTAAGGGCGTGTAACCATTGGCATCTTTGGAATTCGCAGTGAATTGTGAGGTGTTGAGATACTCCTTCACTTTGTCGACTCTATTATCAGCAGCAGCTATCCAGACGTTCATCTGTAATGGATAATTACCGCTTTAGTGACTGTCTTTGGCAGGGAAAATATTGGTGCCGCGTTTAGGTAAATCTTTGACCCTTACCATTACCACTACTACACTACGGTGAATAATTTCCACGCCGGGCAGCAATGTTCGAGTACCTGAAGTATAAGCTTGGCCAACTTCCCGAGAGCGAGGCCTCAAATTATGAAGCAACGCTTCAACAAGAGGCTGGGCAACGCCAATGCAAGCAGTGTAACGAATACAAGGACTGGCTTCTGCGGTATTCCCCGAGTGTGAGGTTCATGCAGGAGCAGATTCAGCGCATTGGTGGAAATATCAACCAAAATAACATCGTTTGTGACGAGTGCAATGAGATGAAATCGGGCGGATTCCATCCAGAGCTGGGAATCTTGCTCTGCCAGAACAAGCTTCAGTCACAGTCTCACGCCGAAGATACGCTAACCCACGAGCTAGTGCACGCATACGATCACTGTCGTTTCGATGTTGACTGGAGCGATTTGCGACATCATGCGTGCTCGGAAATCCGAGCCTCGACGCTCAGTGGTGAGTGCCGTATGATGAATGAGTTCTTGAAGCACGGGCACATGAAATTCGGGCGCGGTCACCAGGACTGCGTGCGCCGGCGAGCTACGCTCAGCGTCATGGGCAATCCGAACTGTAAGAACCGTGAAATGGCAGAAAATGTGGTCAACCAGGTGTTTGAACATTGCTTCAATGATACGCGGCCTTTTGACGAGATCTATAGATAATTACATCTTTGTACATAGAGCATGATAATAAATTAAAAAAATAACTTTTTCAAAAGGTGAGGTATAGCGAACAGAGGATGGCCGGACCGACAGCCATGCCTAGCCAAAACATGACCAACCCCAGCGTAGGCTTGCTTCTAAAAAATGCCATCTGGGAAATGAACTGCATTGGCATTTGAGTCAGCTGCATGAGCAGAAGATATCCACGAATTCGCCTGAAGATCACCCACATCGCCAGTTCGTGGACAAGCGAGGAGAATACAAACGTAAACATCATCGCCTGGACTTTGGAGAGGTTAAGGAACAACCGGCTACTAGTATAGACGTGTCGCTGGAGAAAACTGTGCACGGGAACGTTCCAGTCGCGGGCAAACTTAGACCATTGGCTCGAATTCCACCAGTCACGGTAGAATTCGCGATCGCCATACCGCGTGAGCTCAGCAATACTGGATAGAATTGCATCCCAAATGATGTAGAAAGTAAGAATATAGATGATCATGAAGGGGGGCAAAACGTCCAAAAAGATCAGCGGGTACTGTTGCGCACGAGTAACGAGCGATTCGGTAGAGCGCACGGCGTTCGCTTGCACCACAATCGGCAGCAGCGATTGTTGTGCAATGACGATCATGCAAACGAATGTGCCCAAAGTAGCTATTATTTTGCGGCCTGCGAACCCCCACCGGATTTTATCGGTTCGGGGGAATTCCAATTCGTAGACCACCGTGGGGTACATCGTATACATGAAGAAATCCTTCACGTTAAGATTTTTCGGGTACAAAGACAGCAAGTGTTTGACTAAATCACCTTGTTCTGCAACAAACTCTGGCAATTCTTCTTTGTTTTCCACCTTTTTCTTCAAAGTGTGCAATTCACCATTGAAGACGGCATAGGAATGCATCTTCATCATTTGAACCAGCGCATGAAGGGCCAAGAATACTCGACCAATCCACGGGAAATTGACAACTCGGGCGTAAACCACAAAAAATGCCAAGAATGCAGTTTGGTATAGATGCTGAAAAATCCAGCCCCATTTGTCCCAGTTGACAATGTCCTTATCAACCAGCTTTTGCAAAATGTACGCCTCGTACATAAGAACGTACATGAAAAAGTCAATCAGTGCAACGTGCCAGCAGTCCATCAATAGAGTGTTGATAATCTCCATCTGCAGTGGCTGCCCGGACGACATGTAATTGAGGATAAGGATGCGGATATTATGAGTGAATATAACGACCCAGAACAGAACGTAGAATCCGTAAAATTGTGAGTTACACCACTCAGGACTGTCGAACACAGTGTACGGATGGAACTTTGCGGTCTTACGGAATTGGAAATGAGCCTGTTTAGGTCGCGCCAACGGGCCCGCTAATGTGGTTTCCGACTTTTCCACATGTGACTCGTTGCTTTTTGGAGGTGAATCCAATTGCACTCTCTGTTTCACAGGCATTACCGGCGGATTGAGAAAATACTACCAACTGATGGTGAGGCAATTTCAGAAGCAGATTAGGAGACCAAGGGGGCCTCGGTTCAAGGGTTCGAACGATAGGCGTGGTGGTACACACACCTAATGTGTTCCCCCCTCCCTTCTGACCCAGGACCTTCATCCGCACCCATGGTACAGCTACCCTATCGACCCTGCCTGACATTTTTTCGATAAATAAAAATATATTCGCATGTCGAGACCCGAGTTGATCGCACCCCCGGAGGTGTTCTATGATGCGGATGAGTCTAGTAAGTATACTCAGAACACCCGTGTGCAACAGATCCAAGCGGAAATGACATTGAGGTCCCTGGAACTTCTCAATCTTCCACCATCACAATTGATTTTAGACATTGGGTGCGGCAGTGGACTCAGTGGTGAGATTCTTACCGATGAAGGTGGACATCAATGGATTGGAATGGACATTTCTGCTCCAATGTTAGGAAACGCACTGGATAGAGAGGTCGAGGGAGATTTGTTTTTAGCTGATATGGGAGCAGGAGTTCCTTTCCGCGCAGGTACATTTGATGCCGCCATCTCCATTTCAGCAATCCAATGGCTGTGTAATGCTGACCATGCTGACGCTAATCCGAAAAAGAGGTTACAGCGATTTTTCGAGACCCTATATGCCAGTCTTAAGCGTGGTGGCAAGGCAATCTGTCAGTTCTACCCTTCAAATCAGGAACAAACGGACCAGATTTCGCATGCCGCTAAGGTGGCTGGATTTGGTGGAGGTCTGATTATCGACCATCCGGAATCGAAGCGTCACCGTAAATATTATCTCGTTCTGACTGCAGGTGAGGGTGGAGATGACCTCAACCTTCAAGGCGTTCAAATGGATGCTGAGAAGCGTAGCAAAAAGAAGCGAAAGCAGGACGAAACGAAGCGCGACTTTATTCGGCGTAAGAAGGACACGATGCGCAAGCGCGGCAAAGTTGTTGCATTGGATTCCAAGTTTACAGGTAGACGGCGGAAACCTAAGTTCTAAAATATATTTATTTACATTTTAATCTGCATAACAATTCGTGTACTATGCGACGTCGTGTATGTGACTCACTACCACCAGCACCTCACCCACCGGATATTTGGACCCTTCCGCCTTGCCCAGGTGATATTTCACTCTTGATCCACGAGGCATCCACTACTCAGTTAAAATGCGCACGGGACTCTATTTCGGCGCCGGTCCGGCGGCCCTTGCTACTTCTGTCATTGAGAAGGCTGCTGCTGAATTCATTGATTACGAAAACGTTGGCGTCGGTCTTGGCGAAATGAGTCACCGCTCTTCCCAAGCTACCGAGATCGTCAACACCGCGCGGGCCCAGATTAAGCAACTTTTGAATGTTCCGGATACCCACGACATTCTTTTCATTCAAGGAGGCGGTACTGGAGGCTTTGCAAGTTGTCTGTACGCTTTGGCCGCTTACAAGCTAGCCAAAGCCGGCCCTGAGGCTTCGGCAGAGGCCCAGCAGCTCCAGGGTGACTACATCGTGACCGGTTCTTGGAGTAACAAGGCCCATGCTGAGGCGCAGCGCTTGGGTTTCAAATCCGAGATCATTGGCAAGCCGGCGAAGTACACCGAGATTCCTCCGCTCTCTGAGTCTCGGGGCGACTTCGTTTACTACTGCGATAACGAGACTGTACATGGCGTTGAGTTCCCTGGCGCGAAAACCACGCCACCCGTCGAAAAGGACCTTGTAGTGTGCGATATCAGCAGTAACATGTTCAGTCGCCCTATTGACGTTGCCAAGTACGCCATCATTTTCGGTGGCGCTCAGAAGAATTTGGGCATCCCCGGAGTGTCACTCTATATTGTGCGCAAAGACATTTTGGAGGCTCAGCAGCAGGTCAAGCCTGCGCAGTTGCAGGCGGCCGGTATCCCCGTCGCCCCGTCATTCCTCGACCTCGGCTTGGGAGCGCAGAACAACTCTTCGTACAATACCGTCTCTATTTTCGCTATTGAAGTCATCAAGCTTGTGACTGCCGAGACCTTGGCCAAGGGTGGTATTGCATCCCAAGCCGAGCTCGCCAATAAGAAGGCCAAACTGCTTTACAAGGCAGTGGATGCTCGCCAGGACGTTTTTGTGACCTCCGTCAAGCCTGAGGCTCGCTCGCGAATGAACGTCGTCTTCAACTTGAAGAACCCTGAGGCCGAGGCCAAGTTCCTAAAGGAGGCAGCGGCGAAGAATGTCTCCGGTATTAAGGGCCACCGCTCTGTCGGCGGCATTCGCATTTCCAACTATAACGCTATCACCTTGCCTGCCGTCGAACTCCTGGTCGAATTTATCAACAACTTCAAATAAATACATAATACAACTACTCCTGGTTCCACAGATAGAAAGTGGCCACATCCTGAGCCGAGGATTGCCGTCCTTGTTTCAAAAACCCGTAGGCTACCAAGCAGCGGCCGTGTGACACACCAATCACCATTCGCCGGCACATTTTACGGGCTTGAAAAACGATTCTCCAGTCTTTTACAGAAACCACACAAGAAGACTCTTCGCGTGCAACGCGACCACGAGAACCACGGCTTACTGAGGGGCTCCCTTGTGTCTCGTTGGGGTCAGCCTGCTCTTCATCCACAAAGAGGCTCTCGTCCTCGTCGCCGGGATCTTGAGTGGCATTTGACTGTTCCGCCTTCTCAACCTGCCATGACGTGGTTGCTACAACATCGCTGGCCTCTGACTTGAGCGTCATCGATCCATGTGTGGAGATTATTATGCGGAGTTTCTCATTCATCTGCTTGTACTGCTCGCACACTTTGGCCATTTCTGCCAGCTGAGCCGTAGTCGGATCAGCCCAATCCCGGATCCCGTCCACGACTGGCTCGGCTAGCACTGTATCCGGTGAGATATACTCGCCATAGATGCGTTGTTCAACCACTTTTGTGGCCGTGCCATCCATGTTCACATTACTCATGTGAAAGCTAACGAGCCGGTGGCTCTGGGGAATGGCCTGGGACGACTCACTGTTCACGTCAATTGATGAAGGAAGCCGACTCACCTTATGTGTGACTCGCATTTTGACTTCAGTCATGCTGACCACTCCGGCCTCGTTTCGGAATGCCTGGGCCAGAGTATCGGCATTGAGCTCAATTGACTCAGGATTATTGAGAATAAACTCTTTGAACATGACATTGGAGGATAAATTCACCCACAACTGCATGCTATTTTGGACATTGATGACGCTGATGGTGAGCCCTTCGTCGTCATCAAGTTCCTCGGTCTGAGACTCCGAGGGCACCTGTTGAGAAGTGACGACACACTTTCTACCTACACTTGCTACGGTCGCACATATATCGCGAAATACCTCGGGAGTAACGAGCTCAGCACTAAGATCTTCTACTCTGCTCATTCATGCCCAGTGGTGGTTGGGATGACAAATACAGCGACCATAACGGTAAGAATATTTCGCATATGCTTAAGTAGCTATATATAGACATATATTTTGAACACTATGTGAACAATAAAAAGTATTGAGATCAAATTCAAAGTAGTGAATGGCGGTGCCGGAGAGCGACGAAGTACTAGTGCGAGGGCTCAGTCCCCTAATATTTCGTAATGCGTCCCACCGTTTTGCGCCGCGCTGCATATGAGGTCTTTTCGCGATCAGCCAAGACCTCACAAAGAAGCAGAGCCGCTCTCAACGTTGGAGAAAGTCGCCAGGTTGATTATCTTCGCCGAGAGCTGGCCGCACGCACCGTCGACCGGCTCTCCGTTATCAAGCGAGAATTCCCCGAAATTGTTGATTTCGGCGCAGGCGCCGGCTATATCGAGCAGGAAATGTGTCAAGACAACGAGTCTGCTTCCATTGTTTATGAACGCCAGAAAAATAGTCATTTCACACTGGTAGAGACCAGCAAACACTTGCTCAACCGTGATATCGACGAACCATTTAACTCGAAACTGGACATTACAAGAATCAACGAGGACGAAGAAACTTTTCATCCGGGTGCGAATATAGTGGATGCTGTATTTACTAGCGGCTCGATGCACTGGATCAATGATCTCCCTGGTGTATTGAAAAATATCAACACTATGCTCAAACCCGACGGCCTGTTTCTTGGTAACATGGTCGGAGGCGACAGTCTTTTTGAATTACGCACTTCACTGCAGCTTGCCGAGATGGAGCGTCATGGGCGGGCATCCCCACGACTGAGCCCACTGGCCGGTGCAAGTGATGTTGGCAACTTGATGCAGCAGGCCAACTTCAAGCTACTCACCATCGATGTGGAGGATATTATCGTAGATTATCCGGACTCTTTTGCACTGATTGAGGACCTGAGGTCCATGGGTGAAAACAATGCTGTTAAGATGCGGCCGAACAGCGTCAGTCGAGAGCTTTTACTGGCGGCAAACGCAATTTACCACGAAATGCATGGGAACCCTGATGGGACGATCCCGGCTACCTTCCGAATTGTGCACATGGTAGGCTGGAAACACTCAGATAACCAATCCAAACCGATTAAGCGGGGCTCGGGCAAAATAAACATGAAGGACATCGGTCCCCTGGCGGACATGGCCGAGGATGAGGCTAATTCTCGTAACCAGAAGAAATAATCACCTCCTCTATTGCCTGAGGACGGCATCTCTTCTGTCTTGGGATAAGTCTGACCGGCTCGAAGGAATCCTGCGCGTAATGATGCCTTGTGAGAGCGTCATCCTTCAAAATACTGCTGCTGCGCGGAACTAAGGTTACGCTGGTATCGCGTGCGTACTTTTTCTGGACATCCGCAATATGCTGAAGAGCCTGCTCACAATCATCGACCAATTGAGCCGTTATCGACCAAATATAGGCGCTAATCTGCTTAATTGACTCGACTTCGTCGTTCATTATAGTTAGAGTGTGGTTTCAGGTGGTTTCCCTCGTGAGGAAACCCTGGCAGTGGTATGTCATGCCTAGGAGCACTCATTATTTTTTTCTGGCTGAACAAGCGACCAGAGTCAGAAATTTTGCAATAGAATTGATTATGTACATAAAATCATTGCTAAATATCATTTCTTTCAGTCTTTTTTTTTTTTTTTTTTCATCTTCTCATTCTTCTAATTTCTTCACCTTTCCTAACGCGTCGGACTCATTAGAGTGTAGTGGTAGCCCTTTCCCACGATTTCATAATGACTTACCCGCGGTCCACCCCCACAAAGGTTCTTTTTCCATCCCGTTCTTGTCTTTGCCACACATAACAATTAGACAATGCCATCGAAATCGATCGCACCGTCTCAATTGGCTTCTGGCGTGGCTACGCCGAGACATGTGGACGATTCAGTAGACTCGTCGTACTCTTCGCCCCTGTTCTCTGCTGTTCTGCAGGATCGCCTACGCCAGTTGGACATTCACTCCAGTGGAGAGGCCAAGCAGGGAAGTCCTGGCGGAGAAAAACATCACAGCACTTACAAGAACGCGCTGGTTCATAGTATAGAGGTCCTTGCGGAGGACAGACGGAAGACGTCTGAACTGGCTAGAGAGCAAGCTCTGGGAAACCTGCTTCGGATAATGGTCATGAAGTATGACCCGTTCATCATAAACTATGATCTCTTTACCACGATCATACAGTCATATACCAGTAGTCGCACGGAAGTGGAGGCCAGCACGGCCCTACAGTTAATATGCGTGTGCACGACTATGCTCGAAGAGAGCGACGACCCACGTAGTGGTGACTGCTTCGATATGGTCAACAACTTGCGGGGAAGTCTTCTCAAACGTCTAGATTCGACTAGTTCACTCATGGTGAAGCAAGCCATTGTCACAAGTTTCGCTGTGTTAACTTATTTCATGCATGCTGGTGGAGGGGGCTACGGCATGGAAAAAGCTGTTTCTGGACTGCTTGAAGTTGCTGAAGGTGTGAGTGATGCGAGCGAGTCCCCCTTGGCCGCATCATCACTAGCAGGTGCCGCCCTGCTCACCACTCTGCTTTCTCCTGGCTCAGCTGAGGAGCTTGCGAGCGACTGGCTTTACTCATTTGTACCAATGCTAGAGTTAGCGGATATATCTGCGCGACTCGCTGCTGTCAAGTTTGTGGCTGTGCTTTTCGAAATTTCCAATCCCACTGCCTTATTCGAGGGCGAGAATGGCGAAGCTAGCGAGCAGATCATGGAGACCTTGGAACAGATGTCGCAAGAATCGATATCACGTACAGCAAAAAGGGATAAGAAGATTCAGAATTTGCTCGTGAAAAGCGTGCTCAAGACGGGTCGGTCCCGCCAAGAATTGGCTGAGCTGGAAGGTAAGGATGAGGAGGAACACAAGGAGAGAGCCAAGGAGCTAGTATCTGACCTGGTCTTGCAATACCATAAGCACACGCTCAGTAAAAGCCTCGGTATCAATACTTGGGTAGCGCTCATCGTTGTTGAACACCTTGGCTGGGTATTTGGTCCGGGTCTTCACATCCAGCTGGCGAGTAATCCTTATATCAAATCTCTGCTCAAGAAAGAGGAAGTGAAGGTTGAAAATTCGTTGACAATGCAATCGGAAGATAACGACGGCTGGCGGGAACAGGACGAGACGCCACGGAAGAGCGTGGATCAGGCCAAGAAGTCTCAAGCCATTCGCAAGCGACAGATCGAGAAAGCCGAAGAACGCGGACTAGCAGATTAGAGCATTGATAGCATTATATGTACAATTACCACTCTTTTTAAAATGTCTCTCACCTTAACTAGGTTTGTATTCAGGGACATCTAGACCGCACCTGTCCTTTATGGTTTTCCAGGTGCTATCGCGAACTATAGACTCTGTCATTTGTTCAGAGGCAATCCAATTGAAAGAGTCCTGCGAGATCAATGGATCAATCTCTCCTCTGGATGTATAGGCGTCCACGCGTGGGTCGGTAGGTGTTTGGGGGAACTCAATCTCATCCCGCGAGTGTTCTACGAGCCAGGAGAGGGGCCGAGACTCGTATTCGCCCAGAGAGGCATTCGTCTTGGCGTCCTCGAATTGTCCCGATAATTTTTTGCAGTATGAAAGAACAGAATCACGATTTTGCCATTCTTGATACAGCTCATTTAAGGCCTTTCCACAGCTGACCTGTCCCAATCTATTACGCAAATTATCATCGGATTTGCGACTGATCCGTAAAAAATCAATAACTAGACTCGGAGTTGCACACGCCTTTGGTGTTTTTATAGAAGTGGCGTCTATGGGCATAGCGCTGAAACATATTTGGGTTCGGGGAAGGATACATGTATCATGACAGGCGCAGATGAAACAAGGACTTTTTATTATAATTAAAAAAATAAATCTATATTTTATAATAGCAGTGCTTGAAGAACCAACACAAATAAACTCCCGAGAAATCTCCAGCTGAACGAACTTGCCGGTGCTTGGTTTCTCTCCTTTCTTTTCGTTTCTGCAGGCGACTTCTCTTGTTTAGAGCTCGTCACTGCGGCGCCACGAGGTCCCCAATTGTGACGCAAGTTAGGATCAAAGCTGTTAACCACCTTTATCTGTGGATTGGCGACCCGTTTACCATTTATGTCGTAAATGTCAAATGAGGTCACTGGCATGTTTGCCAATATGGAAGGATTATAGCTTCCACGATTCGAACGAACACCATTTCGTATCATATCAGTTCCGAAGCTCTCAGGAATATCATTTCTGGCCCCATTGAGATTGTCATAAATAGGCAAACATGTATTGTCCCGATCCGATCGACTTGAGACCTGATTAGGCAATTGTGTCGAGAGATGTGTTGTGTCAATAGCATGCAAAGGAACTAACTGAGTCGATGCATTATGAAGCATACTATTAATGGGAATATCTGCTGCTTCACCGGTTTCAGAGATACTGATCTTAAGAAACTGTTGTTGTAAAGCATAGAAGTCATCCAGCAAATGAGCGTTACCTTGTGAGTCAAATTGAACAAGTCCATAATCGTTAGGCTCTTGAGAAAACTCGTAGGCTAATCCACCATCGAAAACTGGAGTCATATAGGGTGAAAATAGAGCTTCAACCTCTTGGAAAAGTCGCGGCTGGACATGGTTACAACCGAATTCTGAGAAAAAAATGGGAATTTTGAAGGGTTTGTAGCTGTCTATGAGGTCACTGTAACCAGAAGTCTCTATTGTTTGATTGCCGCACCACTGGTATGAGTTGACACCATAAAAATCGACAGCAGTCTCTAAGTCACCACAAGCTAGGTAGTTCGGTAATTGAGTACGGTAGCGCAGGTCATCTGCTGCAGAATATCCCAAAGGAACAATGCGCGGACAGTTGTAGTACATATAATCCTTGACGTCGCGTAAAACGGCCCGGATGTAGGGAGGCGAGACACTGGCAGAACGCTCATCGTTGACAATCTCATTGCCGATGAAAAAGCCCAGCGTATTATTGTAGCGGCTGAACTGGTCAACAACTTCAAAGACATGCCGCAAGTATTCAGGAGTATAGGTTGTCCACGGCTCGTAGCGATTAATACTCTCCGACACCAGTGGCGAGTTTACATCCAGGACGAGATAGATGTTTGCTGCGGCTAACATCGTCATACAATCGTCGTGATTCAATTTAGGATTGACAGTGTATACGCGAACCGTATTGACTCCCAGCTGCTGCATAAGGTACACGTCGCGAGCACACTTTTCAGTATCGCTTAAAGGATCTGAATGACGGTCATAAGCAGCAGAGCCGCCGGGTTGATAATCAATTCCGCGCAAAAAGAAACGGTCGTTAGTGACAGAGTCTACAAAATGTTTACCATTAATGGAAACAGGGTGCAGTGAAACATTTTGTGCAGCACAGACTAATTGAACTGCGAAAATAGAACGCAGGAGGAGTATTATTAACATTGAATTGGATGAATGGCGCAAGAATCGTGATGAGGATGCAATATTGTTTACAAGATGCAATGTCTAAATTAATCCTAACCCATTACATACTGTCGAGCTCGAGAGATTGCCTCCACCATAGCTATGCTTCCCGAGGGTTCTATGCCCTTACCTCTAAGTGAACCACGTTACGCTGTGTGTGGTACTAGATAAGAGCCATATTTTGCCATCTCTTTTCATTCTACTAAATCAGAGAACATGAGTGAAGGTAAGCTCCTGTCCGACATTGTCGCTTTTCTGCAGAGCAAGGTTACCAGTGGTGCTGTTGTAGAAGATGAGAAGGAGTCTCTTGAGCTCGCTATTGACTGTATCAAGGAAACCTTCAAGGTTGAATCTACTGAGACTTCCAGCAATCTTTTGCAAATCTACGAGAAGGGCCTTGGTTCAAACACAGGTGAGCCTTCAACCGCACCGACTGGCGTGGCAGCATCCACCAAGGAGGCGCAGCCAGAAGTGTCAGAGGCCACAAAAGCCGAGGCTGACGCACTCAAGGCCAAAGGTAACAAATTGATGGCATCCAAAGAATTCTCCGCAGCGGCTGATGCTTATACTTCTGCGATTGACAAGAATCCGACTAACCCCATGTACTTTTCAAACCGCGCCGCCGCCTACAGTCAGCTTTCGTTGCACTCTAAGGCTGCAGAGGATGCGCGACGCGCAACTGAGCTCGAGCCCTCATACTCGAAGGCTTGGTCCCGTCTTGGTTTGGCCCTCTATGCACTAGGCGATGTTAAGGGCTCACTTGAGGCGTATGAGTCGGGATTAAAGGCTGAAGGCGACCACCAAAGCGAAGCAATGAAGAAGGACTATGATAACGTTAAGCGTCGCTATGACCAAGAGATGGCTAAGAGTAATGATTCTGTTGCGAAATCGGCATCTGCTGGAGCTGACTCTGGAGCTGATGCTGGTGCTGGTGCCGGAGCCCCGGGCGGCGGTGGCGGATTCGACTTCGGCAATCTCGCTGGCCTCATGAACAATCCTCAGATCCAGCAGATGGCGAAGAGCCTCATGTCCGATCCAAATGCGATGAGCAACATAATGAACAGCCCCATGGGGCAACAACTCAAGAGTGGGAAGATGCCTGACATGGGTCAAATGATGAATGACCCCGCCATGCAAGATATGATGAAGAACTTCCAGAAGTAAAATAAATATACACGTATGCTCTAATTGGTTTGAGGCTTGACTTTATACCCAAATTCAAGTCTTTTCAGATCGTCTTTTGCTTCCTGAAGCTTACCAGAACTATAATGTCTGATCTGGTCAAGTAATTCTTGTTCATGAGTTTTTTTGAATGAGCTTAGTTCAGAGGCTAGTGAATAGTGTGTGGACGAAATGAGATTCTCGAGCGAGCTAATCCTAGATTTACCTCGGGTCACCGCCTCTTCAACGCTGCTGATCTCGGCAAGCCGCTTATTTTCCAAAGTTGCAAGCCACATAGGTTTGGATCGTGCTCTCGCAAGTTCTTCCAATTTTTCGTGGTTGATCGCATATTGTGCCTTCTCGTTCTCAAGTTCCTCAGAAAGCCGCCGAGGATCCTTGAGTCGATTTTCAAAATCTTGAGCAGAATTTATCAGCTGCCCAAAAGACAAACGTAGTATTCGACCCCTCTGCGAGCCGTGTAGATGGCTAGTGAGCTCACAACGTTTGATGGTCATTTCGGTGCGGTATCGAGGTGCTATGGCATCAGATAGGCGACGTTCAATTTTGGTTGTCTGTAATGCAGCATCTAATTGACCTGCTTCTACTCTTGACATGAGACGGATAATCTCACTCATGGTTTCGACAATTGAACATAAATAATCCTGAGCAAGGTTGAAAAATGCAAGAATTGATAGTTTATCGGCCGGCCGAATAACTTCTTGCTTTTCAATCCTACTAACTGGCTGGTCACTCTGTTTCCCCCCAGAATGCGTAGTATTACGGGCTAGAAAGCCTGTAAGTAGCCCTGAATCCTTGAACGTTGCATGCTGGCTAAGAATTTTCAGCCAGATGCTCAACTCAATGTTTTCCTGAGAAATAAGGATATGTGAGAACATGGAGAAAACTTCTTCCGTGTTAGAGTAACTCCATCTAACACTCGGGAGTGGAGGGGTCCATGATGTTGGATATTTCTCAACTAAAGAGTCTCTCAATTCTTGGAAGCACCGATAGGAATGACGACGCGCAATGACATCTCCATCTATCATTGTATACACTTCAAAGCGCTCACTATCCCTGCTTGACCGCACAACATAGGGGTAATCTCGCACAGAGTGTACCATTTTAGCAATGGTATCTTTATTTTCTAGAAAAAAGGGCAACCAAGGATCCGCCCCTGCCTGAAGAAGTACATCAACACACTTTCCATCATTTTGCGCCTTCTGAAGAGCTGATCTTCCAGCTCTATTTGTCCAGTTTGTATCACATGAGGGCATACGGGCCAATTTTGTAACTAGCGCAGAGTCATCTGAGGCTAAGTGCAGAAGCGAGTTCTCATGCAGATCCATGTGATCGAAAAAATTTGATATGCACGGTATGAATGGTTCGAGATTATCTTTGAGTGCATGGTAAATTATTGGCGTAACTCCATGAACATCGCAGCTTGAGAAATCGATGAAAGGCACATATTCATCTCCACAAAGCCCTGGTTTATTCATGTAAAAAGCCACACCCCTTCCAACGAGGTCTACAGCCGAGAAATACTTTTTGACTCTTTCGCAGTTGACTTCACCAGCACTCAGATAATCCAGCACAATTTTAGCAGACGAGGTATCGTGTTTGCAGCCAACCATTAGCAAAGTACGGCCGTATGGGTCACGATCCTTGAAGACAAACTCATTCGTGTAAATATGACTAAATTCTTTCAGCAAATGGAGCAGAAGATCAGAATTTGCATTTTCTATTGCCATGAACAGTACTGATTTTCCGCTCTGACGACTGACCAGAGAGGATGGACTTTCTTTCGATATCTGGTTCAAAACGGATCGCTCATTATTTTTGACAGCTTCCCACACTGTTTTATTGTCTCTAGACAACTTAGAAAGCCTGTTGAATTCCATTCGTAATTGCATCAAAACACTCTGGACCACCATCAAGGTGTAAGACAGGCGACCAGCGCTTGCCCGAGCGGCTGCATTCTCTGACGTTTGAAAAGAAAAGTTCATAACAAAATACAAATCTCTTTCCAGCACCATGGCACAGTCGTCCGATGTTCGAAGTACTGTCAGCATAAATAATCCAAGGAGAGTATCAGCCGATACAGTGCCCAACCTGGGGTCAGCTAGAGTTTTCAATGACTGTAAAAAGACTTGACACATATCATAAGCATTTCGTGCTTGGCTGAGCCGGCCAAGAACAAAAGCAGACTCAGTGACGGCTCGTTCAAGAGCAACGACATCTGCATCGTGAACATTAGGAATGTCTACTTGACCAATATCGAGGTCGTGGAGTTTGTCATGCATGTCTTTGAAACTGACTACTGTCCGCTCAGAGTCCAAAAGGCTATCGAGCTTTCCAAGTACCTGCTTGCTTAGGCGATATTCAGCGTAGCGGTATATGCTTGCGGTGGTGAATGTGTTTGGTCCAAGATTGGAATCAATGTGCTCATCATCGATTGATTCTTCCGAAACAAGCAATCCTCCTGCCTTGACAACGGTCTTTATGACATTTCCCACTGCCTGGTGGAAGCGCTGAGCCAGCTCAGCACTGCTCACCACATCACCCTGCAAGCAGGCTAAGGAATAATCTACGCGCGCCATATTTTGCTCTATCTGGGAGGCATTTCTCCCTAAGAATTTTGCTGGATTTAAGGGCTTCTGCGAGTATAATTTGAGTGTGTGATTCGATACTGCTTTTTCTAAACGAGCAGCAGCATCGACATGGTCATGTTCTGGCTGTGCATCAGTACAAACTGAAATCTCAGCTTTTCTGAAGTTCATATATTCGTTGAAATCTGGCTTAGGCGTGCTTTTGCCCATTCCGAACCAACTGAACTTCTTGAGAGATTCACTACTAAGAAGAATACCATCAATTTCCAAAATCATGAAGGTTGCAAGGAACGCAAGGTTTTCATATCCAGGAGACCATAAAACTCGGTTTGTTATAGCTTTGCCACCGTTGTTTTGATTAGGGAAGCCGGCGTCAGGTATCACTTCGTTCTTGGTGATGTTAAGCATCCAGTCTGCGCCATTAAGAGTCTTCAACTGATTGTTTTGGGATGTATTGACATCCAAAACGTGTGAGAGCAAGAAAGTGTCCTTGAAAAGTAGTTCACTATCGACATCCGCGTATAGCATGTCCGCTGGTGGCAGGATCAGCATTATCGATGGCACGCTTGAGGAATCAGCCAGACGCTTCCGAACAGCAATCAATTGCTTACTCGGTTCACACAGGTCGGCATTGAAAAGAGCCTTAATCAATGGATGATCCAGCATCCCTTAAATATAGGCGTCACTTGTGCGTGGTATAGACACACAAGGTGGTGATTGATTAATACCTAGTCCTTGGCAGGTTGGTGCTAGGCCCTCCCCAACTTGGATAGCGTCCACGAACTTATACAGCTAGAATTTGCTTAGCGAGCGCAATTATATTGATCGGGCCCTTTTGGTATGAACAAATAAATACACCAAATATAAAGCTAATCATTGACCGAGTGAGAAAATGATACTTGGGGGCTAATCACGTGTTTTAGATACTGCTAAATCTGCATCGGAATATTTCAGAGCGATAATAGAGAGAGGATGGCACAAAAGAGATACGAAGAAAAGTACCGTCCTAAAGCCGACTTCCCGGCCAAGATGGCCATGTGGGACTTCAATCATTGCGACCCAAAGCGGTGCAGTGGTAAAAAACTCGAACGACTCGGGTTCATGCGTAATCTTCGTATTGGCCAGAAATTCAAAGGTGTCGTTGTGAGTCCAAATGGCAAGGTACCTGTATCCCCAGAGGATGAAGAGATTGTAAAAACAATGGGTGTAGCCGTTGTAGAGTGCTCTTGGGCGCGAATCGACGAGATCCCGTTTGGGAAAATTGGCGGGAAACATCTCAGACTCTTGCCATTCCTATATGCCGCAAACCAAACCAATTTTGGTAAACCCTGGCGACTCAATTGTGTTGAAGCAATTGCGGCTTGTTTTGCCATCACTGGACATTTCGACTGGGCTGCCGAACTGATGTCCAAGTTTTCCTGGGGCCACGCTTTCCTTGAGCTCAATGCCTTCCTGCTCGAAGCTTATTCTAATTGCGAAACTGTGGACGATATAAAACGCGCCGAGGCTGACTTTTTGGCCAAAGTTGATCGCGGCGAAACCGTTGCGAATTTTGGTGGTAATAATGGAATTCTTGAAGATGAATTAGACGAAGAGGAAGAAGAGGTGAATGAAGACGAAAATGATTCAAAAGAGCCAAGCAATAGTGGAGAAAATAAGGGACCACCCGAGGAAGAAATGAAGGTACTGGTCATAGGAAGTGGTGAGCTGGAGACAAAGAGTGAAAGCGAATACGAAACTGAAGAAGAGGATTCTGATGACCTGGGTGAATATCAACCGTACTAGTCTACACGCATCTATACATTTATACATATACAAATTAGCCTTCGTTGTCCTCATCATTATCGGATTCAGATTCCGACTCCGGTGCCGGGACCTCATTGCCCTCCTCGCTTTTAACACCCAGAAGGTAGTCCAAGATGTCTTTGAGCCGGTAGGTATCCATGTATCCAAAGAATGCATGGAAATCATTTTCTTGGGCTTCCTGTTTGTAGATTCGATCGTAAATGAACTTGTGCTTAAAAGCATCAATTTCAGCCTCGAATGGTTCGAAAGTGATATGATCGCGGCCTAACTTGCCCAAGCGGAGGTTATAAGCATCGTAAACAGGCCGTTCCAGCAGCAAACCCAATGCAGGGGCCTTCGGTATGGATACCTTATCCTTTTCATATAGGCCTTTCAATACATCAACCGGGCTATTAGTCCGGATGATCAGGACCGCCAAAGCAATCATTTTACGGATTTGGTGCAGCATAAATGACTGGCCATGGATCTTCACCGAAACCCACTCCGTACCGTCAATCACAAAGGGGTCACCCACCGTGAGTGTCTTCATATTGCGGACGGCACTCGGATCCTTGAAATATTTTCTCACTGTGAAGTTGTGGAAATTATGTACTCCCTGATACTCTTTGAGAACCTCGCGGAACTTGTTCAGGCGCTCAGCATTCACGCGATAGCTACGCCGGTGCTTGTTCTCAATCTGTTTGACCTTTTGGATTGTAGCCCTTGATTCTTCTGTAGCGGTCCCCTCAATGTCTTCTTTCCGAGCCTGAACCGCATCTTCAATAGAAATTCCGCTGTTTGCGAGGTCGGAGTACACTTTACCCCAGAACTCATCAGACTCCTTGACCTCCACGGCATCTTTGTTGCTCAACCGGTCTGTCTGAGAAGTCATTACGCGGCCAAGTGAGGACAGTGAGCTAGGACTCATCAGCGTGTAAGTGGGCAAAACATACTCATAGACACGCGACGAACACAAGCGGCGACAGTCAAAGCTTCGATTGGTGCGTGTAAAGCCCCACACTCGAATCTGCTCCGGAAGATGAGCATTTACTTTGGCTACGATTTCCGGATCCTCGATGATCATTTTCAGGGACACCACATTCCCGGCCGCATGAACCCCTTTGTCTGTTCGGGCAGCTCTCAAAAAGGAGGATTTTTTGGGATCATTTGCGTTGTCTTCACTAATAGCGCCAGCCTTGACGAGGGCATCGAAAAGATCACCTTCAATAGTTCTGTGCGGCGGATTTACCTGCATACCGTGATATCCGGTCCCACAGTAGCCAATTTGCAAAGCAACTTTTCGCTTGGGCAACCGGGGCTTTTTGGCAGCTCCAGCCTCTAGTTCTTGCTCTGCTACTCGTTTTTCTGTCATGGGCGAAAAAAAATTCCTCAGTAGTCCTGACCAGAATTTCCACTTCTTTGTCATAAACAGTCGCGAGGTTTGACCACTACCCTACGCACGGCGAAACCAGATCTAACCGTGCTTGAACAACGGTACATACCATTTTAATAGTGACTTTGTATTTAATTATGCATATTTAAAAGCCCAATTTGCTCCCAATAATACCCTTCACAGCTGAGGACTGGGCGCTACTTTTCCCAGTGTTCATCGATGTCATTGCCTCATCTAAAGCCCCATTCACTGTGTCCTCTGCACTCTCATAGTATTCATTGAAAGTCTGGCCCCACGACTTCTGCGGTGGACCACGATGTTGAGATGTATACTTTTTGGACGGACTGCCGCCACCAAACCAGGATTTCAGACCCCCGCCGTTCTTAGGCGATTTTTGACTAGACACCGGGACGGCATCTGCTGGCGCTTCCTGCTCATCCACAAGCTGGTGTCGTACACGCTTCGACTTGCCACGCCGCTTGCCAGCAATAGGTCGCTCCAAATCTGCGGGACGTACGAATTGCCGGCCGGAGACCCAATGGGCTGTGGAAATAGCCGGTCTTGCCGGGACACGGCGCTTCAGTTGCCACACGTCGTCATCTTTAGGCATGTAATCTGTGCCAAACACGCGAATAATCTGACCGGACTCCATAGCTGGGTTGTAGGGAATGAACGCATCACCCATTTGCGAGATAGTAACTTTACCGGCAGGTTGCACGGAAAGATTGTACGTCGAAAGCGTTTTGAAACCAGGCAATCCATAGATGCCGACCTTGCCTTTCTGATTAACAGTTACAAGAGCGGAAGATGTACCCCAACGCAGGAAAGCATACGTAGAGCCCAACAACGGAGTGTCAAAAGTTTTGGTGCCGAGCTTCTTACCCACTTTTGGACCACTGAGAGCGAAAAACCGTGCTTCTTGTATAGTGCCAGCAACCAACCCGCCTTGAACTTGTAAGCCGCTGGCCAATCGTGCCATTATATCTGGCAAAGCTGCCGCAGATTTCCCTTCCTTGGTATCCACATGCGCCAAGAACGTGACAGGCTCTTTTCCTACGGATAGATGGGTGACCTCCTTCGATTGTGTGACCACTTGGTAGCCACCATCGGGCCGGGGCACAACTTTGAATATGTATACATCGCCTGCCCTCGTGCCGACACTGAGTAAGATACTACTGTAAGAATCCTCACCCATTGCTACGATGCCGAACTCCATGCAAGTGGGAATACCCTTAATAGTCTCTTCCATGATAACAGCGGGGCCGCGTTTGTCGATTACGACGAGCTCGCTGTTTTCGAGGCCTACAGCTACAAACCCGATATTCGAGTTGCAAAGGGCAGATACTGGTGTCCGATTAAAAAAGTGGAATTGTGGAATAAATCCTTGAGTGAGCTCAGGCTTGACAAGATGTTCGACATTAACGATTTTGGGACTCGGTGTCGGGGGAGCTGGTCGAGTAGGTCTGCGGTTTTTGCCAAACGATGCCATGAACACGTTACCTGAAGCGGTTGCAATCGCCATTTCACCAACTTCCTGGCCAAGGCTAACATGCTTGATTTTGCAATCTGTTTCCTTGGGATCTAAACCAACAACACTGGTCATCACAATTCGGTAATCTCGTGAATCCGCTCGTGTGGCATCAAACAGCTTTACAGCACCGTTAGAATACCCTACACACAGCACAGTAGACTGCTGTAGCTTTCGAAGCTGCTGAGTGGCCGAATTACCACCCAAAACTTTAGTATTCGGCAAAGCTGCTGCCATCATTCCAATCCACTGATTCCGAGTTATTCCAGCCACGCTTAGCGATGTTATGGGAGCTGCCCGCCAAGAAAGAGCTGCAGGTAGAACCGCAGAGTCAAATGGATTCACCTGAAGAGCTGGCAAGGTTACACACAAAAGCTGGCCACTAGCCTGCACGACTGCGTAGCTCGGGTTGTAGCAGCCCTGAAAGTGGGGATTTCCATTTTGAGGAATAATTTGCACTATGTTGATATCGGAACTGATTTGCAGCTCACGCATAGGATGGTCGTCAGACTTGAAAAAATTTCCCATGCTCTCGTAAGACGACGTCGCAACTGTGGGTGTAGGCCCGAATTCAGTGAGTCCTATGTTGCGGCCACCCCAAGCTACTAAAAATGTATCCGTGGGATCTTCTCGACAGCACCATGCAAGGCCCTCAGCTATCCGGTCCCGGTCCAGATCCATTGATTCCACGCTTGCCGGGAAAGCGTTACGTGCACCGAGTCGTACTCCCTTTGTACCGTCCCAGAAGATGATGTAGCCGTTGACATGGGCTGTGGCGACATGGCTACCACTTGGGTGCCAGACTGCAGTCATAAGTGGGTACTCATATGTCATAGAGTATACCACTTCACCCTTGATGATATTGTACACAAGTGCAACATCGTGATAGCACAATAATAATAGCGCCGGGTCTCGCGGATGAAGACTTACGCTCTTCACTGCTGCCATCATACTCTTGGGATTGACTTCGCGCTCCAAATATGGTATTTTAAACGGTGTTGTGTGACCTCGATCAATATCAAATGCCGTAGTTTCGCCGTTACGATGGCCCATAAATAGCCAGTCCATTGCTGGATCCGTCCAACAACTCATGACGCTGTAAGGACACTGATAGCGTGCCCATTCCTGACGAGTGTCCAATGCCCAAACAACAATCAGTGACCGGTCGTCCACGCTCACGAGGTAAACGCTAGTCACAAATCGCAGAAAGGTGATGGGAGAGCTCGATGTCTTATGCTTCGGATTCGGGTCGAGCACGCATCGAATCTCTCCGGCGCCCATAACATGAATCAAGCCTGTTTCTGTGCCAACGGCAAATAGCGACTGCACAGGATCGTAGGCAAGTGCAGATATGGGCCCTGTGAGACCCTCCTGAGTCACCAGATCAGGACGAAAGTCGTGTTCGATGGATGCCGACAGTTCACTGTTCTTCTTGAACATCTTACACGGTTACAGAGCTTAACGTTCAACACCAGGAACAACAACAATAATAACACCTGGGCTGGAGGATAGGGCTAGGCTAGCGCACCTGACGTAGGGTTTAGGGTAGAAATTAACGGCGGTATTCGACGGCGCCGCGTGTGCTTAGAGACTACGCATATCTATAGAAGTTACAGAGTTTTTCCGCACTTACATGTGCATGATGGCATGGGACAAACGTCGTACTTGCTAAGCCATTGACGGGCATGTACGGAATGATATCCATGATTGCATTTTAAACAGAACGTTGGCCACCGATCTGACTCGATCTCATCGCCCAAACACGGCCCTAATGGCAAAGTGCACACGCCACATAGAGGTAATGGGTGGTTGCAGTGAATGCAGCGGTTCCGCAATTGTTTCACTGCTCTCACCAATTGACCTTTTCCCTTGTTCTGAAGAGGCTCCGAAAAGTCACGTTTGCAGTTGTTACACCGTAGGAATACTTGACCCTGAATATTAGACGGACGTGGGTCTCTAGGTCTTAGGAGTTTGGATCGAGCTATATCGAGCCTTGCCCGCTGCGTGAAGTATTTCCAAGAATTTAGGAGTTGACGATACTCGGCAAACCACCTAGCAAGGCGGGGATCGTCGAAGTACCGGGGCCATCCAAACGATACCAGTAAGCAGACAGTCTGTAGATCTCCAGATCTATCAAGATAAGCTTGAAGCAAGTCTATAACCTTCGGTGTAAACCCAGTTAGAATTATCCCCTCGAGGTCACCGTTAGCTATCGCCCGTGAGGTTACCAATGACAAATACTTACCAACTTCTTTTTGTGGCAAGAATCTGAGGGCAATTCCAAGTCGCTCAGTGAGTGGTAGAGAACCATCATCTAGCACATCAAGCCAGGAGCCATCAGAAATATATGCAAAGATAGCGCGCAAATAGGGCACGCTGATTTCAGATGCCAAGCGACGGCATTGTTCACGCCACACGTTGTTTGTGCTCACATCTTTGTAAACCAAATAACCTGCAATGGCTGTAGACATTAAACGGAGGTTACGCTTTCGTGAGTTAGCCAAACTCTCCACAGCACGCTCGACGTTGTTATGGAAAACGGCGCACCCGGCCGCCTTCTCGTACATTTGATGCCTTTCTAAATCCTCAATCCGTGCTTCTAGATCATTCAATCCAAAATCCCAGCCAGCAAGTCGCAGGCAAAGCTGGCGGTAAAGAGTTTTATCATCCTCCTCCTTGACATATACCGATCCAGATGAGCGTTTGAGCGCGTGCCGCACCGCGTCATTCAAAGTTCGATTTGACAGCTTAGTGTCGGGTGTCAGTCGAGGAATTAGTGCTTCAGCAGTTCCATTCCATAGAGTAAAGACGCCGATATACCGCAAATCTAGTTCAGGGGTTTCCCAGTAATTACGGGGGCCATCGGAGAAGAGCTGCTGTTCTTTGATCCACTCCCAAGCTGCTAATAATCCCGAAGTGCCGGAAACTGCACTATTACCGGAAGAGGGGTTAAGTTTTGCTGATGTCAATAAATCAATGTTCTTAGCGGCATCTAAAGAATAGCCAGCCAGCGCTCGGCGTTGCATGGTGCAGGCAATATCGTTGGTCAATAAAGTCGGCAAACTAAGAGAATTATTGGCTGTGAAGTCAGCACTTGATTCTGACTCCGAGCTGGTATTATCTTCTGTTTCACTGTTCCCTGAAATAGACTCGCTATCTTGGTCAGTCTCGTTGTCAGATCGCATGCGGGATGGGGAGGGTGGAGGAGGAACAGTTGAGCCCGTATCAGTTATCACATCTTGTGCAACCGTGCTGTTGTCTTGATCGCCTCTTTCCACCTTCTCGTCATCACGGGTCGACGCAGTTGCCATATCAGTGACTAAAAATCTACTGTGATCACTGCGAGTAGTTTCAACTAGTCCTTCTGACTCAGAGGCCATACGAAAGTCATTGAAAGGGTCTAGATAAATGTCAAATGGCGGTGACTTCACCGGCATGCGGAACACGGTACCTGATTGACGAAGACAAACAAAATCTAATCGACCTGTGGTGGTATTGCGAGCATAATCAAAGGAAACGACCTTGTCATTTTCCGTTGGAACTTCGTAGACTTTGTTTACAAACAAAGACATGTCGAGAAGATCACCGTATTCGTCTTCGGGGAAATCAACGGATGCTGCATTACTGCCATCGACGATGTTTTCTAGTCCGCTATCACTCGCACCGCTAAGAGAGGTCATGTCATCTTCCACTTCCTCAGCATTGTTTCCAGACACGGGAACGTTGCGGTGCTGATTTAGACCAGAAGTCAATTGACTATACTGCGCACTAGAAGTGTTATTAGTGCGGCTCGACATGGCTGATATTTCCCATCTTCTGATAGTTGCTCCATCATTTAACACTGCCACTTCGTTGTCATTCAGCAAGGAGTAGCGGAAGCACCGGGTCTCGAAACTTTGATTCTCCTTAAAGGCACGTGGAATTACCAGCAGTGGTTCGGAAGATTTGCCATCTCCTCTCAACATTCGCCGATCCCAAAGTGCTATATGATTTGATTCTCCCATGGTGGCAAAGTTCAGATCATTATAAGGCTGGAAGGCCACCGGCATATACATGATCGTGCTTACAGAATGCGTTATCGAGTTCGCTCGCAAGTCAAACTCTCTGAGAGTACGTGGCCCTCCGAAGATCAAGCTTGCTGGATTGGTAGGCACAAATCTTGCAGCAGAAACTGTGTCATTGACTTGTACTGAACTTACTGGCCCGTGATCCGGGGCATTTAAATCCCAGATGAGCAGGGACTCTACACCGCGGACCTTTTCATATCCGGAGGCCATTAACATCTCATCATTGAACGAAATCGCGTTGCATTTTCTGGGAGTGCGCTGCTTAAACACCAAAGGATCACTCGGACCGAGCGAACCACCTTCTCCATATAGATCACGAACGTATACAGCACCAGAATTGAGACCATATCCAACTCGCTGCGGTGATCTGTGGCTATATTCGTACGTCCGAACTACATTTTCAGTGTCGAACCCACTTTGGCGCCAGCCCACATTACTATCACCTCGGAATTGATAAAGAAAAATCTCGTCACGACCAACGCCAAGACCGACGAAATTTTGAATGTCTCCGCTGTCCCATTCATGGGCATGAACCAGCTCTGCGGACATTTGGAAGAGCGGTGATTCCTAGATCGAGCCGAACTCAATGATAGTGGAGGGATGGGTATGGGCTAAGGTGATATTCTCTCCTTCTACATTTTTATCCCCTTTTGGTGGTTTCACTCATAGCAGATGCTAAGACGAGTACTCTTAGGGAACTTTTGTACACAGCGACTATCTGCCGTTCGCAAGTACTCGTCTAAATTTGACGATGACTTTGAAAAATTGACCCAACAATTACTGACCCCGAATTCTGTTTCGGACAACAAGAAGCCAGTACATGAATGGGACAGCTTAGATAGTGTTGAAGAAGATGGTGAAGATGGTGAATCAGATACTCCGTCATTCGATGCATCTGTTGCACCTGTACAGAAGGAGGAACTTATCTTCAAGGAAGTTTTAGGTCAAGTGCTCTCCAACAATAAACGGACGCCGAAAAACGAGGCTACAACGCAACCTCTTAACCGCAATGCAGCACTTTCAGACTCCATCTTGGCACTTTTCGATAAACCCGAGCCATCACACAATAAGGGAACATCTGAATCTAGCGGCAAATCTTCACCCAGCATTGCATCACTCATGGATGGGCTTCTACAGGGACCGGAAACTGTTAGCCTAACACCAGAAGAAGCTGCAAGGCAGGAGCGCACACGGAGAAGAGTAGCACCAGTGCTGCTGCATATTGACAGCTTGCCTACCAATGTTGATGTTGTAGGTTATTTCGAAGATGTCATCATCCCGCGATTCATCCCATCCATATCTGAAAACTCTGACCTAGATACTCCATTGGATCCCCTCAATCCTCAAGTGGTTCCTGGAACAGTATCACATCTTTTAGAGAAATGCATTTCTTCACTGTTGAATGATTTTAGTGACCCGTTGGGTGCTCTACACCTTTTCGAAACAACGAAGCATCACAGCATTGAATTATTTACTGAAGCCTGTTCAGCCGAAGTGTATAATCTCATCATTAGACTTAGATGGGAGGAGTATCGTGATCTATACTCTGTGGTGAGTCTTGCTTCAGAGATTGCGATCAATGCTATTCAGCCTAATCTTGAGACTACTGAGCTTCTCTCAAAAATCTATCGCGATGCGATGGATAGCTCAAAAGGTGTCAGCTCAAGCGCCTTAGGTATGCCTCTATGGAGTGGCCAAGACCTGCGACGTCTGGATGAATTAAATCGGTACCGTACCAGATTCCAGAGTTCCTGGGCATCTAAACCTATTTTGCGGATCTAATTCTGCGTTGTACATAGTGACATAGTAATTAATTTATTCAATTCATTCGAGTATTCCAGTTCGTGGGCTAGGAAAGCTCCGAGCAGATCAGTAGTAGCTCATGGAGGAGCTTAAGGCGAGATGCCTCGCTGTGGCTCAAGAGGCACTAAAACCGCCATCGACCTTTGATCCAACTAGCCGCATCTTGACAAGGAAGCTAGAAGATCTCCTACAGAGTGTGGAAGCATTCCCTCCAAGTGAAATCACGCCACGCGTTGCTGAATTTGTATATTTCCCACTACAAAGTCTTCTACGGCATGAATCGCTCGGTAGCCGACAAACAGAGCTGCTTCTTGGCTGTTTTACAATTTTGTGCAGAACGGCTTGGCGTCGAGGTAATGATCTACAATTAATACGGGCTCAACAGCTCCTGGCGGTAACAACATATCTGCTATGTCCCGATTCAAACGTAGAAATGGATGCAGAAAAACCTTCGGCATCATTCTTGGCCAAGCCACGAACCTTTCATACTGCTGCTTTCAATCTTCTAAATGCTATATTTCAGTCAGCGAATGACTCTGAAATTGAGGAGCCAATTAGCAGGTCACCGATCATCGTACAAATAATTTCGCTACTTCTGGATGCAATCAAATTTGATGATGATGATCTAGAAGCCCAGAAAGCAAGTGTTCGTTGTTTAGAAACAGTCGTTTTGTGTACGATATCCGCTCCCGAACATCGTGCTTTAGTGCTTCCCAAGGTTGTATCACGGTTATCAAGACTGATAAGCCCGGCTAATAGACGACACTATCAAGGAAAAGTAGCCGCTGTATCTTGCTTGGCAAAGATTATTGTCGCCACAATAGGTGATTCCACTCTTTATCACGGTGATAAAGTGCGTAACAAAGACTGGCTGCGTACTACTGCGCAGAACTTGACTCAAACTTTTACTATCCTTGAAAATTTACAAAGATCGCTTCTAGAGAATACGGGATCACAAGTATCTCTGCTGACTGCAGTTTTTTATGCCGCACGCGATTTGCTCACGAATCTTGGACAGGTTTTAGCTCAAGAGAAAAAGGCTGGTGACATCCTTGTGAACATTGTGTTATTGACTAGATCACAAAAGCGTGATATAGGATTGTCTGAGGAAGCAGACGACTTCTTAAAGATGAACGGGACGGTGTTGCTCGATAAAGTGAAGACTCAGGTTGCCAACAAATTAATGACACTTCCAAGCATACTTAGCAGTGCTAATGAAAGTGCGACATTGTTCAATTTGCAAACTCTGCAGAATGGTATAGAATTGACTACTTCTGTTGAGAATGTGGACGCTATTTTAGATGCAGTTGAGTCAGGATTGCCTCTCAAAATCCGTAAAACTGCCCCGCTATCACCCACAAGTATTCGAGACATTGCTCCCTATAATCCTAGTGAGAGTGGAAGTCTATATCTGAAGGATATAGGCCTAGATATCGGGTTGAGTGAAGCGACGCAAGCCTCCATGGCTGATCTGTTAAGAACTGTTGGTTCAAAAATAAACATCTCGGATATACCTACTGTGGTAGGCTCTCTGGCTAATCGTCTGCGCGCTCTTGAATTCCGTGGAGCTCAGTCCTTGGATTCTACAGGTATTCTATGGATCATCAGCAATGTGATACGGGGTTTTCCGGCGGGGAAGAGTGATCTATACGATATTTTTACTTATTGCTTGGAAAGCATTGATTCCCAAACAGATTCAGTCATTGAAGATCCAAATAGAAGTGTTTCGGCTCCCGCTCATACTGCAATGTCTTGCTACGTGATTGGCGAAGCAGCTCTAGTCGAAGGGTCCTCATTCAACGAGTACTTGGTGGATATGATTTACCCACTATTTTCCCTCATTGGTCATGGTGATAATCAATTCATTCGAGATCAGGCTGGTATAGCCATAGCTAAAGTGGCATATGCTTGTGGCTTCACTTCTCCTCAGGCTTTGGCTATTGCTAATAAAGATTATTTGGTTGATGGCTGGTCCATGCAGCTGAATACCCTCAACATGACTCCTGGCACTTTCGAGTCTTTGGCAAGTCTAATTTTCATAAGCGGTGATACTATCATCCCGTTTCTTGATGACGTGTTTGCAACTTTGTTTGTACTTATGGACCATTACCATGGATACTCGAAGCTGGTGAAGGGAATACTGACTGTATTTGGTGCATTGGCTGTAGTTGTGCGTCAATCAAATGAAATCAAGCTTGCAATTGCGGCTCCAAAACGATCTAAAACTTTAGAGATTGGTGATTTCCAGGAGCTTATCGAAGAATTGAAAAGAAAACCTGAAGTTGATCCCACTATTACTGACACTGTGGTCGACGTCAAGGATTTGGAAAGTCCCGCAGCGGAAACCCCGGATGAAATCTCTGAGCAAGCTGAATCAGATAATGAGAATATCCAGGATGAGCCTGATCAGAGCGCAGAGGTGTGGTCCTACCCGATTCCTCAGGCAACTTACATGACACTGAAAAAAATATCAGATTACTGCGATCGCCTCATGACTCATGAATCCCCAGAGATTCGCCTGGCAACATTGATCCTGATAACAGATTTAATGCCTTTTCTTGCCATTAACAAGGAAATGTTTTTACCACTTATTCACAGAACATGGCCCGAGGCTATATCCCGCCTTTTTGATAAAGAGGTCTATGTGGTTGAGCAAAGTTTTTCTTGTCTTGGTGCAATAGCTATTTATGCCGAAGACTTTGTGGCAAGCCGTATTGATAAAATATGGCCACGTATCCTCGTCACTTATTCTAACATTTTTTTGCGAAAGTGGCCGCAATTTTCAAAAGAACAGAGGCTTGCCAAGTCTTTCTCTGACTTCTTCAGGATTGTAGTGGAAAATGTCAGTGACATATCTTTGGCCACCCTAGAATCTGGTATTGTCACATTTCGACCTGCTTTCATGCGGGGTGAGTTCACTCTATTACATGATGTGTTGGCTAAAGCTAAACCAAGTATCGCCGATCTTCTTTGGATTGTCTTACTGGAGTCTCCTATCAGTCCCAAGGCGCAAGACTTAAGGGAGTTTCATACAGTGATGCCCGTCTATAATGAACATTGTACATAAATTGAATTTATTTTCGACGCCTTTTATTTGGGAGTGGTTCCTCTTTAACCTCTTCTGCATCTATGTCTTCACTTTTGAGATCTGTAAAATCATCTTCAACAGGTCTGAATTTCTTTTGCAGGTCGGGAACAAAGCAACTAGTACGGCCACCTACCTTAACGAAAGACACAACATGACCATTTGCAGTCTTTTGTTCTTCTTTCTTGCTGCGTGATTTACCCCACCGGTGCAACATGAGCCAATTTTTCGGAAAGTAGGCCGTATTCCCTTCGGTTTCGGCGGCAATGTGACAAACTTCTAATAGTTTTTCATAGAGCTCGCTGGCTCGTTTAGTGCCCAGAGAATTAGCATATTGTTCTGGATGTATTCGTGATAAGTAAAGAACCTCATCTGCCATCCAATTTCCCACCCCGGAGAAAAGAGTTTGGTCCAGAAGTAGAGATTTAATTGGCACCCGGCGTTTAAGAATTAGTGGCACAATTTCAGCTGCTGGTGGCTGAGACTGAGAAAAATCAATACCTAATTTGGAAAGTGGCTCAAATTCGTCAACTTGACTGAGAGGAACATCGAATAGTCGAACTCTCCCAAGCCTGCGCGGATCACTGAATGCCAATTCAATATCATCCTCAGTTGTGAGCTGAAACTTCGTGAATTTTGGTGGCCATTCCGTATGTTCCCAGAGTGCTGATTTGGAATCACCCCCAGTGGCATTTAATTCTTCCAATTTTTGCTTTTGTTTAGCAGCACCACCGCCTTCCATCATGATTATAGTTTCCATGTTTTTCGCTCTGATCCACCCGGTCATTCCAAAGTGCATTACGAATGTCTGCGCCTCCTCCACCTCAAGCATAAAATACTTACCATTCCGAGCCACATTTGTGACTTTATGGCCTACGAGTGTGGATTTAAATACAGTGTTTGTCAACGGTTTAACAAAGAGCAGCTCATCCGGTTGAGCAGTAACATGCTTAATTGATTTACCTAAAACACATTTCCTAAGTAGTGCAACAGCATGCGCAACCTCGCCTAGCTCAGGCATGCCTAGGCTTTAAACAATGCAAGCTCGAAAAGCTGGTAACTTCCTTGACTCCGCGAGTGCTGGGGTTAGGTCATATAAAAGCGGGTCCCCCGCGTTAAGCGATCTGGACTCGGCAAAGGCGCTATCGTCGTATCCAAAAGTCACATGATATTACGGGGCTCTCCGCCCCGAGGAAATCGTATCTCTTATTTTCACCAGTGAAGCAGGCCTTGGTTCGTGAGATTATGAGTACAGACTTCTTGAGAAAGTTCGGCGTGTCTCCGACCACAGGTTTTCTGCCCGAAGATCTGCCACTTCAAAAGCTATGTGGTCAATTCGATGCCTGGGAAAACATAGTAGCCGATCTTCCCGCACTTATTCTTGCTGGTCAAATCAGGGACCGCATTGACTCACTTCCAATATTAGATGTTGGAAAATTGCATAATGTGCGTGAACAACACCGAGCCTATTCTGTTTTGGGCTTTCTCATACATGCGTATGTGTGGTCCCCGCCGGAGCCTCGCGACCACTTGCCTAAGTCCCTGGCCGATCCTATGTTAGTTTTGGCCGAGAAGTTAGGAATACCGCCATTAGCTACGTATGCCTGTCTGTGCTTGTGGAACTTTCGAACGCTTTCCGCTGTTGATCCCTCAGAGTGGGACCTCTCCAATCTGGCAACCATTCAGACTTTCACGGGCGCGACGGATGAGTCTTGGTTCTACTTGCTCAGTGTAGCATTAGAAAGGTTTGGTGGTCCCTGTTTGGCCAATGGTGTTGGGGCACTGTTTGCTTGTCGATCTGGAGACATTGACGACATAATTGTCAAATTGGAGAGGATGACCGGTGATATCGATAAATTGACCGAATTGCTTATGCGCATGCCACAGAATCTTGATCCCCACTTTTTCTATCACCGACTGAGACCATATCTGGCCGGTTCAAAGGGCATGGAATCAGCAGGTCTGCCTAAAGGTGTTCGATACGGTGACGAGGAAAAGTACCGGCAGTATAGTGGAGGTTCTAATGGACAAAGCTCACTCATTCAGGCCATCGATATCATTTTGAACGTGGATCACAATGCGCCGGGACACCGTCAGCCCCCTATGCCTGTTTCCAAACAGCATGATATCAAGGAAACCGGCAGCAGTAAACCTAAAAACGCATTTTTGAAAGAGATGAGAAATTATATGCCGAGAGAGCATCGTCATTTTCTGGAAGAGCTTGAGAGCCAAGCTATATTGCGCCCTTTTATCCTCAAAAACGCTAAGTCCTATCCCAATCTTGCCAAAGCATACGATGATTGTTTGATTGCGCTACGGGAGTTCCGTAGCAAGCACATTCAAATTGTCATGCGCTACATTTCATTGCAAAGCCGGGCACAAACTAAGGGTGTGGGCTTGTCTAGCAGCAATGGACAGACAGGTACTGGCGGCACAGATTTGATGCCCTTCTTGAAACAAACTCGCGACGAAGTAAGCGACGTTGCGGTAGGCGATTGGAATAAAAACATTCTGTCGAGCAGAAACTACTGAGATGATTTATGTATATGAGTAATAATGAAAAGATTGACGAGTTGATGAACGAAATGCACATGTTATTAAATAAATAGATAAATAAATAGTTTAGTGTGGGCACTCCCATCACTTGTAAAGGATATCAATCCATGCCTTATTATCATAGTACCTGCGCAGAACCTTCCCATAATGGTATAAAGGAATGGCTGTGAGACATAGCGCTATTTCGACACAACCATACACAACGTACGATATTCGAGAGCCCGCTGCCTCGAAGAAGTACGGCACAAAGATTGAAAATCCCAATCCCATGAGATTCTTCGCCAAATTCAAAGACACCAAAGATTCCAAGGCAAGTTTGCGGTAGCAGTCGACCACGTATGTAATCGAAACAGTCGAAGCCAGTGAGGTACCAAATCCAAGTACACCCAGGAAAATCGCCGGAACAATCCACAGGTCATGGGCCTGTGTTGACCAACCAAATCCCATTAGACCGATAGTGATTGCTAACATTACTGGCGCGATCATTACTAGCCGGAATTCAGGCTCGTAGATCCCACCATTTCTCCTGCATATAAACCGGACCACAACATCAGATACTTTTCCAGCAACAAGCGATCCAAGAAGGCTACCTACAAAAGTTGCGACGTAAAGTAAACCAATGGATGTGGTTTTGAAGTTGTAGGGCTCTGTAGAAAAAATCGATGTGATAGTTTCTGCAATCACTGAAAGCCAGACAACGCTTGTTCCATAAACAAGCGACGCAAATAGTACCGGAGGATAGATGTATAGCATGATTGGTCGAAAAAAAACAACCCACAGCTTCGCGTCCGATTGCTTCCCGGAGTATATTCTCAAATTGCGGAAAAATGGCACACGTTTTGGTACATCCTCATTTGACGGATTTTGTAAAGATGAGCTCTGAGCACTTACGCCCTCTTTTGGAAGCTCTTCCAAATCTATGGTGGGAGCGTTTTGCAGGGAATGAGATGTATCCCGGCGCATCATTTGGTGATCCGAATGTTGCCTGGCTTTGCGAGCGGCCTCGGTTTCTTCTTGGCTTCGTTTATCTGGAACAGGAACGCGCTGCCACCAGGTTTCATGGACGAACAAGTACATTGCAACGAATGATGCACCGCATATGATAGCACACACCCAAAAGATCCAGTGCCATCCCAAACGATTAGCAGTGAAGGCCGAAACAAGCGGGCTTAAGTTTTTCCCACCCAATAATAGTAATGTATAAATACCAATCCGATATGCGCGCTCATGTGCGAAATAAATTTCAGCAATAGTGGTAGACGGCAAAGACTCAGCCGGTGAACACCCGATTCCAGAGAGAACCCGAGCACCCATGAGACTAGAATAGCTGGTGGCGTTGGCTGCCCAGATAAGTCCTGCTAAGAAAATCAGTAGTGAAGCTAGGTAAACAACTCGTTTACCATAATTTACCGCGAGAGGCGCGAAGAGTGCGGAGCCTACGCCCATTGCTGCCATGAAAACACCAACAAGATAAGTCAAATCATGTAAAGGGCGATCAAAATCCTTCCCAAGGACATTCATTACTGGAGCCAAAATTGGCGTTTGACCACCAGCGAGCAATGCAAATATGGAGACAGTTAACAACGCGACATCGCGGCGCCACATAGGCCAATTGAGGGGGTCATTCGGGTCATCTTGAGGCTGTGGATTGAGTACAATTCCTTCTTTCGTTTGCTTTAGATGATCTTGAGGTCTTGGAGAATCATTATTTAATTCGGACTTGGCGTTTCTCTCGGCCACATTACCCGAATCCTCCGCAGGGTCATTGAACATCATGACCACAGTTCCAGTGACGTCATTCCCGCCGCTTTGCGGCTCTTTGACCCACATACAGGAAGTAAGCTAGTTCTTAGATCCAAGTAATACAGTCAAGTTGGTTTTCTATCTGGGGCTACCACACCACCATTTAAACGATGACCCTCAGCATGTGTGTATGAAGTGCGTGCGTGTGGTCCCAGCTGACTCAACCGAGGCGCGTTCGCTAACCCTACTGAAAAAGGCATGGAACATGCACGACATTAACCGCAGGGCATATGACCTCACGTTATCTTTCTTTACTCTCTTATCTACCCAAGGTGGCCGCTATCAGTAACCCCACAGATACACATTTGAATTCAGAGAGCCTCACATTGTATTCGAGAGGAATTGAGCTCGACAATGGGAGTTATCGCGCATTTTTTGCGCAATAGGCTGAAGTTGAAGACTCTAGATGCTTTCCAGCAGGTGAATAGTCGCGACAACTTTGTCTGTGACTTTGGCTCCGCCTCACTGCCTTCATATGAGGAAGCTTGCCAACTTCCTGTTCCAGAATACAGGAGACATAAGGCCAGTAAGAGACAAGGAAGATTGGAAAAGCCTTACAAGCCAATCGTAGACAGAGACCCCCTTGAGCGCATGGACAGAGCATTCGATGCCGTTATATATAGTGCACATGCAATTTTATAGTCATAGCTCATGGATAAAAAAATATGCTGCCTCTCAATACCAACTTCACAACTTCACGGTCATGCACATAACGCATCACCCGAATCGCGGCCACGCGGGGAAGGGATCATATGACTAAGTGGGACATCGGCTCTTACCAAGGCTGCGGTTTGACCTTACCTGGAGTTTGTTCACCTTGTTTGATCAGCTTCGGAAAGTCCAGCTAGGTGCTTTGCCGTGCTGAACGTCGTCCTGCCTGAAGACTAATCTTAACCCGAAACTAGAGCTATCCCCTAAATGGCCGGCCATAATTATACCCCATTGGATAGAGAGAACGACCCAAGCGGTACTGCTCCTGTTAGTGGCAATCGCAACGTCATCGCTGAATCTTTGCCGGAAGAGGACGTGAGTGCGCGATGGGCAAATGAGAGTCGAGTCGCAGACAATCCGGGTGCTTCAGCGCCGCTAATATCGCACAATCCTTACGATAATATTATTGATGACGACGATAATGACAGTGTGCACGAGGAGCCACAGGCTAGCTCTTCACGGAGCACTTCGATTTGGAGCGGAATAGTTAACACATTTTCGCGCCGTTCTGAACACCATAGCTTTGCAGATGGTGTTTTTGGTAATTTAGTCGCGAAGGACGAGAACACTGAGGATCAAAGTACGCCTAACCATGAGAACGGCGACCGCCCCGCGCATTTGGACGAAGACGATGATCTCACGCCACCGGGGCAGCCACCAACATACGATGAGGCTTCAGCAGACGCCACACCTTCGTACTGGGAGTCGACGCTCTTGGCCGCCGGCTACGGAGACGAAATCCTTGTTGGTGAGATGCCCGTAGGATCGATCATATTATTTGTTCTCAATGTTTTGCTTTGTGTCGCTTTGGGTTACTTCGGTTTCTTTCTCGGATATATGTTCCACACCACGCACGCCGGCAAAAATGGATCTCTTGCTGGTCTTGGCAGCTTAATGATCGCGTCTTCGCAACAAATGAAAACTCACAAAATTCCCGCAGGCGGTCCTCAACCAGCAGAGGTTGCGCCTGTGGATCCTAATAGTTTCAAGGATGGCCCCGCAATTGGCTACGTACTCCACCCAACGGGTCGTCCAGCTTCTGAAAATATAGATGAGGCTGCTACAGGTTCTACCTGGGTGGGTTATTTTCTCTTCAGTGCTGGAGTGGCGTTGATATTTTACGCTTGCTATCAGTACATTCGGGCAGTTGTTTGTTATTACAAAATTAAGCAACGGCAGCTGGAAGCTGAGGGCGGTGGCTATCCATCGCCAAGGGAAGCTTTGAATCGAGTATGGGATAGTATATGCCAGTACGCTCGTCGACATATGCATTCAAACAACTCATACTCTTCCCCAGAAAATTCCTCATCTACACCTCCCCCAGGATCACCACCATTGGAACCATACCAGCAGCATTTAGAACCGCATCCAGAGAGGAACAATCAGCCCACAGAAACAGTTTAAATTATCGAAATTATATATGTACATGCATTATTTGGTCTGCCTATTGTAACCATTACTCTACGAGTGGTTCATCTTCGAAAAATCTTAAAGTTCGAAGTGCCAACTGTTCACTAATTACCAACGGTAGTGAGGAATAAATAATAATTTATGCAAGAGTTTTTTGCCAGCAATTGGGAAGCGTAAGTCATGATGAACACAAGGAAAACTGCCTTGTGGGAAATATCTCGCTGTGCCAAAGACACTATGTGATCGTCTCCGATTCCGAAGGTCCATACTTCATGTCCATCAATATCTTCGGCAGTACCGAGTCTACTTAGAGCTAATTCCTCATCGACGTGGATAATTGCCCTTTCCACTGTCAACGATCTTGAGTCATCACATTCCTGATATACTGTTTTTCTGATCTTGAAGGCAAGCACATCTGTAAGGCAAAAGTGGGATCTGCTGCAAGGATAGTAAGATTTCCCGATTCAGGCTTACATATCTCAAAGACCCTCTGTTCCACTTCAGTAACAGATGTATTGACTCCAGTGAAGCTGGAGAGAAGCCTCACCTTGTTATTAAGTAAAAACTGTATTTCACCCAGAGGATTAATACAGCTTGTGGAGGTATGTCATGGAATTTATCCCAACCAGTATTGATTCTTTGGCAGGTAGGACAAGACATCGACAAAGATGTAAACGGTAAAAAATGTGCAGACTGTCAGTAGTGGGATTTCTACCACGAAGGGCAGAGACACACTGGCGAAGAGGTCATGATAGAGGTTTAGTATCATGATGTGAGCCAAGTACATGCTGTAGCTTCTTTTGGATAAATTGATTAGCAAACGGCCGACGGCTCCTTGCGGGGTCCAGGTGACTGAGCGGAGAAGGGAGAAAGCCCCGGCGGACATCGTTACCACATTGAGGGTGCAGAAAGACCAGCCCAATTCCAAGTCCGCCACGTTGGTAGCCGTACCTGCTCGCAGGCTGAACAGATAGGTCGTCACAATATACCCGACAATGAGAATGAGTGTGGATTGCAGGCGAGAAAATACGCCGAATCGTTTGAAGTAATAGCCTAAGACCAGATACCCTCCTGAACCGGTGAAATAATAAAGTGTGGAAGTAGGATTCCAAGTGCATTCTCCGAGGATGAGCGGGAATACCTGATGCAGATAGGGCAGTAGGGTGGTAAACAGCCAAATACCCAGATAACCCTGCAGCTCCCGTTTAGAGCATATCTGTAACCACGGTGATATGACAGGTATTAAAAGGTAAAGGCCTAACAGCGTATAAATGTACCACAAGTGTCCTATTTCGGTACCGTAGTTGATAGGGATGTGAAGGATATTCCGGCACAGTGTTCCGAGGGTATCGCCTTGGTAAAACACGTAATACATGGCATAGGCGACGCACCAGAATACGAACGGCCACCCAATGCGGGCGATGTGCTTTTTGAGAAAAGCCGGTGTACCCAACTTAATGGGAATGAGCAAATAACCGGATATCATGATGAAGAGCGGAACGCATATTCGATCCAGACTGGACAGAATACCTATGTGGAAAGCCGTGTGTACACTGGTGATGCTGTCATTTGGCCCGATGTAGAAAAACTCACTGGAATGTTGGAACATGACCAAGAAGCAGGCCACCACACGGATGAGGTCAAGCGCAAAGATACGCTGTTTAGCATGAGAAGCGTTTGGGGTAATTCTCCGCATTTCTAATCTGAAAGTATGTCAGATAATGTTTGATAATGTGGAGATATTACTAATGTTATTTATGATCACAACAGCGATTACCACCATGTTGATTTTTTTAGCGATTGGCGATAAGTTTGGCTCTGCTGAAGTGATTTTGATACCAATTGTTGTTAGCGTAGGTGATAGGGTGCTTCGGTATCCATATGTAACACAATCACTATAGCTATTAGTAATGTTATCAATGACTTTACGAATTTCCAACCGATGGTGATATGTATTCTGATCGCCTGTTCTCTGGCTGCTTTGATCGTCTCGCCTATCACCACGGTTGGGATTGGGCTCATACTTTCCAGAATGTATGTGACTGGCTTCAGAACCCTATTCGAAACTACTGAGCAGTCAGGGATATTTCGTGATCCCGGAACACCAAACAGCGTATCACCCTTTCTGATGCATCTCAAAATATCCTGGAGATCCACGCAATTAAATCATTAGATATCTATGATCTCAATGCCAATGGAATGTGTGTCATAAACGTTTCTCAATCCCAAAAGACGATGTTCACTTTTGCTTATACCAGCTGCATTTATTTTTGCCAAGACAAGGCTACTATTGAGAGACATCTGTCCTAGTTTGTTGACCATTATGCGTGAGCCGTTAGGTTGCACGTCCAAATGCCTCATCTGAGAAAAAACATATGAGGCGTTCAGTATCTCGATAACATGATCTGATCCATAGATATAAAGGGGCATTCGTCTGTTAGAAACTGACCGTCTGATGTGATCAGCAATTTCTTGCAATGTACCTTGTAGTGTGAATGGTTCATGAGCAAAGCCAAGGAATTCTTGATGCTGAGGGTGGGAAAGCCGTATTCGACAGGGTAATGATAAATGTCGAGTGTTGAACGAAATAGTGAGAGTTCTATGACTACAACGTGGCTTAAATTTACTGAATTCATTCTATTTGGATTCGAATAGACAGACATAGTCCTTCATGTCCGTGTTACTTCGGCGCCAGACTTCATGTGCTGGAATTCCTCTGGGGTAGGTAGGTGGTATCGATAGAGTAACTGCACCAAGTGAGGAATTGAGACTGGCAACATCTATTTTTGAAGTCTGAGGCTACTGGTTGGGTCCTGTGGTTTGTTCATATGGCGCCTTATCGTCGTGTATATTTTATATGGATATTGATGACATGAATTACGAGCATTTACTACGGTGGTTACCTATACCAAAGTGCACAAGAATTGCCAAGTATTTGGCACTCTGGCCGAGTTGGTCTAAGGCGTCAGACTCAAGCTACTCGCTTCCCGATAACAAATTGGGAGTATTCTGATCTCTCCGGAGGCAAGGGTTCGAATCCCTTGGGTGTCACTATATTTTTGCCTTACTAGGGGAGCGAATGCGCAATGCAGCAATTTGCTCTTAAGTTAAGAGAGTACTCTGACACGACATACGGACGGCACTCTGGCCGAGTTGGTCTAAGGCGTCAGACTCAAGCTATTAGCTTCCTGAAGACAATTTGGGAGTATTCTGATCTCTCCGGAGGCAAGGGTTCGAATCCCTTGGGTGTCACTATGTTTTCTTTTTTATTATTTCTGGCGTCAGTGATTGGAAGGCCAGTATCGAGATCGATATTCCTCTCTTCTTGACATGATATTTAATTGTAGTCTCTACAATTCTGCGAATGTATGTATCTGTATATTTCATCCTAAGTGCTTTTACATCCATTTGCCTCCAGCTATATATGCCAGCCATCTGCGCGTTTGTCAGCCTTCGCCTCCCTACCACTATTACTGTTGCGTGGTCTATACGGCCTCAGTCAATGAGATGAGCGTTGCTCTCAAATTTACGTCGTTATTTCTTCGGACGTTGGCAAAGCCCCTGGCGAATTCCATAAAATCACACGCCCGAGATCATCCGAGTTTTCGTCATAAATGCATTTACATTGCCCAGAGCATGCACAAAACGGAAATAACTCTGCGACGAAATCTTTTAAATGAAAAGAATCAGAAAGTTAAACCGCTTAACGATGCTCGAGCAATTCAAGCTGGTGCCAACTTTGTCGCAGAGTCATTTGTCTTCTCTGTAGCCGGAGCGCTCATTCTATTCGAATCATGGCGGTCTAGGCGTAAAGAAAAAGATCGACAAGCGTCGGTAGCGGACGATATCAAGTTCTTGCAAGATGAAATTGTCTGGATCAAGGAAAAACTGAAAGAGAGTATGGTTATCCGTCAGGGAGAGGACGCACCTATTCCTAATGACTTGCAGCCATTAGTCTTGAAATGGGTCAAAGAAGGAATTGCTTCCCAACAGATCCCATCCAAAAGCTCACCGAGTAAAGAGAACTCACCTGAGGAAAAAACAAAATAGCTCGTGCGATAATGGAAGTATATATGTATATCTAATTCATCAAGGTTGACGATAGTATTTGGGTTCGACGAACGGCATCTTCTTCACAACTGCCGGGCGAAGCTTGCCGCGGATCTCAATATCTAGTTCTGTGCCGATCTTGCTAAGGCGGCGAGGCAGATAAGCCATGGCAACATTCTCCTTGAGAGTAGGGGACATCGAGCCAGAAGTGATCTCGCCAACGACATTTCCTTCCTTGTCGAGAACCTTGGCGCCAGGACGGGGTGCAGGCCCCTTGGAAACAAGTCCTGAACGCAATGGTGTCTTCTTCTCTGCGATATCGGCGAGAACAGAGGCAGCGCCATTGAAATTTGCTTCGGCGCGACGACGTTTACCAATCGTCCACATCAAGCGTGCAGCAACAGGGCCGATCTCTTCCGAGAGTTCGTGGCCATACAAACACATTCCAGCTTCCAAACGCAAGGAGTCACGAGCCGCTAATCCGATCAAGTTTACATCCTCGCTGTCCAAAAGTTTGGTTGCAATGACATTTGCCGCAGCCGAGTCCGGAATAGAGATCTCAAATCCATCTTCTCCGGTATAACCGCCCCGAGCAACGTGGACTTTGATACCATCTACGGTGATAAATTGCGATTGACCAAAGTAGAGGGTTGACAAGTCGAAATTGGTTAGCTTCTGCAGATTCTCAGCAGCCTTGGGACCTTGAAGAGCGAGGAGACCACCACCGATGATCTCATGGCTCACATTGAGTCCAGATGATTCCTTGTGCAGAAATGACAGGTCTTCATTCCGGCGTCCGGCATTCGTGACGACATAAAATTCGTCCTCCCCTTGACGAGTGATAATCGTATCATCAACGATACCGCCATTGTTGTTTAGCAGAACGGAAAGCGTTGAGGTGAAAGGGGCCAATCCTTGTATATCACCTGGAGTAATCTTTTCCAAAAACTGAATGGCATCAGGGCCCTTAAAGGTGTGCTGTACCATGTGGCTCACATCAAAAAGACCGGCATTGGTTCGCACCCAATTATGTGACTCAATATGAGTTTGTTTTTGATAAAGGACAGGCATGGAATAGCCCGCGTAGTCTACCATCTTACCGCCATATTTCAAGTGGAGGTCATAAAACGGCGTATGCTTCAACTTTGAGAGATCACTATAGGCACGTCTGAAAATCCGGGAAATCATTGATGGAGATAGCTAGCGAATATCGCAGCCGATATATATGAATTCCAAGAGGGTTATGCACTCCGGCCACTGACTCGGTGATCAGATCTTGAATTGTACGTACCCGAGTCAGTTTTACAGGGTAACCCCAATCCCGAGTCGCGATACCCGGTTCTCAAACACCTCGCAAGCTATTATTATCCTTGCTTCACAAATTGCTCAATGCCATCTCCAAAATAAAATAAAATTCATCCTTTAACTAATTTAAGATAATTGCACGGTATAAGATTGAAATTTTTTCCAACGCCGAGGTAGAAAACATGAGGTGCTGTGGAAGCTGTTCAACTGGCATATCATCAGAAACTCCGGGGGATGTAGTCAGGGAGTACATTATTTGTATGTAATTCTTACCTAAATCTAAGAATTAGAAGTTTTACACTTGATAACAAATTTTGTGGACTCAGTAATTGAGAGAAACCAATATTAAATACTTATTATTCTTATATCTATTTTGTGATTCAAGTTTAACCATAGAAGCGTCGCGGTGGCCGAGTGGTCATTGCGAAGTTACTACATGCGCTCTCGTAGCTCAGTTGGCAGAGCGAGAGTCTCATAATCTCTGTGTCGTGAGTTCGAGCCTCACCGAGAGCAGCGCATGCATTTTTTTGCTGATCTAATATGACTAATATATTTTTAGTATTCACAAGCATACCTGGCCTGAGATGGACAATTTCTTGAGTGTATCTTAGAATTGATGTCTTTCTACAAGATCAATTGTTATCTTATATGGATAAAGAGTCCCTATCATCCTAAACCGATAGCTACTGTTGCGATTTCTCGTGCTACTCTTTCGTGGAACATGCCTGCGCTGATTATAACCCCAGCCCAACATCATTGATCCGCGAAGGCGTTGTTGTTGTTATTGGAAAGTCCCAAAAACAAAAAGGGTTAGGCGGGTAAAGGCGTAGTTTCCTTATAACAACAACAATAATATTATCACCGTCGTTGTCATGTCTGGTGGTAAAGGAAAGGGCGGAAAAGGTAAGTCCGCGCTGAGATCTGATAGCCAGAAGTCCCACAGCGCGAGAGCCGGCCTTATCTTCCCCGTTGGTCGTATAAAGCGATTCCTCAAGCACAATGTCCGTGGCAAAACGCGGGTAAGCTCAAAGGCAGCTGTATTGCTTGCCGGTGTTATGGAATATTTGACTCAAGAACTGCTAGACTTGGCGGGATATGCTGCTAAACAGCTCAATGTAAAGCGTATCACTCCACGACACCTTCAATTGGCGATTCGTGGTGATGAAGAACTCGATCAGCTTGTAAGAGCAACTATTTCTGGTGGTGGTGTCATGCCCAACGTTACAAAGAACCGCATGTTGAAGGTTGAGCTTGACAAACAGAAGAAGCGCACGAAGAAGCCGAAGGCTTAGAGTCAGTGTATAATTTTTTTTTTGCAATATGTATTTATAGTTTATTTTCAGTCATTTTCAAAGTTACTACTTGGAAATAAATTAATAAATTACATGCTAGACATTTAAAAAGTACGTTCTCTCACCTGTTTGAGTTGTTCGACTCGCTTCCTCAAGTCGTGGGTCATGCTAACTGCTCTCTCCCAATCCCGGTTTCCACTATTCGAATTAAATTGAGCTTGAGATCCAGCCGCATTTGTGCCCGCATTAGCACCAGCAGTAGAGCTTGCAGCATTGGTCTTCAACGAAATAGGCATCACGCCCCGGTTCGGAGGGGGTCGGGAACTCCTGTTACCAAACATACGGTTGGAATTTGCTCTTGCCTCAGCAGGAGATGCAGGATCTGCGCGCGCAGCTATACTGGGGGGACGTGAGCCACCAAGGCCCGAGTCAATACTAAGAATGCTAAGGCGATCGCCTACCTCGTCGCTGCTCGAACTACCAGGGCGGCGCGCTTTCTCGCTTTCGAGCCACAGTCTGACTTCCTCCTGCTGTATCTTCATTTGCACTTTCAGATTGGCATTCTCATCTCGCATTCGAGCTATTATCTGATCATTTTCAACCTGGGTAGCGGCTAGTTTCTTCTCAGCCTCTACTCGCAATCGCTTTTCCAGATTTAATTCGGCAGTGATGCGAGCTAATTCTCGACGGAGAGAGCCAGAAGTGGTATCAATATCATTCAGAACATCATCAGCATCATCAGTCTCCATTTTTGCCGGGCTATAAATGCGTCTCCGATGCGAGTCTTGCCCGCGAGCTGGGGTAAAGTCAGCTCTCTGATACGTTCTTTTAGCAATCTTCGGAGTGCTGCTAAACGAGGGCCGGCTATCATCTCGCACAGGACTCTCGATACTCACATCCATATCAGGCGTGACATCGTGGCGGCTTGGCGAATGACCAATGTTAGGTCTTGATTGCAACGGTCTTGATTGCAATGGTCTTGATTGACTGGAGGAGCTCTGGGAGCCGGGCTGGCCTGGTCTTAGTGAGCGCGAGGTTTGATTGGGTGCCATGGATGGAGGTATCCGCGATGGAGAGACTCTGCTTGCTCCACTTTGCTGAATTCGAGCATGAGGACGGCTCGGAGCTGCAACCGTTGGCACGGTTCGACCAGCAGGGGCGGGAGCCCCAGCAGCGCTTCTGGCTACAGGTCTATTCACATTTGCTGCAGGTACAGGACCACCCGCTGGTGTCACCTGTTTTTTCTGCGGAACAGCTGTCTTGGAGACTACTGGTCGCGCAGTCTGAAGCTTGCAGCTAACCGCGACGGATTGAGCAGCAGTATCAACTCGTTTGCGCTTATGCGCATCCAGACCCTTCAGAATAGGTTGCATTTTCTGTTCACCAGCTATTTTGATGCAGATTGCGATCAAGGTCGCAGCCGACTGCCTCATAGGCTCCTGACTATCAGCCAAGAATTTGACGCTACCACTGGAGACTGATTCAATCTCATTCCAAGTGGGAGCCGTCTTAGCCTCAGAAAGTAAATGAGCGAGGTATTTCGTGGACTCCAATCTTATTGTGGGCATCTTATGTTGACAGCCAATGCGCCATACTGTATCTAGAATTGTGGTGACTTGGCCATCGAGCGCTTTGAAATAAACCTCATCCAAGCACTTGACTATAGCATCAATGACCGACTGACGCTTCTCCTTGAGACGTTCGACAATGCTTTCAACTGTGCGAATCCCGAATTTAGCAAAATCACTTCGGAGTCCGCTCGCTAGTGCTGTGAGCCCGATGACGGCCTGGGTTGCACACATCTGATTAGCATCCTTCGTGACAATACGCATATATTCGGACACCAATGTGCTATAGTTTCCTGAAGGATTCATGCGCACCGTTTTGGTTAGCATTTCAGCAACTACAGTCAGGGACTCAAGCCGTTCCTTCCACTTTGGGCTATTGATCATATCCCAGAAGCTCGCTGGTATCTTGCTCAGCACATCCTCAGGATCAGCAAAATTCCAAGGATCGGCCTCCAGACTCTGTCCCTCAGCTTCATCTTCCACTCCAACGCCATCATTCTCGACTGCGCCGTTGTCAATGGCCTCACTTTCCTGAGCCAGTTCAACTTGCTGTTTCTGATGCTGAGTCTGCCTTGGCGGCTGTGAAGATCTGTTTATTTTGGAGAATTTCTGTTTCAGCTCATTCAACTGTACTTCTTTCAGATTCCCAAGCTGGGACAGCATTACGGGTTCTCCCACCCATCGACATAGCGCAGTTGCCAGATTCACTGCCGATGCTCGAATATTACGATCAGCATGCCCGAAAAGTGGCGGAAGCGCTTTAATGACGGGTTTTGGATCTGTTACGGGTGATCCAAATTCGGTGAAAATAGCAGCAAGGGCCTGAGTGCCGGCCACGACAGTCTTCGGAGAACCAGAGAGACTCGGAATGATGTCTTGAACGACACCTGAAGGGTCAGCTACGGCAACAAGATGCAATAAAACTTCTTGTGCTGCTTGCCTCGCGGCCGGTTTTGTGGCCACCAAGCCCTTTTCGGTTAGTGGGCGCGCCACAGTCTGTCTGAGCCCAACAGCCTTCTGAGTATCATCACCGATAAGATTTCTCAACACGGCATCTAACATTTTAATGGCAGAGTCAAGTGCAATGGGATTGGAGTCCAAGCACGCAGACTCGAGCTCGAACTTAGCCGGGGGTTCCATGATTTTTCCCGACAATATGCCTGCAGCGGTATCATCATAGGCCGACTTCCGCGCTTTCCAGTTCGAATGTGACCATCTCTCTGCGATTGAGAGCTTAGATAGGTCGACCTCTTCCGCCATTCTGGAGAGGTGGAAGGTGTAATTTGTTTGTTATTGTTGACAACCGCCAGGGTTAAACAAACATATGAACGTCAGCCGGTCATCATCAATACGCCATGAGATTAGTCATGATATGTGTGCATGCATGCATGTATGTATGAACCCCGACGCGGGCCAGTTTAAGCGCGTCAAACTGATGACCAGCAGTTCTGAGGCTTCCAATTCAAAGCCTTGAAATATCCAATTACTATATTGCTCAGATTCTCCGTCCAATGGTATACAATTCCTGGTCATATAGGCATGATGAGACAGCAACGGCCCATTCTAAAAAACCCATATTACGTTACATATTCACTTATGATAAATTCTTCAATTTCTATTTTATCCAGTGCTCTGTTTTGTCTTGTTTTTCCTATCCGCATTGCACGAATCCCATAGCTGCGGGCATGCGATTTACTTGGAAAGGTTGAAGCCCCACTTTTCCTCACCAGCTCTGGTCTCGTAGTACTTGTTCAAGTCAACGCCATGGTGCTCGTGCTGCACAAGATTGAACCAGGGGAACAGTGCGAGGTTGAGGGATGCATATGTTGAGTTCCGCGCAGCCGCGCCACGGATCCAGGCCGGCAAGAGGTTCTCGTTAGTACCAGTGAACGGGGACTTACCTTGCGCGAGCTGGCTCTTCACGTAGTAGCGATCCTTCTCGACCTCAGGAAAGTTCTCCAATTCACCCTGGAAACGGAGCGAGGACACGGAGTAACGATCGAGGAAGCCAGCAATGGCGCCGAGCACCAGTGAGTAGCGGAAAAAGCGCGGACTGATGTGAATCTTCTTGCCACCGCTGGAAAACCAGCTAGCACCAGCCAGGAAGGCAGGGCCTGACGCCGTGAACCCCGCCAAAGTGAGATAGTCAGACGGGCGGAAATAAGAAACAACCCGCGAGAAATGAGGATCCTGGTCGATGACCTCGTATTTCGAGTTGTGGAGCACCGAGTTCGTCGACATCTTAAGAGGCTATCGGTGGTGACTGGTTGTCGTTAATTTGGTGATCCTCCAATTGGCAGATGGTGCACCAAGATACGGCGAGTAGCTACCCACCCTTCCGCCCGACAAAATCACAGCCGTTATCCATAGCGTTAGGATATGACTTGTAGCGAGCAGCAACAAGTTTAGAAAAATATGAATCTGTTTTATGTAAATGCTAAAGAAAGCCAAAATCTACAGTTGATGATCTTAATATCAATCGAGATTTCGTAACACGAGATTTTATAAGTGTCTGCATTCAAGCAAGGTCTGTGTGAGATTCTTAAAACTGATTTTGTGTGTTTTAATTAAATATGTATTTAGTTGGCCTTGCGCTTCTCAGCAGCAGCCTTCTTCTGCTCCTTGGCCTTGGCAATGGCGGCATCACGCTCGGCCTTGCGAAGCTCGGGCGACATGTTCTTGCGCTCCTTGATCAGGTCAAGCGAAGCACCAACGACGGCACGCTGGGTCTTGACGGCCTTGCGGTTCCGGCGCTTGGAGACCTCCTCAACCTGGCCCTTACGGTGGTGGCGACGGTAGAGGGTGGTCCAGGCGATCTGACGGGGGTTCTTGCGCTGGGCAAAGAGAGACGCAGATTTGGACGAGAAGAAACGGAAAATCTTAGAATCTCCACGGACAAAGAGCTTGCCGCGGCCGGGGTAGATCTTGCTACCGCTGAACGTATCAACCTCAACCTTCATTATGCTTTGTTATCCAAACGGCAGAGCTTGTGGAAAATCAATATTCAAGGGCTCGGGCGACGGGGGGAGGTGGAAGCTAGGGTTTGGGCAATCCATGTAATGGCTGAGAGACGAGCGCGAGAGGTAGGAAGGATAACCCACGTGATAAAGAAGGCCCTGAGCCCTTCATGACTAATAAAGCACAATACCCATTAGGCGGTCCACCCACTCAAGACCCCCAACCCAATATCCCGTTAAGTAGTATCACCGTGCCCAAACTTTTCGTTTTACACAACTTCTGCCGGAGTGACTTAATTTAGTTTGTCGAGATGGCCCCTAAATCGAAGAAGACTGGAGAGACTATTAACTCTAAGCTGGGTCTTGTGATCAAGTCCGGTAAGTACACCCTTGGTTACCAGAGCACCCTCAAGGCTCTCCGCCGTGGTCAGGCCAAGATGGTCATTGTTGCTGCCAACACCCCTCCGTTGCGCAAGTCTGAGATCGAGTACTACGCTCTCCTTGCCAAGGCCAACGTGCACCACTTCAACGGCACTAACAACGACCTCGGCACTGCCTGCGGTCGTTTGTTCAGCGTCGGTATGGTCAGCGTCTTGGATGCTGGTGACTCTGACATCCTCCAGACCGTTGAGTAAATAGATTTTTAGATAGTATTAAAAATTTATTTTCTCAACTGATGCGTCTCTTTGTGCGTCTTTTGCCGGTATATGTATATGTATACACATGAAGTAAGTAATTGCACGCTTTGGTTTGAGGTGGAGTATTTGATTACGATATTATGTACTTTGCGTATAGTACAGCCCCGATTAATGAGACTACGGCAGACAAGCAAAAGACTTCATTCGTGTTCAAAAAAACACCGCAGAACGCGTGATGTAGTTTAGGCGCCAAGACACGCATTCTCGAGATGCTCCCCCAGTCTACTTTTGGCAATTGAGTACCGTATATGGATCTTACGAATGAAGCACGACTCATAATTATCAATATACTAGCTATAGTTCACCACCGAATCGCTTATCAGAACTCGCCCAGGAAATGCGCTACGCGGTGTCGCTTCCAAGAATAGCCGCCAACCGGGCGAGGGCACAAGATTAAAGGGCACGCTTCCCTCCTCTTATAAACCACCCCAACCCACCAGGAACGAAGACACTCGGTGCCACGTTCTGCTCTTTCCAGGTCACTTAAAATCAGAAAAAGTATCTGAAACGGAGTAGCTTCATATCTCCGTTTCGGACTGACTGCCCAATTCATTCATTTGTTTGGAAAAATTAGTCACTCATTCATTCTAAAAGACCATCCTTTCCGAAAAGAAGCTTCGTGCCCAGGACTTTCGATTTGAACCTCTCCCTATCCTCTCTTTAGCACTTTCAATGTCTCAGATATCCGAAAATACCCGATTGCCGATGAAACGGTACCCTCTGGAGCAGCAGGCCCAGGATCTCAATCCGGGGCAGCTTTTCCTTCCATCCCCGCCACGCAAGCACGTTCTACGCTTTCATTCTCGCAACCAGAACGCTCGTGAGATTGACTTCATTATGAGCAACGACTACGAGCTCTACGATGTCGTTGGCGAGGGTGCATATGGCGTCGTGGCTTCCGGCCGACACGTTCCCACGGGCACTTTGGTTGCCGTTAAGAAGATTCAGCCGTTTAGCCGGCCACTTTTTTGCATGCGCACCCTTCGCGAAGTCAAACTGCTCAAACATTTCGACAACGAGAACGTCATTTCCATTCTCGACATACAGCGGCCCCGGTCGCTGGACGATCTCAACGACGTGTACATTGTCCAGGAGTTGATGGACACGGACTTGAGCCGCATTATCCGCTCGCAGCCGTTGAGCGATGACCACAGCCAGTATTTCACGTACCAGATTCTGCGGGCTTTGAAGGTGCTGCACTCAGCCGACGTGCTGCATCGTGACTTGAAGCCTGGCAACTTACTCGTGAATTCGAATTGTGATCTGAAGGTTTGCGATTTCGGTCTAGCTCGTTCGGCACTTCCGCACGGAGGTGATGCTCAAGAAAAACAGACTGGTTTCATGACGGAGTACGTGGCTACGCGATGGTACCGTGCGCCGGAAATCATGCTCACGTTCCAGCACTACACGAAGGCAATCGACATGTGGTCTGTGGGCTGCATTCTCGCCGAAATGCTCGGGGGAGTACCACTCTTCCCTGGGAAAGACTATTGTGACCAACTGACGCTCATCCTTGAGGTGGTGGGTTCTCCTTCGCAGGAACACTATTACCACATTAAGTCACGTCGGGCTCGTCAGTACATGATGAGTTTGCCGTTCTACCAGAAAAAGGATTTCCGCGTTCTGTATCCGCAGGCTAACCCGCAGGCGCTCGACTTGCTAGATAGACTGTTGACGTTCAACCCGGATGACCGCATCACGGTCGAGGAGGCACTTTCGCATCCGTACGTTTCGGCGTACCACGAGCCTCAAGACGAACCTGTTGCGCCGCCGCTGCCGCCCAACTTCTTTGATTTCGAGTCCAACCAGCAGAACATGTCGGGTGAGGATATGCGCCGCCTGGTCTTCGACGAAATCTGGAACCCCCACAGTGGCAAGTAAAATCTTACATTCCGTGAAGAGGCTGGCCTCTCCGGTACAATTCCAAATAGAACCTATTAAAGTCATAAATCATTTTCATATCCAATATTCTTTTACTAAATTTCTCTATGTACAAAGCCGATCAACATTCTCGGCCAGTTCTGCATACGCAGGCCGTGCCTCAAACTTGCCCGAGTCTGCCTGTGCAGCGATATTCGATTCCAAAGGGATCTCACCAAGTTTTTCAATAGGGAGCTGGGGAGTCTCGCCGAAAATGCGGCTTTTCGTCTCACAACACGGACAGGTGAAGTACGCCATGTTTTCGACGTAGCCCAGCACAGGAATTTTCAATGTGGAGAACATATCTATCCCGCGCTGAGCATCAATCAAAGCGACCTGTTGTGGCGTCGAAACTATCACGGCGCCATCTACGGCGAGCTGTTGACCCACTGTGAGCTGGATATCGCCAGTTCCGGGAGGCATGTCAACAATAAGGTACTTCAAAGGCCCCCATTCAACTTCGAACAAGAGTTGATGGAGCGCCTTTTGGACAAGGAGGCCCCTCCACGACACGGATTTGTTTGGCGGGATAAGATATCCCATGGACATTGATCGCAGCCCGTGTCCAACCATAGGCAATAACCGAGAACCATCCCTGCTCAACAGTGGCTCCCCAGCATTCTCCAGACCTAGCATTTTTGGTACAGATGGGCCAAAAATATCCGCATCAAGGATCCCAGTGCTATAACCTTTTTGTTGCAGGCCGAGAGCCAAATTCACAGCCACGGTGGATTTACCAACCCCGCCCTTAGCAGAAGAAACCAATATAACCTTTTCAACGAGGGGGATGCGCTTCTTCTGGATACCACTCGGTCCCGGTTTTGATCTGCGTCTAAGTCCCTGAATTGGTTAGTACTGTTTGCTTTTGAATTGGCTTGTGGCGCCTTTCTTCTGAAATTTCAAATACGTACCAATGGGTTCTCGTGAGCAGAGAGTGCCGACGTAGAGAAACTGCGCTTCTGGCTACCGAATGAAGACCGGATGGCGTTCACGATCGCAGATTTGGGGGCCTTCCACTGCTCCTCCACGTCCTTAGGGAGCTTGGACATGGCTACCTTGAATCCATCCTTGGCCTCAGGACTGATATCCAGTTGCTTCAGGAATTTTAGCGTGTTGGCCTTGATCTCTTCAGGGGTCGCCAACTCGAGATTGTTAACAAGAGTCTCGACAACGGCCATTTCGTTCTGCTCCTTCTCCACAAGATCAGGCCGGCTTCCAGCTTTGTACTCGTTGATGCTGTTCTGCTGTTTCTTGATCATGGAGTTGAGAAGTCCACCAAACGCAACATTTGTCGACACCGATCCGGGTTTGGCAATATCGGCATTCTTCACGGCACTCATGACCGCACGTAGCGTGGTCTTCTCCACAACATTTCCAGATTTCATAGCTGCTTTGAGGAGCTGGCGGACATTAGCCATAGCCGGAGGCTCCGACGCATTGAACAGGACGCGTGTGAAATGCATTCTGGCTTCTAACTAGTCAGGATTTATAGTGGGTTCGGGAAAGTTTCAAATCAGGATCGCAGTTTGGATAACATATTAGGAAAAATTACCTGGATGAATTGATTACTTATGCTGCCTACGATTTTTGCCAGTGCGACACCCGCAGGTCGATCAGCACTGTCAGTCCTGCGAATTGCGGGTCCGGAGGCCTTCAATATCATGAAAAAATTGGCACCAAGAAGAACCTTCCCCCATCGCCAGGCAAAATTGAGCAAGTTATACACGAAGGATCATCAGCTTTTGGATGAGGCACTAGTGCTGGCATTCAATAAACCTCACTCTTTCACCGGCGAAGACATTGTAGAACTGTATCTACATGGTAGCCCTGTGGTTTCTCGAGCCGTTCAAAATGCGATTGTGTCAACAAATTTGGCTCGCCACGCCGAACCTGGCGAGTTTACACGGCGAGCATTTCAAAACCGCAGATTAGATCTCACACAAGTGGAAGGAATTCGTGACCTTTTGGCAGCGGAAACGGAAATGCAGCGTCGATCTGCAGTCGGCGGTGCAGTTGGTAAGTCCGGCGAGCAGTTCGAACTTTGGCGGAGCCAATTGGTGAATGTTAGTGCAATGCTGACGGCATCAATAGATTTCGCGGAAGACAATGGGTTGGAGGAGAGTGTTAATGAGTCCTTGCGCACCGACCTCCTCCGGATCCTTGGTGAGGTAGAGAATGTTCTTTCCACGAGCGGTGCGTGCTCTGAGCTGGTCAAAGATGGTCTGCGAATAGCCCTTTTGGGAGAACCTAATGCTGGAAAGTCGTCGCTCACGAATCGATTGGTGCAGCGCTCAGCCGCATTAGTTAGTGAAATCCCGGGAACCACTCGGGATGTTCTTGAGGTGGCTCTCGAAGTCGGCGGACACAAGGTCGTACTTGTCGACACTGCCGGAATACGAGTCTCCAATGACCATGTTGAAAAGCTGGGCGTCGAACGTGCACGCGAAGTTGTCAATGATGCACATCTAGTACTAGCACTCTTCCCAGCATCATCACCGCAGAACCCCGAAATTGAGCAGGAGATTCGTCAGTTAGAATCAATGGGTAAGAAAGTCATTCGCATTCAGTCCAAGCAAGACTTGATATCAGATGCCAATGCGTCACAAGGTCCAGCTCAACAAGACCTGAAAATATCGGCACTTACGGGGGCCGGTATAGACGAACTTGTTAAGATGCTCACTGATGCGGCTTCCCAATTGGTTGAGCAAGGGAACAGTGACAGTAATGGCCCCGACTTTCAGATGGGAATGGGAATCTCAGTGCGGGCGCGAGCATTACTCAGTACGGAGGTGGTCCCTGGTCTACAAAATTGCATTGGATTTCTAGATAATGACGTGGTTCTTGCCAATGCCGAGCTACAGCGCGCAGTCGAGGCAATTGGCGCCATCACGGGTCGGGTGATCTCTGTACACGAGGTATTAGATGTTGTTTTTGGCGAATTTTGCATCGGAAAGTGACTTAGGAATATGAACAATTAAAAAAAAAAGGAAAAATGTACATAGTAATTTATCGTCGCTTACTCTCGAGGTATTCAGCCAGTCGACCAACAAAGCCGACCATTTGGGTCGGTGGCAGCTCTGCCGCCTCGATGGTTTCTTCAGACCGCATGAGTCCCGTACTTTGCCGGCGCGGCTCATCCCAGTCCAAGAAATTCGCGATCAACTGCAGAATTTCGAATTTTTTAGTATCTTGGCGCGGGCATGTGGCGTACTGCACGAACAGATTAGAGACCAGCTCCTTATCCACTGTGCTACCCTCAGCGTCTTTGCGGATCATTCGCAGAGCCTGAGTGAGATGATCGTTTAAAATCACGGCCTCGTGTCTCAATTTACCGATGAGCAGCTGATTCTCCTTTGTTTCGCTCCGCATCCGTGCCTCATTTTCTACCGTCGTCTGGGATGTTTTTCTGAGATCTTCGAGCTGGGGAAGCAGGACAGAGAGTTCGTTTTGCGCCAAATCGCGTTCTTGCTCTACAGATTTCAAGTGTGCTCTGCCCTCTTGAGTAAGGCGGTCGCTATTTCTTTTGGCAGTCTCGAGTTCGCCCTTGAGGCGCATGATTTCTTTCTCCTGAGCCTCGTTGGTTTGTGAGGACTGCAGGGCTAGCGACTCAGTATCACCCAAATTTGCCGTCAGTTGCGCAAGCTCGACCTCAAGATTCTCCTTGGACAACCGCTCATTCAGTACCTCCTGATCAAACATTATCTTTTGAGAGACTAGCTGTGCCTTCAACGTGTCTGCGTCCCGCTTGTACTTAGCGCTTTCGGTGGCCAAGTTAGAGCTCACGTCTTTTTCGGCAAGTAGCTTTGTGCGAAGGTCATTCGACTCCTTTTTCGCAGCCTCAGATTCTTTCATAGCAACATCCTTCTCGGCCTCTAATTCCTTGAACCTCGTCTCTAGTTTCTGCTTGATCAAACTGACCTTCTCTAGAAGATTGTCATACTCATCCTGGATTTCGTCGCGCTCGGAGATCGCCTGCTCAAGCTGTCCCTTGAGATCTTCGTCCTCGTCGTCACTTCCGTCCTCAGCTGATCCATTTTGCAAACTCGTGCTTTCTAATTTGGAAGCAACATCACCGTTCGAAGTGGATTCTGTACCATTTGCAGATTCGGGTTTATCCACCTGGTAATCTTTGCTGTTTCCGTTAGCTTCAGGCTGGTCAGAGGATTTCAGCTGCTCGCTGGTTTCGCTCTGCTCGATAGGCTGATCCTGCTCAACATTCTCTGGTTTCACAGTATTCCCAAAAGATTCAGAAGACTGAGCAACGTTTTGGCTTTTCGGCGGCTGTGGCTTACTCGACCTTTTACTCTTGTTCTTTCCCATCCTGCGGCAATCAGTGGAAAGCACGCGTGTGTGTAAACCCAACTTCCGCGTTGTAACTTAACCCACAAGCGCATACACCCTCCTGCGCGCACCACCCAAGTGCACGCTGCTGTTCCCACTAGCTTGCACAACCCAGCTATTGACCCCACCACCGGAAGCATCGCGCTTTAAGTTAACGCACATTTGCGGGAGATGTCGGGCATTAAGCGGTTCTTTGCTGTCGATCCAAAGCGGTCTGGCAAACCGGCTCCACAGGAGACTTCCAAAGAAGAAGTGGTCAATCTAGCGTCCGACTCTGATGTGGAGATGGTGGATGTCGCACCGTCGCAACCATCCCAGAAGACTTCTCAATCAAAGCCAGTGAACCGTTCGCCATCTAAGCAAAAAAATGCACAGACTTCGTCCCCGTCTGGTGAGAAGAATGTTAACCCCAAGGCGGCAGCTCCTAAGACTGATAGTGCCCCCCAGACGGCAGCCGAGATCTTGGACTCGATCCCGTCTGCGGAGCTACCCGAAGTAGACGACGCTTCCAAACCAAACTTCCGTCAAATAATGCAGCAGCGCCAAAGTACTGGGTCAACGGAGTCTGGTTCCGGCATTGAGATCAATGCAGCACCAAACTGCTTGACCGGGCTCACGTTCGTCGTTACGGGCCAGCTGCCCACGCTTGGACGGGAAGAGATCCAGGGGCTTATCAAGAGGTATGGCGGTAACGTCACTGGCTCATTGAGCGGCAAGACCTCGTGCCTAGTCCTGGGGGAGGAAGCCGGGCCTGCGAAAATCCAGAAGGCAAAAAAGCTGAATCTTAAAGTATTAAGCGAAGAGGGGTTCATTCAATTGTTACAGGCTATGCCAGCAGAAGGAGGTGATTCTCATGCTGCGGACCTTGCTCGGGCCAAGAGGGCCAAGGAGCACGAGCAGATCGAGAAAGAGACCAAACGAATCAAATTGGAGGCAAGTGCACCTGCCAAGAGCAAACAAGACACAAGATCTGATGCCAAAGATTCTTCCAATGCCTCAGAACTCTGGACAACGAAATATGCCCCCAAGTCTATGAACGACATGGTCGGAAACACCGGCTCTATTCGCAAGCTCGCTAACTGGCTTGAGAACTGGTATGAGAGCCGGAATGGTAAACGAAGCGAAGGCAGTGAATTTCGAGCAGCCATGCTGTCCGGCCCACCGGGTATTGGCAAAACAACGGCTGCTCATTTGATTGGCAAACTCGCCGGCTACGACGTAATCGAGTATAATGCCAGTGACACACGCTCAAAATCCCTGCTGCATACCCACGTTGCGCAAACGCTCAGAAACAGCAGTTTGTCCATGTCTGCGCAAGGGAAGCCCCGCACTCAAAAGCTCATGGTCGTTATGGACGAGGTAGATGGCATGAGTGCCGGTGACCGAGGCGGTGTTGGCGCTATGGCCGCATTGGCTCGCACAACGGAGGTACCGCTTGTGCTGATATGCAATGAGCGTACGCTGCCCAAAATGCGGCCATTTGATCGGTCTGTATTTGACATCATGTTCAGACGACCGGACGCCAGTCAGGTGCGCCAGCGGCTCATGTCGATAGCCCGTGTTGAAGGACTGGAATTAGACTCCAACGCTGTGGAGCAGCTTACCCAAGCAACCCGGTCAGATATTCGCCAGATGCTCAATTTGCTGGAAACATACAGCACGACCCAGAAGTCGATGAGCTACGATGGTTCCAAAAAGTTCTCAAAATCTTGGAATAAAGAGGTAGCGCTGAAGCCATTCGACATTGCTGCCAGACTTCTAAGCCGTGCATCGCAAAACACGATGTCAACCAACGAGAAAATGGAGCTGTACTTTCATGACTACGATTTCGCACCACTAATGCTTCAGGAGAACTATTTGAACACCAGCCCCAGCCTCGAGGCTACTGCTGAAGCAGCAAGCAGCATCAGCGATGGCGACCTGGTTGATAAATTCATCCATGGTCCTCAGCAAATGTGGTCTTTAATGCCTCTTCATGATCTGACGTCTTGTGTGATTCCGGCGTATGCTGCTGCGGGTCAGGCTCGCGGAAGGTTCAATTTTACTTCGTATTTGGGAAATAATTCGAAAGCCACAAAGTATCGCCGACTGCTTGCCGAGTTGCGATCGCACATGCGACTAAAGCTGGCGACTGATTCGACTGATTTGCGTTTGGAAATGCAGCCGTTGCTCGCCTTTAAACTCTTAGCTCCTCTTTTGATGAAGGGGACTGACACTATTCCTGAGGTGATCGACTTCATGGACGAATACTTTATCACGAAAGAAGATTGGGATGTCATCATGGAGCTCGGAGTTGGGCCTAATAACACAGAAGATATGGCTAAGCGACTCCCTACTGCGGTGAAGTCGGCATTCACACGCAAATACAATGCAATGAGCCATCCTCTACCATTCATGAAATCGATGGATAGCAAGGCTGCTGCAGTTTCGGGCCGCAAACCTGAGGTACCCGATTTCGATGAAGTAATTCCTGAGGATACCGGTGCTGATGAACCTGAAGTCAAAGAGGAGACTCTTGACGAAGCTATGAAGAATGATAAGTACATTAAGGCCAAGGCAAAGCCGCGGGCGGCTAAATCCTCGGCGAAAAAAGCGCCCGCTAAGAAGACTAGAGGTAAGAAGTAAATATAAATTAAATTCTTATTTCAAGGCTAACGTTTTCCCCCTCACTTGCAGCCATGCTTTTGCGCTTACCGCAAGCGTGAATAGTCCGGATTCAGCCATGTGTTGTAGGGTTGTATGCATGTAGCATAGTTACGAAGGTAGTGGCAGATTTCCACTACTTTATCAGATCTTTTTTGGGAAAAACTTGCCTTTGTTTGGAAATTTTTGCAAGAACATGAAAAAGAGGAGATTAGAAATGTTTATGAGATTAAATGTTTTCCCATCACCTTAATCCATATGCATGTACCTGCTCTGTGTAGCCGCCGCATCATAGGAACCAGGTTGCAGATTTGGGAAAATCAACCACCCCGTTCTCCAATCTATGGCTGAGAGTATGCGTTATCGAGACTGAACCCGAACCTGATGCACTGCCCAACCCACGAAACACGACCTCGGAGCACTTCTTGGTGGCATTCACGGATTATACCTTCCCCACACTGATAAGGGATGTTTGCGCATATAAAAGAGGCGATCGAACAGATTGCTTGTCAGTCATCCATGTTGCGTTTCCTCGCTTCAAATTGTGCGATCCCCCCGGTTGCAGCAGGGAGCTCCGCTTTAGATTCGTCTGGGGACCACCAGACGTGCCCTGCGGATTCTCCTTGGAGCTGTTCCAATGGCGATAGTGACACATGCTGCTACGAAGGAAGCAATGGTCTATTTCTACAGACGCAGTTTTGGGATTATAGTCCCGCCACTGGCCCCGAGGACAAATGGACAATTCATGGCTTGTGGAGTGACAAATGCAGTGGTGGATACAGACAGTTCTGCAACCCGAGCTGGGAGATCGACGATGCCAAGAGCGTGCTCGAAGGTCTCGGCCTCCATGATCTCGTTGCGACAATGAGCGAGAACTGGAAGAACCAGGGAAACTCCGACGACAGTCTGTGGACTCACGAGTTCAACAAGCACGGAACTTGCATGTCCACAGTGAACCCGAGCTGTTACTCCTCTGGTACTGAAAATGAAAATGTTGGCGACTTCTTCAAGCGTGTTGTCAGCCTTTGGGAGAGCCTTCCCACCTATGACTGGCTCCAAAGCGCCGGTATTGAGCCTTCTGAAGATAAAACGTGGTCCGTTGCCGAGTTTTCGGACGCTCTTTTGAAGCACACCGACGGCAAAACCGTCTACTTGGGCTGCGACAGGAACAACGCTATCAATCAGCTCTGGTACTTCTTCTCGCTCAAGGGTAGCGTTGCTGATGGCGAATTCAAGAATATCGACAGCGTTAGTTCGTCTTCGTGCACCGATGGATTCAAATACCTGCCGAAGGGCTCGTCAGGTGGCGGCGGTGACAATGGCGGCGGCGGCGGCGGCGGCGGCGGCGGCGGCGGCGGCAACAAGGGCTATCTCAACGTTTATGAAGAGGGCTCTTCCCAGAAAAGCGGCTGTCTTATCAGCGATGGTGCATGGTTCACTAGCGGAACCTGTGCCACTTACCGTATTTCAGAGTCCGAGGGTGGCGTGTCCGTACGCAGCTCCAAGGGCCAGTGTGGAGTCGTGAACAATGAGTTCAAATGCGGCAAAGGAGTATCTGGTGGTGATTTTGAAATGGACGGAGATACTCTCACGTACGGTGGTTCATCTTCATGGAGCGGCGACTCTGTCCCGAAGTCGAATCAGCGGGTCTATCTCTCTCCCGACACTGATAACGACGCAGTTGTCACCCTGAAATTCGAATAAAATCATTGTATTTACATAAATATTGCAGATTTAGGCCTTCTCGGGAATGGTGGACTCACACTTCTCCGGTCCTCGTGTGGTATGTGACTGCTATTTTTAGTTGTTCATGCGCCCCAGGGTGCTTTGCCCTTGGAGATCCGCCTATCGGAATGTAACTATTAATTTAGAAAGAATTCAGGTATAATTGGATCAAATATAATGGGCGTTCTCTTCCCAGACTAAAGGGCACTGTTATATATGTTACAGGCCAAAAAAAATTGACACCAAGGGTCTTAAAATAGAACAGGCAATATGTCGGTGCCTCCTAAAATAGAAACTTAGACAAATAAGATTGGACAACCGCCAAAAGTATAGCTGTTTGTCCAGGATTGAAACCACTACTTTATATCACAGAAACACGTGTCTATCGCCAAATCACCGGGTGTATGCGGGAATATATTTCTTCCTGCGGGCTTCGGCTATCAAGGGCCTACCCGCACCCACGTCCGGGGTGGATCCTAGGGTGTGTATTTTGTGCAACGCACATCATAATATATATAATACCCTAACCTAAATCCCTCGGCATCTTTGAGTGCTTTTGTCAACGGACCCGAGGGATAAATCACCCACAGACGCGCCTGCACTGCCCCCCGTACCACGATTGTGAGACTTAGTGGGGCTACCGTTTGCCTCAATGTCCACCAGTCTCGAGCCTAACAGGGCGGCATCGGTTCAGACAGCAAATGGCGAGTCCAATAACATCCCTAAGTCCCCGCTATCCACTGCTGGCACTGCCCACTCAGCCAGCACTGACAAGGCCTCCTCCCATCAACAGACAACCACAACAGACCGCAGCTTCGCGTCTCTCAACATACCACGGTTCACATCTCCTTCTTCGTCTGCGTCGTCTTCCCCAGGATCCCAGGCGGGAACGTCACCTCCGCTCGCAATAACCGCCTCCCATCTGATGAGAAGGTTCAAGCCTCCCCACAGAGAATCGGGCTGTGACATGAAGCCAATGACTGCGCAAAAGCTAAATGCGCTTTTAGACGAGGAAAAGTCGTCAATTCTGCTAGTGGATATCCGGCCCTATACCATGTACTCTTTCACCCACATCGAGTCTGCCATTTCCATTTGCATACCATCCACTTTACTTAAACGTCAAACCTTTGGCTTCAGCCGTATACTGGAGTTCGTGGCCCCGCAAGATGTCGATGTCTTGAAAAATGTTACTAACACAGAACACATTGTGTTTTATGACCAATACACTCATAACTGCACAAACGATTCTTCGCTACAGCGAACTGGAAACAAGTTTTTGAGCAGTCATCCTGAACTCAAGGGCCGGTTGTATTGGGTCGTTGGTGGTTTGGCTAACGTCGCCAGGGAGGCTCCTCAATTAGTGGAGGCTGGTGACGATCTCATGGCTGCTGCTCAAAACGGCAGTGACTTTTCGCCCTCAACAAAATGCAACGGTACTGATGCTGAAAACTTGGACAACTCTACTGATGAAGCACCAAAGTTGACTTTGAGTAGTGTGAAGGCAGCCCCAAAGTCACCATTTTCGTTATTGCCTGTGTTCACGGGATTAGATCCAACACTTGGGTCGCCATTGCATACACCATCTCGAGCCAAACCACCTCTAGATGAGAGCACGCGCATTTTAGTCGAGGATGAGGTGGCTTCAAGGCTAGTCGAGTTTCCAAACTGGTTGTTCAATGCAGTGAAGCGCACAGAGGGCGGTCAAAATGTTCTTGCCGAAGTATTCCAACGGCTGCAGGCAGCTGAACTTCGCAGGATCTCTGGGGGACCATCTTCTTCGCGAGAGGCGAGTAGCAACTCTTCGCGGCTACTCAGTCCTCATATTAGATCTGTCTCTCCTCGCACACCAAGCACACCATTCAGTGATTCTATGAATCCTGTCAGTGTGTCCAGTGCGGGATCGAGTCCCGTGCATGGTCGCAAAGAATACAGTCATCACCAACGCAACCATGTTTATCAGCAGCAGCAACAATTGCAGCAGCAGAAACAAGAACTGCAGTCTCAACTACAACACGAGCAGCAGCAGCGTTATGGGCAGCGCAGTACGCCAGATTCAAGACTGTCCTCACCTCTTCAAAGTTATGTGATTGTCGCGGGCGACGATCCTCGGAAAAATAGGTACACAAACATTGCACCATTTGGCCATAACCGCGTCATAGTCCGTGGTTCCGAGTATCTGAATGCCAGCTACATCAACAGCTCGATTACCGACCTTCAATATATTGCAACCCAGGCACCTGTGCCTGCGTCGTTTGGCGACTTTTGGTGGTGTTGTTGGGAACAGCATGTGCCGCTTATTGTCATGCTTACGACTTTGCGTACTGAATCAGGTCAAATCAAGGGACACAACTACTGGATTGATAGCGAATATGATGGCCTCAAGGTTAGACTGTTACATGAGAGCCAGGAAGGCATAGGTGATCATCCCACAGGTGTGACTATAAGAAAAATCCAGCTCTCATTAAATGGTGAGGCTCGGATAATAAACCACCTCCAGTACGAGAACTGGCCAGATTTAGGCTGCCCTGCCGATCCTAACGAGGTTTTGAGGGTAATTGAAATCAAGCGCCATTTGCTAGGTCCTCTAAATCGTTCATCTTATGTGGTCGTGCACTGCTCTGCAGGCTGTGGAAGGACAGGAACTTTCTGTGCTATTGACTCAGTAACAGATTATTTGGATCATTTGGATAGGGGCGAAGCTCAAAGAGATGAGAACGATCGTGTACATGAGGTTGTGAGTGAGTTCAGAAAACAGCGCATCGCAATGGTGCAAAATCAGAGGCAGCTGCTTCTTTGTTATCAGGCAGTGATGCTGTGGTATTTGAGGCGACTCGAGACCGAGAACTAATGTATTAGAATATAGCATATGTATTTCCTTTTGGTTTATATGTATCACTTGGTGTCAGCTAAGCCTACGACAAAACTCCCATCTGGACACAGAGTTTGCCCATGTCTGGGAATCCCTTCAGTTGCAAGCTCTGTGCAACTTGATATACGTAGGCCTGCAACCCGACTTTGACCGGGAACTCAGTTGCGCGCACAAGCTTCTTTCGTTTTTCTTCCTCTGTCAAGCGATTATTGTCATTTTCATAGACAATGTCAGGGTTATCAAGGGTCAGAGTATCTGGTACATCCTCCAGACACAGACTCAAGCTCCTCACATAGGGTACCGCGAATGCTTCAAAAAGCTGGGGAAGGGAATTCAGAAGAGCAGACAAGCCCATTGATAACAATTTCCTGTCTCGAGGGTCTGCTGCACCGCTAACACGAGAAAGCCATGCCGGGAAAAGTATTTCTATCTGCTCAATGGCTTGGCCCTCACTTTTGATGGCCACAAAACTGACCACATTCATACACTTACTTGCTAGAATCATTGTGTCCATATCGGCATCTGTGTCGGGCGTTCCAGCGCGAATGATTTGGGATGACATCCATTGCATTAGTCCGCTACGATTCATTGAAGTGATTACTGTGAGTGAATCATTTGAGTGGAAACTCGTAATCATTAAGACCTCCAAGCACAGTAAAATAAGCACAGCTTCGTCAAGTGCAAGTCCATCCCCTAGATAGGAGCTAAACATGCCAAAAAGTTTGTCTAGATACGGCATGGCGGTTTCATAATCCAGCCAGAGGAAGCTTTCTAAAACCGTCAGCAGAACACTCAAATACTCTGTTCGGGATTCAATAAGAGCTACAAGTCTCTCAAACATTGGTGATACTGTATAGCTGGCTCCACTTGGGATATTAAGCAGCAGTGATTTCCACAGATTCAGGCCATCTTCGAGTAAATAGGATGAAATTGGCTGGGTCGGATCAGTAGCGATTTGGCAAAGAGGGATTGAAACTTCGTAACACCTGAGACTTTGAGAACCTTTAGCGCTTACGAGGTACGCTAAGGTTTGCAGCACAGCACCCTGAATCAGATGATGATTCGAGTGTTCTAGTTCAGCCTCCCATAGCGCAGGCAAAATTTCCAAGATCCGCTCAACGTCTTGATCGCTAAGATTCATATCAACACCCTCGATAACGGTACCGAGGACACGGAGCACATGCAGTTTCACCTCAGATGTTTGGTTGGGATGCTGGAGTAAGCGGTATATACTACTGAAAACAGCATCTGCCGCAATTTGGAAACACTCAGGTTTGAAATCAATATCGTCGCAGCAAATTTGTGCCAAGTCAAGCGCGCCAAGTTGTACCACTATATCCCATTGATGATCAATGAGCGTGGACTTCACAAGTTCGAATGATAGAAATTGCAGATTAGGACCATCGGATGCGACAGGCATCCACCCTCCAGCCACCAAGCAAAGTCGGCGTCTTACCATTGGAGAGTTGTTAGGTGCTAGGAGTCTGATGATGGGGTCCACATTAAATGATTTGACAAACGTTGCAGAGCCAAATTGGAGGGCCCTCAAGGCTGCCTCTACCGCCAAATCCTGACCACTATGCACCGCTGCCTCAATCAATTCCTGTGCTTTGGGAGTAACTTCTTTGGGCCAAGCTTTGAGTAGATGAGCAAATAGCATCTCTGCACAAAGAACCACTGAGAATTCCGGGTTTTGACGTGATTCCTCTACTACAAATTCGGATGGATCATCTCGCCAGAGTTCTACATCTTCCTCTGTCATTTGGAAAAAAAAGCTGATAAGTGTGACAGTGAGCTCTAAAATGAGTTTTTTGTCGAAAACTGAGCTGCACATTGCGTATGCTGTCTGGAGATCTTGACGGTCTTGGTCGTCTCTTGGTCGTAAGTTCAATTGTAGAGATGTTTCCAACAAATCGCTAGACTTCACCAAGCGGGTCAGATCTCTTACAATGCACATGGCTTGTAGAATTGGACCTGTGGAAGGTTTTTGATTCAAAAAATCGCAATAAAATCGCGAAACTGCGGCCGAATCCGCGCCGAATCCGCAAAATACTAGGGGGCTTCGATCTAAAAGTCGTTCGTAAATTTTACCGACGCGAGTCACATAATTGAAGTTTTGCAAAAGTGATAATAACTCGTGGAAAACTACTTGTGGACCGGGGAACCTATGAGCACGATCATGACCGCCATAGAGAAGGGTCCCCACAATTTTCAAAGCCTGATAGGAACCAAAAGTAGTGAATAGCCTCCAGTAGAGTTCAATGTTTGTGACCGAAAACTCATTTAGCTGGACACGCGCTGGGCCAATTCTTGCAGTAGACAATTTTTTCAAAGTTTGATGCATCACCTCCAGGGTGCTATTTAGCTCACTAGTTTTGCCTTGATTTGCCATATCAATCACCATTTGATTCAACTCAGACAAAAGCTCGGGCCATAGCCGAGGGAAGTCTGTTCGGGCTATTGTGGCCACGACCATGGCTAATTGCTTGGAAAGTTGTGTCGAAGCCCACGTTGCTGGCGCTAGAACATATTTTAGTATGTTACGACGAATTGTTTCTTTTTCGTCGGAATTGAATGCGTCACCCCGGCGCCATTTTCGTTCCACAGCGTTTTTCAAATATATCACGGCTAATGATCGACTAGAATTGGGGAGTGAATCATCGATATACACAGACAAAAGAGCAACATAGAACCCTTTCTGTAACTCCAAGGTCTTGATTTCAGCTTCTCCGGCCTGACGAATACTAGGGATTGCACTAGCAGCTCTTTCGAGCGCATGTACCAAATCCATTTCCGTGTGTCTGTTTTTATGGTTGGGGTTAGAAGAGTAGGGCACCGCTTTCCCTTCACATAGATAGGATGATGACGATGCCCACATCGACAGCTTCTTAAACATAACTAAGTCGCTTTAATATTTGACAAATCGATGGTAAATAAACAGATATAAAAGGAGTATAATTACTGCAACAGGAATGAATATGTAATATATTTTTCTAGCTATTCTAGCCCCAACGTCTATTCTCATCTATTTCTGGCGCCAGCTCAGAGTAATGGACAGCCGCCTCAGCTCGCTTGACCTCCTCAGGATCACCTGTATGCTTTCCAAAGTTGTCACTGAGCTTAATCGCTGGAGTACCATTAACTTTGGCAATTTTAATGACGATGTTCAGTGGATGCGATTTGGTCTTTCCATCGGTAGCACTGACAAAGTCATTAGTGAAAAAAGTGCCAATACCAAAGGCTGGAATAAGGCCGTTGTCAATTGCGACCTTTTTCAAAGCCACGCATTTATCAACATTGAGAGCATCACTGAAAATAATGCGTTTAGTATGAGGTTTGACGCCGAGGCTAGAGTAATGTTGACTGATGAGCTTGGTGAACTGTGTCGGATCACCACTATCTTGACGAACACCACCGTAAATATCAGAGTATGGCGGCTTGAAAATCTTCAAGTATATGGGAGTACCGAATGTATCCGTCAGAGCAACTCCAGCGTGATCATTTCCCACAGTGTCGAGCCAGTCATTCATGGAACGCGAGTTCGCATTGGCGTAGTCCTTGGTATATGCAGCAACACCCATCATGAGTTCATGAGCAACAGTTCCGATAGGTTTGACATTGTTTAAACGCGCGAAATGAACATTCGATGTACCTGTGAAGTACGGCGTAGACTTGCAGACCTCTGTCAATGTTTTAACGACAAGGCTCTGGGTTTCTAAACTGCGACGTCGCCTCGTACCAAACTCGCTGAACATGCACTTACCCGCAATGAGCTCTTTTCCTTTCTTTTCGATCAATTCCTTTTGACCTTCCATGTTCCAATCAGTATCCACAAACCGGAAATACGCCTCGCTCACTGTAGATAGCACAGGAACTTCGTACCAGATCGTAGTATCCCAGGCACCTCTTATAGTGATGTGCAGATCAGATCCGCCATTGAATGTAATATCCACCTCGTTCTCTGGATCCAGCTTGAAGTCGTGCTCAAGAAAATCGAAAAATGCATCAGGCAGGTAACTCAATTCCTCGCGAAGATAAGCAAGCTCATCTGGGGTATAAGTCAGACCCTTCCAGCTGTTTACCTGCTCCTGTACCCAATTTACAGCTTCAGACGTGAAATGGCAGTGCTTGCTACGGTTGTACAGATGGTATTCGACCTTCGCATCTTTATAATGCTTGTGAACGCAGGCTTGCATGGTAAGCTTGTAAAGGTCCGTATCCAGTAACGAAGCAATCGACATTTTTGAGGAAGCTCTTTTTTTGTTTGCTATAGTAGAATGGGGTGTATATTAACTCTGCACCACCCGCTCTCGTATAAGATACTAGTGGTTCAAACCCTGCCCCGGATTCTCTTAGCATGCACCGCCGCCGCCCTATGTGTGTGCAACACAAAGCGCCCTGTGCGCATCCTTTTGCCCTGGTATTAAAAATAATGAACAACAAGGCATCAGTTGTGGACTTGAAATACAACGCACTGTGTGAATCCAAAGTTCAGATATATAGAGTATTTAAGAGACCAATGTGAGGACCTTATCAAATAATTGGTCCAGCTCTGCATGGTTGTCGAATATATTCATGACACTGTTGACATCGAGACTCTTGCTCGCACTGTCCATGTCGACATCCATCTCTTCCTCATCAGCAGCCTTGTTCGTCTCTTTGAGAGATACGAGGCTTGACCGCAGAAGTTCTTGCGACTGCTCCTGCACGTTGCTCGCCACACTTGGGCCTGCAAGTGTGCACAACACACCACGCTGATCGATGAAGCAGAAGCTCACAGTCCCCGGAATGTGTGTCAGGGAACCAATAGCGAACGGATGTGCGTAACTTTCCAACGGCACTGGTCCCTTAAGGGGGTTAAAGAGCAGAACCTGGCTATGCACTCGGTACTGCGTTGTCCAATGATTCACAGCAAGCGCGAAATTCCCACCAGCTGGCTCCGAGGCCAATAGACGACCGCCATTACTCGGCATTTTGAGCTCAATCGTCCATCGCGGAACTAGTGTCACAAGGTCCACCACAACAAGCCGCGATTTTGCCAAAACAACCAAGCACTGGCCTGCGAATGTAAGAGCCCGCACTGGTGAACCACTTAAATTAGGAAGCTGCTTAATGACTTCAAATTTTGCGAAATTGATGAGATAGACGCTAGTCTCATGGGCAACGGCCAGCACCGAGTTATCTCGGGACAAAGCCACTGCAACGTGGCGAGTCTTCATGGAAAAACCTGGCAAAACACGGCGCATGGCCCAGCTTCCATCGGTTGCCCGTTTCCAAAGTCTCAGAGATCCATCATTTCCAGCTGTAACAATGCTGTCAGCATTGGAGGCGTAATCACGAATCTCGACTTGCGGACCGTGAGGATTCACGACTCGAGTAGACAGACTCCAAGGTTGCAACTGTGATTCGTTGAACTGCCAGAACTTCAAACTCACCTCAATATCAGCAGAACTCATTAACCCAGGAGGGGTTTGCGCGGAGTCCACTGTAATCATAGTCTCACCATTAGTGGTGAAGCCGAGAATCTCAACGACAGGATCGGCTATGTTCAGCTCACTTCGCACTTTGCCAGTTTCTAAAGTTTTTGAGAGGCTGATGACCAACTCCTGATCGTCACGGGCTAAGCTATATGCTTGAGCCTGACTGGACCCAGCTAACAGATAGGCATTGCGAGACCCTGGTTGAATTGCCAGAGGAGTGGTATAGTCGGCTTGGGTCCACAGATCGAGACCCCGTCGCCGTCTTCGTCGGCGAGCCACCTGGTGATCAGGAGGAAGTTTTGAAAATTGCGCCTTAGTACCCGCAACATGAAGCCTACTCACCAAATCAACAGCACTCAGAATAACGAGTTGTGAGTCCGCTAATGTGAGACCATAAAGAGTGTTATCGTGATTGGAGCAAATAGACGAAATAGCACCATCTAATCGAGGCAAAAACTGTTGCTTATTCGTAGCCATTTGCCAATAAACAAGTACACGCTCACTACCGCCGCTGATAAGGTATTCGTCGTTCAGAGTGAAGCGCAAAGATAGGACTGGCTCTAAGTGCCACTTAAGAGTTCGCATGGCCCCTTCATTGTAAAAGATATCAATCACACCACTCGTATTTCCAACAGCAACCAATCCTGTGTCACTAACAGCCAATGTGGAAGGGACACTGCGAATAGCCTTTGGCGGATAAGCTGGCTGAAATGGGCGCATGATTTTGCCATTGATGATCTTAACGACCTCGACTCTACCTGATTTAGGAGTAATGAATGCAATGTGGTTCACTGAGGGCGAGACGGCAAAAATACCGGCGTCTGCATTAGTAGTGATAGGATCATCTGCATTCAACCACGACTGGAAAGATCCATCAGATAATGTGAGCTCGCCCACATCAAAACAGCCCTTCGCATTTGCTACAATAGCAACGAATTTGAGCTCTCCTGTCTGGTAAATCAGCTTTTTCACCCTTAATGAGTTATCAATTTCCCAACGTCTAGGTTCAGAGTCCTGTAAGCCAATCGATTCAATGTGTCCAGATCTTTTCAGGAGGAAAAATTCCTCCTCTGTTTTGCCTAGAACAAGCTGCATAGTGTCTGTGCAATCAATAGCTATCTTAGCCGACATCTGCTTAGTGCTCAATTGGAAGATTTTGATGGCTAGAGCAGTCGCGAGAGCAACACGGCCATTGTCACTAAAGAAAACTGGATCCACACCAGGGTATCTGCCACCACTGGCAGCAGTTACTGACCAGTTTTTCATAGGTACACTTGGATTGGAACCGCGTGGTTTATGTAATTTTTATAATTCTGAAAAAAATCTGTATCCAGTTAGCCAACCCTACTCCTAGTACCACCAAGACGGCGGCTGCTATGTTTACATGATCTTTAAATAAATAGGAAGTTATATTTACTCTTCATCATCCATATCGAAGTTCTTCTGCTGGCCACCAAGTTTGTGTTCGTGGAGCTCCTGTGCACTGACTTGTTTGGCAACTTTAGCTTCCATGCGAGCAATTTCAGTCTCGGGATCCTCGGCATCAGCCTGTGCATAGTCCATAACCAAACGGCGTCCAAGAAGATGGGCACCACTTAGGCTCGACATCGCATGCTCTGCTTCCTTCGGGGTGGCAAATTCTGCAAAGGCAAATCCACGAGTCTGTCGATTGAACTTTCGAGGTACACGCACGCTTCTTAGCTTACCGAATGTACCAAACAGATCGACAACATCTTGTTTCGTTGTTTCGAATGGAATATTCTTGATAACAATCTTGGAAGTGACAGCACCTTTGGCGGATTTCCCACTTGGTTTGTCAGATCCACGGGACGAAATCTTGAGCTCGAGAGCGTGATTATCCAAAACATGATTTTGAAGCGACTTGATTGCAACTTCAGCCTGACCCTTGGTTCGGAACTCAACGAAGCCGAAGCCCATACTCAACTTCTGCCCAGGGTGCTGAGAGTCAGGCTTAGTTTTGATAGTTGCTGCAATAAAGCCCGGAATAGATTGGAACAGTTTAGACAGCGATGACTCTGTGGTCGCAAAATTGAGATTCTTGACGAACACAGAGGTACGCACCTCATCCAAATCTTCATCTTGAGCTGCCGACTGCGGCAAGAGAATATCCTGGACAGAAGACTTTACCGTCTTAGTATCAGGCTTCGCTGGCTCTGTCTCCGTTTTAATATCGCCAGAAGACTGCTCTTCAAGCACTCCCTTTGGAGCTTTTTGCAAATACAGAATGGAGTCACCCACTCTTCGGAATGCAAGCTTTTTGAATGCCTGTCGACCTGCACTGGCAAGCTTGAATTGCACAATCGCAATACCACCATCTGGTGGCATCAATGTTCGAGTGACTTCGCCAAATTGGGCGAACATGTCTTGAATCTCCTGTGCACTTGTTGTATAGGGAAGATTTTTTGCCAAGATTACTGTATCACTGAGCTGAGAGGTACCGCTGCTAAAGCGCGCAAGGTCAACATTCTTGGATCTAAAGTAAGACTGGATACTTTCCAACACAGAGCTCTCAGCCAGTGCTTGTTGAACCGCCATATTGCTCGATGCTGGATCCATCATCTCAGATTTGCTCATGCCAAGCTTAGCAGCTGCGGCCTCCAGTACGGTATCAGGTCTCATATACAAAGAGTTCCAACTGAACTGTTGCTTGGAAGCTTGCATGCGTCTTTTCAAAGCCTTTTGCTTTTTCAAAGGCATATTTTTGATGTCAAACTCGTCTAGAACATAACCACGTTGCTCCTGAGCGTATATTATATGGAGAAGTCGGCCTTGGAAACTCTTCCCATCGAGCTCCTGTTGAGCATTTTCAGCATCTGAAACCTCTTCAAATTCAACGAAGGCGATTCCCTTAGGCTTGTCGGTCTTCGGATCTATTGGGATATGCACTTGTTTCAATGGTCCGAACTTAGTGAACATAGATATCAAATCACCCTGTGATGTAGTATACGCAAGATTTCGCAAAAAAAGGCGATTTGTCGGGCCCTTGAAAGTGTTGACATCTGCTTCCTCTGTAGGAGCAGGTTCTTTCTCCTGTACCACTGGCTGAGGTTTTTCACCATTCTCCATTATCCTTGTTTGTCGCTGTCTTAACCAGTCCAAGTCTGACATTTCAGGATTTGACTGCTTCCCATTCTCTTCTTCTTCATTGAGGTTGGCAGCAGGATCCCATTCGGGCTCCTCATCTGAACCTGCGTTAGAAGATTCATTTGCTTCCACAGCTTCATTCCCTTCTGTATCATCATTCTGGTCGTTCATATTGCTGAGATCATTGACATCCTCGTCTTCATCGGCAACTGCATGCTGCCCCTTTGCTGCTGATTTATCAGTGCTATCGTTTTTCCACATCGCAGTGGCTCTCTGAGGTTGCATGACACTCAGGAATTCATCCAGCTTACTATCTTTGGGCTCTTGTTTCTTCTGAGATTTACTGTTAACCTGATTGTGGCTTCCTTCTAATTCTTCGCGCTGTTCAAGTCTCTTTCTTTTCAGAGCCTGCTTGCGCTTATCCAAAGATTCATCACCCAATGCCTTTGCCAAACTCACATCGAGACGCGAACTACTCATGAAAGACAAGTTGAAGTATTTCGCTGCATCTTTGGCTTCTCTATCATTACTGAACCCGACAAAGGCAAACCTTCTCGAAGATCCATCTTTTTTACGCATGACGCGGACATCTGTTATATGTCCATTCTTGTCAAAATGCTGTCTCACATCATTCTCAGTTGCCTTAATTGGCAAATTCTTCACAATGATGCGCGACATCAATTATTTGGTGCGTGTATTTAGACCGCTATTTTTTTTTTCGTTCACCTACGCAAAGAATGATGGGTTTGGGTGCGACGGTATAGCGAGCCACTGCACCACATCACGCACGCACCCTGCTGCCATTGGCAGTGGAAGGGTTGGCTAACTAGAACAACAACGCAGCTGCTGTTTTCTCACCCAGTAATACCTCGAGAGGCAAGGTGGGGCTGTGCTCTGTTTACCATTTGGCACTGCTCTACAGTACATTTTGAGTCTAGGTTAGTAGGTGATGAATGCCGAAACGAATACTGACGAAGAATGGCCAAAAAGCATTGCATTTGTTAGTGAAAATCAATCATCAAATCTCGGTGAAAAGGCTGGAATGCATATTCCTGGTACCCCTATCGAGAGTGAGGCACCTCTTGCCTCTTCCCCAACAGATATTGTCGATGAGGTGAGGCCTCCGCCTGTGGAGTCATTACAAATTGATGAAATGGAGCCGCCTCAGTCGCCAATTGTTGACCCGCCGCAGCCAACAAAGTCAGAAAATATCCTCAAAAGCCCAAGAGTGTCCAAGCGAGCCACGTCTCCGCGTCGATGGAGCGGGAAATCTGGCAATGAACCGGCGAGAGCGCGCGCAGAAGAAATAAACACTGGCTGCAAAGTGGCTCCTAAGATTCATGACACACCAGGTGACTTTTTCACAATTGATGTTGAAATAGAGACGTGGTTCGATATGTCGGAAGTCTGTGTGTATACGTGGCTGGAATTCCTCCAGGGTCCTCAACATTCACAAACATCCCAGTGTTTGCAAGAAATGCTTCTCACGGGCGAAAATGAATTTGATTCGGTAAAGAGTCTCCGCCTTCATATCACGAAATTTTCCTTGTCATTGATAGATGGGGATAATTGGCTGGATCAATGGAATCTCGACATGCATGTTGAGGATTTTGCATCTCAAACTCTCCTAGTTTTCATCTTGGTAGCAGCTGTTGATCAGAAAATTCTGTTGCGGGACAATGGAGTCAAAATCTTAGGTAACCTGCTCGAACAAATTGCTGCTTTACGGTGGGATGTTGGCATAGATGACGATGAAGAGGATTACGGTTTTGGTCACATTGACCAAAATGTCTCTCGTGCGCCTCGGAGAACATATCTGGCTCGTCTCTTCTTTCTAACAAGGCTGGCCTTTTTGGCCACTTTTGGTGATGATGAGGCACTGCGAAAAACAAAAATTGCTGTTTGGAGACAGAGTGGTATTCAATTCGATGAACATGAAATCGAAACAGGTTCTTACGCATCTCCCATAAACTATGCATCCTTTATGGATGAGATTTCCAATCGCTATCCATCTTACAGCCATCCAGAGGACCGTGAACGTCAATTAGGTTCTCGTTTGAAGCACATGAACAATGGATCTACGTCCAAAACGGGCCATAAGGGCATGCCTAATGACCGATATTCAAGGGAGTCTTCTCTCGAAGATACTGACTTCCCACCAGATCCCCGTGATTTAGTAAATCCGGGGAACACGGCAATCCCTTTTGTCCCCCACAGCATCGTTGAAGCTTGTTCCCTCTACAAATCACGGGTAAAGCTCACACCCGCAATATTACAATTATATGATGAATATCAAGGTCCGCATACCGGTGATCCTGGCAATTTGGAGTCAAAAATTCCCGAAGTTCGAAACGTACACGAGCTCTATAGAAAGACAGCACCTTTCCAGAAGTCTTTGATTCATGTGATTATCGATTTTGCCATCCAGGATCCGAAAGGTGTGAGCCCGAGTGTGCATGCTGCTCTGAGTATATTGTGGCATATGCTGCGATGGTTTGAGTGCACCCATATCTTGATGTTTGAGAATTTGACGGCTCTTATCATGGACTGTCAATTCCATTTATTTGCCCACATGTTCTGTTCCAACCACACTCAGCTTCAACAGTATGTTTTGGAGGATTTTCCTGACACTGGTTTTTGGATAAGTGCAGGTCATCTGGCTCATTATGACGGTGCGCCCCTGAAGACAGACACAAAACCGAACGACTTGACCATTAAATTGTACAATAAGTACAACCTTCAGACATTCACACACTTGATGGGTATCTGTAGGCTGGTGACTGCAGGTAAAACGCAACGCCTCTTAGTTGCTGCTGAATTACCGGTTGACCCTTATAAGTCTCTGTTCAATGTCTATGAAAAAGAGCTGTGGCTGCAAATGCTCCAATACCTGAAATCACAGGTCCCATTCACGGGTAGACGCTGGCGCTACCTTAATATGGAGATTATATCTGCCATCTATTTGCATGTTCCCTCCGAGATTGATGATAATTGGCTCAGTGGTGCTGATATTAGTGCTGCTATCAAATCTGCACCAAATGAGGAGGAATCTCTGCGAAAAATAATTGTCGCGTTTAATAAAAAAATTCGTAGATAGTCATGATTGTATTATGATAGCTTAAACTCCGTATTCATTCTTCCATTGTCCTCCTGATTTGCACAGGGCTCTCTCCTCCTAGGATACGATGATTGACCGTATCGCGCGTTAAACGCATCACCCTTCAACCCTTGATGAGCCAGCTTCCTTTATCTGGCCGGATTAACAATGAGTTTTGAGATCAAGCAATTGCGGATATTTCCGTTCAAAAGCTTGAAAGGAATCGACGTAGATGAGTGTGAAATTGACGAGTACGGCTTTCGCCATGACCGTATCTACATGCTGGTTCACAAGGGCCCAAGCGGATATACGGCAGTTACCCAGAGAGGCGAACCGGTGATGTCGCTGATAGGACAGAAGGTCGAGGGTGACCAATTGGTGCTCTCGTATTTGGATAATTCCGAAAAAGAAGTATCTCTTCGCCTGCCTCTTGACATCACTGTGTGGCCCACCGACCTACCAGCCATTGACATGGAGCTGTGGAGCTACCCGTTTACTGGGTTGGACATAGGCAATGGCCAAATCAAGGAATTTTTTATCAAATTTTTCACGACCTTTGGCGTTAACAAGTTCACAGCTGATAATCTCACTGTGATTGTAGCCAAGACACACAGGAACCTCACCGATACGCACAAATTGCTTGACCGTGAGAACGATGCTAGTCCGAGTTTCCAGGATATATATCCAGGCACAATTATGACAACAGAATCGTACAATGACCTTTGCGAGCACGTCTCGTATCTAGACGATGAAGCTAAAATCAGCATGGACAGTTTCCGTATGAATATTCTCGTGGAAACCGATGAGCCCTGGATTGAAGACGACTGGAAGAAGCTCAAGATTGGCGGTCATGGTTGGGTCGTTGCTGGACCAACGCCAAGATGCTCAATGCCGGCCGTTGATCAAGATTCTGGCAAAACTAGAAAAAACAGGCATCCGTTGCCCTCGCTAAACCGGTTCAGAGTTTTGGAGAAGGGCGGCTGGCCGAACTTTGGCCTCTATCTTCTCAATGAAGATGTCAACTATAAGCTTCATGTGGGCGATAAAGTCCAGGTAATAGAGTAAGTAATTCATAGCTATCTATATGTGAGTATGTGAAGGTAGTGTGGTTTATGGCTTTGTTTTGGACCGTACCCTGCTAGAATGGAAGCGCGGTTGACACCCATACTGCACGCGTTGCCTTACGCGTTACGCGGTGTTTCTACTGCGGAAATACCCTTTAATGCTGTCGGGCAAATAGTGTTGCCTTCCAGTGTTCCACTGCCTCTTGCAACCGTGCTGCAGTCTATTTGTGAACCCTGTGTTCTATATCGCGCCCTTGATACGAGTTTGAAGCGTTACAATCCTCATGGCTTGTTGATGCAAGCACTATTTAGTTCCATTCGCGAATCTTTGCGGTCATACTTAGCATTTACCAGCGAAGTTGAAACGCAATGCATGCAACCAGGGTTTAACTTGGCGGCCGCCCAGAGTGTGCTTCTCGAGCCATGTATTTATTTGCGCCTGTTTCACTATATTTTGAAACAATGCACAAGCAACCGTAATATTCATGTCCTGTCCATAGTATGGGAATTCACTAATCACGGAGATCCCTTGGTGGCAAGCTACGCTCAAGAACTGTTTCTAGCGGTGAACGAGCCCTTTGAACGAATAAAGCAAGAGTGGGAGAATTTAGGATCGCTGCAACTCGATTTGTTTGACGAATTTTATGTTTCCCAAGTTGGAAATGAGAAACGGCTCACCCTAATTGACCGGAAGATTCCCATTGGCGTTATGAGTACCGAAGAGATTGAGAGAAGTTTCCAGCGTGGAGTGGCAATGTATTTCATTCGGGAAGTCTGTGATGATTTAGAATTTTTCGGAACCGGTAAGACCTTTACGCAGATTGTTGAGCATTCGCGGCAATTGCTGGTAGAGAACAACCAGTTAATGCTTCACTTGCGCGGGCTACGGGATTATATGTTGCTTGCAAATGGTGACTTTGTAGATTCTCTGTTCAGGAATGACACATCCAATTTCTTGATGCGGCCCGTCGTTGATGTGCCCAATTATCAGGCCAGTGAGTTTTTCCTGACTGCTATTGGCGATACCAAGCAGGTTGAGGAGGACCCACTGATTAGTGGTGCCGTTGATGCCAAGGTGCTCGGAATTGACAAAGGCGCTGCCGGGATCCAACTTTGGGAAGCACTCGTTGGCATTTACCATATCGATTCAAAACCAATTTCTCGAGTTGTGGACGCAGGTGCCATGGAAATTTATGAGCGCTGCTTTGCATTGTTGTGGCGAGTACGCTTCTCAGTTCAAAGTCTAAACCGATCATCAGGCTATCTGCGCAATCTAGCTCGTGAAATCCAGCTAGACCACGCGGACTTCAACGCACTGCTCAATATGCACGCAGAAATGACTCAAACTTTCCTGACTTTACAAACGCGTCTCTACTACAATGTCATCGAGAAAGAGTGGCTCGCTCTTCACGACCTGGTCCACAAACCAGAAACCCTGACTATAGTGCAAATCAAGCAAGCACATGAAGCCTATTTGGGTGAAATTGCAGCGGTTGCGGGCAATCCTGCGCATTTCAAAATCATTGACGCTTCAACAAAGGAGGCCTTAGCTTTAGAGTCTACATTAGATCGTCTTCTTGTCGGAAACGAACTGAACGAATTCAAATCTGACTTGGATCATCTAAAAGCGAGCGTCTATCCAACAATTGTAAAATTAATGCAGCTAATGTAATTATATATATACACATGGAATTGTTTGTTGATGCTTAAGTTCACTCCACCTTCTTCTTGTCATACTTTTCCGTGCGGATCCGTCTGTTCTCGGCAATGTATTCATCAGTCTGGTCGTATTTCGTTCCGAGGAGATTGTCCCAGTGCACAAAGAATGGCTGACTGAAGTTTGTTTTGATTCCAAATTGCTGGTGGTGAATATCATGGTAAGTAGCACGGTTCGGGAAGATGATCTGCAACGGGTCCCAAGGGAACTCGTATCCGCAGTGGTCATCCACAGTTTTGATGGTGCTGAAAACGAACAAAATCAGATTTTCACGATCACTCAATCCGATCAAAATGGATGCAACTCCTGTGCCGAGAGTATCCAGAAGGAATCCTTCAAGAAGAGAGTTGTACAGGGCACCAAATGCATAAGGAACATACAAACGGTGATGAACCGAGTGCATATGCTTGTAAAGAGTTTTGTTTTGATGCATCAGACGGTGCAGCATATACTGCCAGGTATCAATGATGAAAAACGCCGACACTAAACGGAAGAAAGGGAATACGATACGGAACAAGAATGTCGCGACACCCTGAGAAACGCCGAGGTTACGGCCAATCTTCCAAATAGCGTACGGTTCATGGCCAGTCAGATTCGGTTCTTCTAATTGCTCGAGGGCAAGACCTGCGAGTGTTTGGATACTATGCTGCAGGAACACGGCCCGAAGAACTTCCTTAACGCTCACAATATTCTTCGTGAGCTCTTCTGGCGTGTGAATTCGGTATTTACCAAAGAAATCGAAATAGTCACAAATCCAGTAAACCGTTGAGAGAGACCAGTATGCAACAATGGGCATCAGCAAGGCGAGATGCTTATCGCTGATCCATGAAAGCATATCCTCCCGGTGCTGCAGGATTACTTCAGGTCGTGGACCTGGCCATGAACTAACAACCGCAGTTCCGTTCATGGGTTATAAAGATCGAATTGGTTGAAACGATTTTTCTAGTGGGTTGTTACCGCGTCTTATAAATAAGACTCTGTGTGAAGGCGGATAGAAAAGCCAGGCCTTGTATTATGTAATATGGGTTCGGAAAATCTCGCGTTCGTCTTGGGTCTCGACTTGCATTGCATACACATCGCCACAACCGGCCGCATATCATGCGACGCTCGAGAACCTGGCCCTGAAATTATACGAGTGATAATATCTCTCTTTCAAAGTAAGCATCATATAGAGGTGGATGAGTGTCGGAGACTTGATTTTAGTGCGAATTGTTGCCTATATGATTTATGGTTCTAGGGCCTTACCAAATCCAAATAGCGATTGATGAGTTCAATTGCTGCTAAGAGTGTCTATTTTCTTAAATTAATTGAGTTCATCAGCTCTGATTTGAGATGTCGGGTCATAGAGCTCTAATAGATGGTGTTAATCAAGTCTATAAAATGCTGCAAACTTAGATTTTCTAAAGCAATGATCAACCAACCCTGTTGGTGTTAAGACATAGTGCAGTACGCAGCAATCATTTCGTTTTTGGGCTGCTCGACCTCAGAACGAGTGGACGCTTCGGTATACTTGTTCATGGGGGCAGAGAGAGTAGAAGCTGGCATTGATTGAGTAGAATATTGGTTGGTAAAGCATACTCAATGCATCTCTATTATATACTTTTTTCTTGAGGCACTCTTATCTTATCATTGATCCCCTTTTCCCATTGATAACCAGTAATTCAAAACGAAATGAATCAAGTTGATATGGGGGAATTAGGTCATTCGTGATCTTGGGAAATAGGTATTCTATTTAAATAATCACGAAAGCTGTGAGAATTTGTTTCAACTCTAATTATTTCGCCAAACAATCGTGTTCCACAATTCTTATCCCGCCATTTAGTACTGCCCCATCGAGAAAATTCTAGGGTTTTCCATTATCTAGATGATCTGCCTCCACATGAGGCCTTTAAGTTGCGTCGCTAAGTACAAGCAATGAAGTACTACTGTTTATTCGAAAATACTATTGTTTATCCGAAGCTAATGAAATTCGTCGAGACCTAGTAAGTCACCGGTCTTTATCTTGTTCAGTTGGTCAATCTAAATCATCGGGCGCAAAATATTCTGGGTAGTCAATGAAACTTATAAATATCCAGGGAATATGCGAGTTTCTGGCGCTTTTGCTCAAGATAGCAAGTGACCGTTGTTTACATGTGCATTTTTCGTATATTATCATGTCATAACCGTCGATTCAACATGATATGTAAACAATTTTAAATTCGGGACCCAATCTAGTGACAGCAATGTTAGAAATACATTTCTGAGACTATAGATCCCATGTAATTTGGAATTGACCTCTGTGTTACCTTTGCACGATCTCCCTAGTATATTCTAATTTGGTAATAGTAGATAGAGAGTTCACTAAGAACCCCACAGGAATGAATTCCTTTCCTTACACAATATCATATATATCAATTGAGATAGAATTCTATTGTGAATCGTCGCTGGTCTGTCTTTGGTGATCTTTTAATAATTACTGTACTCTGTGATCTATACAACCCTTCTTGAAGCAGTAACGAAATAACTTATAGGAATGAAAAGCTACACTCCTTTGAATGAAATATTTTATTGCTATACCCCATCGCATGTACAATCCACTCCGATGTTGTCTGCGCTATGTATCCCGTGACAGCACTAGCTAGACGTTGGGGGTTCCTGAAATCTGCTACCCCGCGCCCTCCTAACCCGACAGGCGGCAACCCAGCCATTTACCCCAGCCATTAGCTGTGAGTCGTCCGCCATTCTCCGACCCCCACCTCCTTCATAGTGCTCCGAAAGCGGTGGAGAAGACCTAACCATCAGGACTGAAAACACTCATAGTACTTTCTCCACAAACACTAACATAGAAAATGTCGGCTAAATCCATTCGCGAAGTGGACGGCAAAGCTCTCCTCGCGCAGTACCTTCCCCGCTCGCCTGTCTTCGGTGACGAGCCCACCACGCGTTTCGACGTGACTACCCCGAAGTTGGCGCAGCTCCGCTTCCCGAACGACGCGACGCCTGTTCAGATCCGCGACGTGTTCAAGGAAGCTGAGGCTGCCTTCCCCTGGCTGCTCCAGCCTGGTGCCCGCTTTGTTGCAAAGCCCGATATGCTGATCAAGCGCCGTGGTAAGTCCGGCTTGTTGGCTCTAAACAAGACGTGGGCCGAGGCCCAGGAGTGGGTCGGTGAGCGTGCTGGCAAGAACCAGAAGGTCGAGCACGTTGAGGGCGAGCTGACCGTCTTCCTTGTGGAACCGTTTGTGCCCCACGAGCAGAAGCACGAATACTATATCAATATCAACTCCGCCCGAGACGGCGACCACATCTTGTTTTACCACGAAGGTGGTGTGGACGTTGGTGATGTTGATGCCAAGGCGTCTTCGATCACCATCCCTGTGGACCTCAAGCATAAATATCCGAGCAATGCTGAAATTGTGAAGGCTCTATTCTCTCAGGTTCCGGAGGACCAGCATAAGACTTTGGTGGACTTTGTCAACCGTCTCTACGCTGTTTATGTGGAGATGCAGTTCACCTACCTGGAGATTAACCCCCTCGTGGTGATCCCCAAGGGTGCTACCGTGGAAGTGCACTACCTTGACCTGGCCGGTAAGCTTGACCAAACGGCTGAGTTCGAGTGCGGCCCGAAATGGGCTATTGCTCGTAGTGACGAGGCGCTCGGCCGCGCTGTGCGCAATGAGACGGCAGCCACTGTTGACAACGGTCCGCCGATGGAATTCCCCGCGCCTTTCGGTCGCGAGCAGACCCCTGAGGAGGCCGCTATCGCCGAATTGGATGCGAAGACTGGTGCCAGCCTGAAACTCACCATTCTCAACCCGGAGGGCCGCATTTGGACCCTCGTCGCCGGCGGTGGTGCCTCGGTTGTATATGCCGATGCGATTGCCTCAGCAGGCTACGCCTCTGAACTCGCTAACTACGGTGAGTACTCTGGTGCCCCCAACGAGGCCCAGACCTACACATATGCCAAGACTGTGCTGGATCTCATGCTTCGCGGCAAGCCCGACGACAAGGGCAAGGTGCTGTTCATTGGTGGTGGTATCGCAAACTTCACGCAGGTCGGCGCAACGTTCAAGGGTATCATTCGCGCATTCCGTGACACCCAGGGTGAGCTTATCAGACACAATGTGAAGATCTACATCCGCCGTGGCGGTCCTAATTGGCAAGAGGGTCTTCGTCTCATTCGTGACGCTGGCAATGAGCTCGGCCTGCCCATGGAAATCTATGGACCGGATATGCATGTGAGTGGAATTGTGCCGCTCGCCCTCAAGGGTAAGCGCCCCGAGTCGGTCAAGCCTTTCGGAATTACTCCTGCTTAAATGCGTAAATATATATGTTTTGTCAGAAAGAAAGAAATGAGAGAAATTCTTGATTGAGTTTACATGTATCTGAAATTGGGCTACGTCATCTACGTTTACTTGATCGGCTGACTTAGTAGACGTAGCCACGGGGAGTGTAGCCGTTGTGGGCATACCCGTAGCTGCTGAAATGCGGCGGCTGCGAGTAGGAGGAAGCGGGCTGCTGGTAATAACTGTTCTCGCAGTGGTAATCATTGCCGGTACCGCAGTTATCACCGCCACCGCAGCCGTTGCCCTGGAACCAGTTCTTTGGGCAGAAGATGTGCTTCATGCATTCGGAGCCAGTGCCACAGCCGCTACCGGCACCCGTGTCGCATGAGTAGCAGTTATCATAGGCACTGTGATCACACTCCTGATACTGGGGCTGGTAGCGGGGCACTGGAGGCACATACTCTGGCTGGTAGTAGCGCGGCGCCGGGACGTAAGGCTGACGTTCGGGGACCCGTGGGGCCGGGGGAGGGCATGCCACCGGTGCCACCGGTGCAGGCTGAACATAAGTTCGGCCAGCACATTTGTTGCCATTCCCACCGCAATTGCTACTGCCGCAGCCGTTGCCACCGCCGCTGCCACCACAGCCGTTGCTACCGCAGCCGAGAAACCAAGACCAGGGGCAGAAAAGATAGCGCGTACAGCGGCCAGCACTACCAGCGAGACGGTTACCACAATGATTGTAGCTTGAAATGACGTTACCACAGCCACCGTTGCCGCACTCGTTGCTGCCCTCCTGGTAGCCACAGTCGTTGTTGTACACGGGTGTGTAGCCGCAGGGCTCTCGTCCGTAGGGCACGCGGGGGTGGAAACCCGGGTAGCCATAAGGCTCAGGGCCGTAAGGGCCATAAGACTCCCGACCGTAAGGTTCGCGTTCATATGGTCGGCCATAAGGTTCGCGTTCATACGGCTCTCGACCATATGGCTCGGCACCACTAGGTTCACGACCGTAGTCGCCGCGAGTGGGGTACTCGTGGTCGGAGAGCTTGTCTCCGTCGTTGGGTTTACGCATCCCGGGCTCCTGGTCACGAGAAGTTTGGCCAGGTGAGCTGCTCACGGGCAGTACCCCTTGCTCGCTCACAGGACGAGCGGCGACGTCAGAAGGCGCCGGTGCAGAGTTCCCTGTTTGGAAGGGCCCGTACTGAGTCCCCGTGCTGAAGCTATGGGGGTCTCCGTTCTCGTAACCTTGAGGCTGAGAATTGCCAGCATTAGCTTGAACGCGCTCTCCGTACTGCTGACGTGAGTTCTGCACCTGAGAAGCCGAATTGTGCTGGCTGGTCGCAGACATATTCGGGCGAGAACTCGTGGAGTGATCGTTCTCTGCACCAGAATCATGATCAGCAGAAGTCAGGAAGTCCGTGGGCTCGTAACCGTGGATAGTCTGCACTTTCACGGCCTCAAGGGTGTTGGGGTCGAGAAGTTCACGCTCAACGACTGCACCAGTTGGGCCCTGGTGCTGCCGAAGGACTAAAGTCCCGTCAGGACGTTCAGCAACACCTTCGGCCGTCGAGCGGTTCGCGATAGGCGCCGCCATCACGGTAGCGAGCAAGGCTTGGATAAAGACAACTGATGACTTCATATTACAATTGTTCAGCTTTTGGCAATAGACTTGATGCTTGGTATCTGCCTGTCTATTTATACCACATTGAACACAGCCAGTTTGTTCCCTAACTTTTATTACATTTCATTCCTCTTATAGCTAATAGTCTGAGTGTGGTGTGCATATGCTGCATCTAGATCATAATGAAGATCCAAATCTAGGTTATTTTTAGCTAGAGCCTTGATTCTGTTTACTTCGAGATGCTTAACTCAATCATGGAGCCTATCCACGAATACAGACCGCCTCGGTTGGAAGAACTGCCGCAGGCTTGTTCGCATCCACTTGGGAAGGTTGCACCACATTCAAGCACTTGTGTTATCTGAATACCCTTCGCAACATGTACTGAATCATAGCCATTAGAATTGTGAGAACATAAGTAGAAATTCTAAATAGTTTAGAAATACATCAATAAATTGGAGTAGAAAAAAGCAGAACATGTCGCAAATTCCTGCTGAATTGCGACCGCCATTTGGACCCGCCAATTAATAATCGAATACCACACACACCTACCCATCCGACCCACGCGCGCGTACCAACAACAACGGGCTCCAATTATGAATGAGGATGGTACGCGTCGAAGGCGCAACCTGAGGCCACGGAAACCAATAAACGTGGAACCTGAGCCAGAGTTAGACTCGAGACCGTCTGCTTCCCGACGAAGAGTCAGAAACACGCGTGCAAAAGTAAGTGCGGGCGATTTTCTTGTATTTGACAACGAGGAAGATGCAGACTGGGATAAGGCAGAGCCCGAGGAAGACGAGCCTGTCACGACACATTCGCGGCGATCATCGCGCCGAAGAGCTCGAACAAGCTCTCCGCGCACGACTAGACGTGCCCGCCGGGGTCACATAATTGACGATGAGGACGAAGACTCAAGCGAAGAAAGCAATTCTCCTGAGCCTGAACTAAGCAGCGACGAGGATATTGAATTATCTCGCCAGAAGGCCAATAAAAAGAAACGTCCTACTCGGCGAGTCAAGAAACTGCTTCCTGAGGACGTATACGGTCGGCCCGAGCAGGATCAGCCCGTGGCGGACCCGCAAGAAGTCCAATTCTCGCCTAGCGTAGCATTCATTGCAATCTTTGTTGCCGTTTTTGTGGACCTTTTTACCGATATTCCTGCCCTGCCGAGCCCCCAGGACATAGAAGAAGGGCTTGTCGCACCGCTGCCGACAGACTTGGTGGAGTTTCTTTTCCGCCGATTGCTGGGTCTCGTACTTAATCGCAAGAAGGATATCGAGGTCGGAAAATATGGCAGTGCCCTGAGCGAGCTGCACTCTTTGCGCAACACTCTGGGAATGTCTCCATCCTTCCCGCCCTTGAATTGGAAGGCAAAATCCGAGGCATTCAGCGAATTATCATGGGCGGACAGGGTTGAGCTTCTTCATGTGCTAATTCACTGGAGCCTGACCAGTTCTGAGCGAGTGAAAGCTCTCCTTCGCAATATGCCTGTAGAAAGCACACTACCCTGGATGGGTGCTGACGACCAAGGCAACCACTACTATATCGTAGGATTTGATCCTATTGGCGAGGGGTCTGAGGAGTACACGCGTTTCCGTGTTTATAAAGAGACCAACCGACTTCTTAATACTGTGAAATGGGAGCCTATTGCATCGAATGTCAGCGAGGTGCTCGAATTTTTGAAGGCGCACGAGATCAAATCCGAAGAGCAGCTTGAGGCTGAAAGGTTGGCTGCTGAGGAGGCCGAGAAAAGGGCCAATATGTATCAAGCCAAAGGGGTCAGCGATTCAGCTGCAGGGCCAGACACTACAGGAACCCCGGAGGTGACCGCTGAGGGTACCCATGAGGCTCCTAATGGGTCTGCTGAGGCAGCAGAGACGGAGCCGGCTGAGCCGGCTGAAGCCGAACCCGTAGAACCGCCTAGCTATGATCTCCCCGACACTGTAGTTGAGATTCTGCAAAATCTTATTCCCGCGATGCAGCGTAGCGAAGAGGTTCGCTCTGACCGACTTCTGCGTGAGGCAAAGAAAGCGCGGAAGAGACGAGAGATCCAAGTGCACGCTGAGGCTGTTGCTCGCGGAGAGGGCCGCTACGCACTCCGCTCACGGAGACGGCGTCCTGATTACAGCGAAATGCTCCGCAATGCATACGGTGAAGCCAGTGATGGCGACGATGAGGATGATGATGACAGTCGTGCAGGCCGTCGCAAGCGGCGACTCCGGCAGCGTGGAAGCGACTACGCTTGGGGCGAGCCCGAGCCCGAAACCCGACAGCAGCGCCATGCCCGCTTGCTTGCTGAGCGGGCCGAGCGGGACTTTCCTAGGGCATCTGAGGAACCCGATGGCGTTGAAGAACTCGAGGAGTCTGACGAACCGGAGGGGTATCCGGATGAAACCGTCCCTGATGAGGAACCAGATATGTCTGATACGCCAATGGGCGAGACCCCAGTGGGCAACACACCAGTTAGTGAGACCCCAGCTGGTGAGACCCCCCCTGGTGAACACCCAATCGGCTCGAATTCAATAAGCGAGCACCCAGTCGCTACAAACCAACAGCTAGGCGTGCCCAACATAACTAATTCTCTGGCCCCGGATGGCCAGAACGGGATCTTTGCAAACGGCTTTCGCGGTAATGTATGATTCCGCGGTAGTGTATAAGTAAATCGAAAAAGAGGACAATATCCGAAGTTTATATTATATATTTGTGTCTAAAAGTTTCCAAGAAAGAATCAGTCCACGATGTTGGCCCAGGCGTCCCTCTCCTTGCGACGGAGCTTATCGGTCTCCGTGGAGTCCGCAATGTAGACCGGGTTACGGTGGTGACGAACAAGGTGGGTAATATTTTCGCTGAGCTTGCCCGGGAAGATGCCCAAGTCCGAGTAGCCATAGGCACCCTCCGAGAGCTCGCCACCAGCCTGCGAGATGAACATGCGCTCAACCTCGTCCGGGGAGAGCGGGCCCTGCCAGTAAGCAGCGTACTGGAGGAAAGTGGCCCAGGCGCGAAGCAACGGCTTCGGAATGTTAACGAACTGGAAGTCGCGCTTGACCTCGGACTTGATGCGGTCGAAGATCTCCTTCTTCGACCACGACTCGGGGCCATTGAGCTCGTAAATCTTGCCGGTGGTCGAGTCATCGTACACCATCTTTTCAAGAGCAGAAGCCACATCATTCACATGAGTGGGGTAAGAAATCTCCTGGCCACCGCTGGCCGTGAAGGTCAGGCGGCTGCCGGCCATCTTTTGCAGCCAGTTGTAACCGTTGTAACCATAAATCGGCGCGGGACGCACGATGGTGGAATCCGGGATGATCTCGCGCACGACTTCTTCGCCAGCAGCCTTTGTGCGAAGGAAAGCACTGGGGCTATCGTGGGTCGCGCTGTGGCTCGAAACGTGAATGAAACGCGGGACAGCATACTTCGCGACAGCCTCCGCGATACGACGCGTACCCTCGACGTTCACGTCGTGGAACTTGAAGTGCTTCGTTTCGTAGTCACGGCCAATGCAGTTAACAACGACATCCGAGTGCTTCACAGCAGTCTCGATGGAGGCCACATTGCGCAGATCAAACTCCTTGAAGTTCACAACACCGAGGTCACCAGTGGGCTTCAGATGACGCTTGAAGTATTCGTCTCTGTAAGGGCAGACGGTGATCGTACCGTGCTTGGCGAGCTTCGTGACAAGAGCAGTGCCGAGCGTGCCCGGGGCACCGAAAACGGTGACGGTGTAACCAGTGCGCGAGGCACGGCCGCCAGTACCTTGGGCAATAATCGTTTTACCGTTACGCAGAACATTAATTTGCGAGTCCAGCACGCCGAATGTCTGGAGGGACCGGGCCAGCCGCGGTGCACCCAAAGGCACACTTTTCAACATGAACATGGTGCGTATAAATTGAAAGGCCAGGATTGGCTGACTACACTTACCCTACGGACCCCGGTCTTGGGCTCCCAACCGTGCGCGATGTGGTGGTGGTGTGTGTGTGGTGGGTGCGTGGTAAACCGTATGGGTTAATGGCGGGACGAAGGGTCCTTACCATTGACTGAGGGCGTTCCTTAACATCTATCGGAGAAATTGATACCGAGCTATTATAATACGAAGAATATATCATTTCATTAAAGGAATCCGCTCTACTTGCGCTAAATTGTCAACATGTGTTCATTATTCATTCATTTGGACAACTAATTAGAAGACAGCATGTAGAGGAACTGGATCAGACCGCCACCGAATATGATGAAGACTAGTACACCGAGGCCCCATTTTCCAAGAGCACCCTCGGGTTTGGACGACTTAGTCTTTCTTCGGCGCACGGGCTGCGGCTCCTGGGGTTCAGTCGTCGCAACCGGCTTGGGCTTCGATTTCTTGCCCTTTTTAGACTCTTCTTTGTTGTGAAATGCACGGTTGGCAGCGCGAAGCGCAGGGGGCTGATTGCTTGGCATGGTTTTAGTAGCGACAGCGTCCTAAATGAATCAGACTAAGCTCGCGTCGCAGACTGGCTCGGCCTAGGTAAACTCCACGTCTACACGAATCACGCCTAAGGGTATGGGTCTCGTCTGCGTCGAAACACCTGCGCGTCGCTGAGTGCAAACAAAATCTATGATGAGACAATGAAACTCGAGGGTGATTTTTCTCCACCCACACTAATAGACTCCAATTTCAAATGGCGTTGAGCCACACTCCAGCTCCTTGAGGAACATGGGCATTGACGTGAGCGATTTTACTAATCTGTTCCTGCACCATATGTCGTATCACCCCGCTTGGCTTGATCAAGTCTGGATCTGGTATCAACGCTTATGTTTAAATCGCACGCATTTGTGTCGATATCACTTGATCCTCTTTCGAAACCATTCTGGTCTTCTGGAGATGTGCTAAGTGGTAGTGTGTCATTGGTATGCGAGTCTAAACTCAACATCACCGGTATAGAAGTGACCTTGCAATGCAAAGAGAAAGCGGTTGTTGCTGACGATGATAGCAACCGTGAGATCCATAGCAAAGGCAAGACGCCGATGTCGGGCGTAAACGTCAAGAAAAGTATCGTACACCTTAATCTAAGCTCAATTGTGCTTGAGGGCCCCGATAAGAAGTCGGCATTTACACTAGAAAAGGGTGAGCATATGTTTCCGTTTGCCATTGATATTTCTGAAAATGCCGACGTATGCCCTCCATCAGCACCGGTGAAGTCTCTTGCTAATCACGAAGCTGGAGTCCGCTGGAAAGTCAAGGCGATTGTGCGGATGGCCAAAAAGCTTCAACTGAATCTGAAGACAAGCAAAGATGTCCCTGTGTTCCCCCAGCCAAAGGATGCGTTGATTATGAACATCAATGAGGTGGCCACTGAACTAAGCGGCGAGGATGTGAAGCATGGCTCCAAATTGAACCCATTCAAGAAATCAAAGGAACCAACCAGGCTATTCGCCAAACTAATAGTTGAGAGCCAGAGACTCCCTCAACGCCCTGTTCCGATTCCTCTAAGGCTGTCAGTTGATTCCTATGACCAAAACTGCCAAATTTCGGGTATCCATGTTAATCTAAATCGACAATGCACCGTTTCTGCCAGAGGAAAAAGCGATGTATACACTACTGTTTTTCCTCTAAAATCCATGACTATCAGCCGCAAGATTTGTGGTCAGAGTGAGCTCACTTCTTTGATGGATGGCAGCGTCTTGCCAGAACTCTTGGCTCCTGCTTTCCAAAGTCAACTCGTTGGCATCAATTACGAACTAGCATTGGTGGTTGACTACAGCTTTCCAGATGTCTCATCAAAATTACATGCTATGAAAATCAGCACACGGATTGACCTGGTGATTCCTTGGCAGCAATGGACTGGCCGCGGTTTAATTCGAAAAAATCTGAGATTTGACGAATCTGTGCCGAATGGTCAGACGGCTACGCGTACTATAGCCACGGGTACTACGCATAGTACGGGATTTTCTCTAACATCTTCAGCGGGAACCGTTAATAGCTATGAAATCACCAGGCCAGGCGATGTTGTTACGAACTTATTTTCGAGGTGGACAGGCTAATTTATTCTCATTTATTTCGAAAGAATCAAATTTGAGCATCGACTCCCATAATATCTTTTCAATTGTTTAGCATTAGCATTTATTTACCAATAATAGAGTGACGTCAAGTATTTAGTCGAATGCCTTGTTATTTTTAGACTCAGCAAAGGTGTAACTTGTTTATGAGCACGAGAAGACATCTGGGTGAGGGTAGATCTATTTCAGGGCTGTCTTGTTTTTATACGGTGCAAAATAACGCGCGCCTGTCGTCACCTATCCCTAGCATACGTCATCACAGGGGAATATAGTAATACGCGCGCGTGCCCAAACTACTAAACTTAGAAGCTACCCGCACATATATAATATACACTTGATACTCAATTGTAAACGACTTAAATACCTAGTTTTTTTTTCGCGAAGAAATACACTATCAACTCGATTACGCTTGGCGTGGCTAGACGGTTATCACCAATTCTGTGTTATGGCATTTCAGGAGTAGGGTATAATTCCCATTCCGGCCACGAAATACAGCCTCTTCTTCGGAACCCGTACCCACGAGGTAACTCCCGCCCTCCGCAGCCTCGATTGATATTCTTGACATCCTCCTCACCCGGACTCTATCAAATCCTTTTGCACTTCGTTTACAGCACAGCTCATTGACTGCTGGCTTAGCACGTAAATTCAACAAACTCCCACCCCTTTACACTCCTTTCTCTTTCTTTCTCCCTTTCCCCTTCTTTTGTTGAGACTACGCGTGGAACAAGCCTAGATAAAACAAAAGATGTTGTCTCTTTCGCTCTTGTACCTTGCTGCTGGAGCTTCAGCTGGTACTTGCAACAACATTGCCGGTAACTACTACTGTGATCAGACGAGCCTTGTCAAGTTCAACAACGTTGGTTTCAACGGTGAGTATAACCGCGTGACCTCGTTCAACGACGATGGCACTTGCTCGTACTCCCCGCAGTCGTTCTCGGGCAGCTTGTCTCCCTTCGATGAGGAGCTTTCCGTCCACTTCCGTGGCCCCATCCAGTTGGAAACTTTCCAGGTTTACACCAAGGGTTCTAACCAGAAGCGCCAGTTGCAGCACCGTCATGCTGACCCCGAGCCTGCCTACGCGGTTGTGTCGCAGTTCTTTACCACTACGGTCATGGCCGGTGCTGAGTCGCCTGCGGAGACCAGCCCGGCTGCTGCTGCGCCGACCACATCTTCGGCGCCGGCTGATACTCCTTCGTCCGAGCCCTCCACCACCCATGGACCCTACAACTACAACTTCAACCACGAGGATGAGACCTCGAACACCGGCCCTTCGGTTATCACCACCAGCCCCACTACCTGGTCGAGCTCGAGCTCGAGCTCCAGTTCTGCTCCCGCCACCACGAGCTCGAGCGGCTCTGGTGGCAGCTGGTCTCAGATCGCTAACTACGATGCCTCTTCGTCGTCTTCTGACGGTTTGGTGTTCTTGAACAACCTTGGTGGCTCTGGTTCGGGTGTGTGGTCGGCTTCTTTCGGCAACTCTCTCTCTTATGCTGGCTCTGATGGTGTCTCTTGCGCCTCCAGCCCGCAGACGTTGGAGCACACGACCATTGGCAGTAACAAGGAGTTTGCCATCTTCTCGGACAACAAGTGCGAGGGTGACGACTGTGGCTACTACCGCCCGGGCACCGTTGCCCACCACGGCTTCGGTGGTAGCGAGAAGATCTTCATCTTCGAATTCTCTATGCCCAGTGATGGTAGCTCTGGCTTCAACGCCGACATGCCGGCTGTGTGGCTCCTCAACGCCCAGATCCCGCGCAACTTGCAGTACGGCGACGACTCGTGCTCGTGCTGGAAGTCGGGCTGTGGTGAGCTTGACCTCTGGGAGGTTCTCAACGGCGGTAACGACCGTATGATTGCTACCCTCCATGACAAGCAGAACGGTGGTGGTGGCTCTTCGGACTACTTCCAGCGCCCCACTTCCGGTACTTTTAAGGGCGCTGTCGTTTTCGACGGTACCAGCATCACCGTTCTTGAGATTGACGAGATCCCGAGCTCCATCGATGAAGGTACCGTTGAGAAATGGGTCAACAAATCTGGCGCTCAGGTCAGCCTCTAAGCTTGCTTCTATAATTTTGTTACGTATGTCTCTTAGTTATTTTTATTACTGATATCATTTTGATGTAGCCAAGTTCATCAAAACTGAGTGTAGGCTGAAACATTTTCTTATGAATATCTGCGTCTTTCAGCGAAGATCGCCGTGCTGTGCACCGTCGTCTCGCACCGTCGCCTCGCGCCCGAACTTCGGAAATCTTACTAAAAAGTTCCCCTGTATTTCGTAATTCCAACGTTCGGGACGACAGCCTGTGGGAACGGTTACATACCCCACTGTTGAGGTTAGGTTAAAATATTCTGCGTGTTTAAGAAAATACAGACCGTCTATAATCCGATACTCGATGTATGGAATTTGTCAAAAATGTATTCGATTTCAACTGAAAGAATTTTCAAGAGGTCAATCCAAGCTGATTTGGATATTGGCTTCATTTAAATGTTGAATTATCATCGAATGGGAAGCCATCCATTGGGCGTGACCGCAAAGTACCCTATACCTAATGCGGGTCATCCCCGGATTCTCGGTTTACCCGAAAAGCGCAGGTATAGCATATATATATTCGGAAAGTCCGCCTCCAACTCAAGCACGAGAACCCATTTACATCTCGATATAATGTCTCCTCCTCCACCGCCGCCACTTTACAACGCTACTCGCTTGAATCCTGAGGGTGTTGAAGCCTATCCTCCTAGCAGTCAGCTTGAGGACCACCTGTACAAGCATGCACACATTGACTACACGCAGGTGCACATTGAGCACAACCCCAGCATTGCGCAATTGTACGAGGATGCCCTGACCCGTGAGCGCGGGTCGGCTATTTCTTCGACGGGTGCTTTGGTAGCCAACTCCGGCCGCAAGACTGGTCGTTCCCCGAAGGACAAGCGTATTGTGGAAGAGAGCAGCAGTGCTGACAATATTTGGTGGGGCCCGGTCAACATTAAGCTCAACGAGCACTCTTGGGAGGTGAACCGTGAACGTGCCATCGACTATCTCAACACTCGTGAGATCTTATATGTTATTGATGCCTTTGCTGGCTGGGATCCCCGTTACCGCATCAAGGTCCGCATCGTGTGTGCGCGTGCCTACCACGCTCTTTTCATGTGGAATATGTTGATCCGTCCCACGGAAGAGGAGCTGAAGAATTTCGGCCAGCCGGACTTCACTGTTTACAACGCGGGTCGTTTCCCTGCTAACCGCCACACCGATGGTATGACCTCAGATACCTCGGTTGATATCAACTTCAAGGCCATGGAGATGGTTATTCTGGGTACTGAGTACGCCGGTGAGATGAAGAAAGGTATCTTCAGTGTGATGTTCTACCTTATGCCTATTAAGCACCAGGTTCTGGTATTGCACTCTAGTGCTAACCAGGGCAAGAAGGGTGATACCACCTTGTTCTTCGGTTTGAGTGGTACTGGTAAGACTACGTTGTCGGCTGACATCAACCGTGACTTGATTGGCGATGATGAGCACTGCTGGTCTAACCATGGTGTGTTCAACATCGAGGGCGGCTGCTACGCGAAGTGTATCAACTTGAAGGAAGAAAATGAGCCCGAGATCTTCCGCGCCGTACGTTTCGGCGCGGTCCTTGAGAACGTTGTATTCGACCCCAAGTCTCATGTTGTCGATTACGACGACACCAGCTTGACCGAGAACACTCGCTGCAGCTACCCGATCGAGAACATTCCTAACGCCAAGCTCCCGGCCTTGACCGATCACCACCCCACTAATATTGTATTGCTCACCTGCGATGCCAGTGGTGTGTTGCCCCCTGTTTCCCGATTGACTCCTGAGCAGGTGATGTTCCACTTCATTAGTGGTTACACGTCAAAGGTCGCCGGCACTGAGGAGGGTATTACTGAGCCGACGGCTACCTTCAGTGCCTGCTTCGGCCAGCCTTTCCTCGTTTTGCATCCGATGCACTACGCTAAGCAATTGGCTGAAAAGATGCACCAGCACAAGGCCAATGCCTGGCTTCTTAACACTGGTTGGTCTGGCAACTCCGCTTCCAAGGGTGGCAAGCGTATTTCCTTGAAGTACACTCGAGCGATGCTTGATGCCATTCACTCTGGTGAGCTTTCTGCTGGTAGCTTTGAAGAGTTTGGTGTCTTCGGTTTGAGTGTGCCGAAGGCGGTCTCAGGCGTGCCGTCCGAGGTGCTCAACCCCGAGCGTAGCTGGAAGTGGGGTCCTGAGGACTTCCAGGTTGAGCTGACCAAGCTCGCGACGAAGTTCAACGAGAACTTCGAGCGTTTTGCTGATAAGGCTACCCCGGACGTACTTGCCGCAGCCCCCAAGGTTCCTAAATGATATATTTTTGAAGCATGAATGAAAAGTTATTATTATTATACACACACATATAGAAAGCAGTATCCATTATCTCATGAGGCCAGAGGCATATGCCATCGGAGGAACATTTGGGTGCCAAGAAGCAGTAAACTGTTCGAATTTCAGGACGCTATCGGAACCAATGTTGATAAATGCACCCTTGTTACCCACAATATCGCAGTAATTTGGGGCACTGAAAATTGTCACCAATTTGCCGTTGTGCTCCTCAGCATAACCACCCTGGCGCACCTCATGCGAGCGTATTACGCCTTTTAAGCCATTTGCTTCAACAAAAGCTGCTGTAATATCGGGACCAAATTCATGACCAATGCCACGTCTGCTCGGTCCAATGCCTTTTGTAGTCTTAGGATCTGCCCACAGCATCTCCATTATTAAACCTGATAGAGGTGGCTGCTTGTTTGCAAAGCGTTCCACCTTGCGGATATCGTCCAGCGTCACACCTTCCTCAGAAAAGATGCCACCATGAACGACAAAATAATGGCCATTAATTAGACATGCGAGAGGTAAGAGTGAGAAGGACTCACTAAATGCCTTAAACATTTGCGGCGTCCCGTATTTTGCTTGACATTCACCAGCGAAACCATATGCCGTATTCATACTGTCAGTTTCATGGTTGCCTCTATTGAGCAATAGTGTTGTTGGGAACCGGAGTTTCAGCAAGTAAAGAAGAATGGCTACCTCAGTGGACCAGCTCCCGCGATCGACAAAGTCACCATTGAAAAGATAAGCATGCTCCTCTGTAGGCCAACCGTTGGTCTCGAATATGTGCAGCAGATCAAAGAATTGGCCATGTGTATCGCCGCAAACAGTGAGGACATTATTCTCGGGGACATTGAATTCGGTCATTGTCGGTTCACTCTTCAGAATTCGAGCCACGCGCACGATGATATCGAAAAGCAGCGGCTTAGGAAGCCTTTTGCCCTCTTTGAAATGAGCAACGACTCGCTCAATGGATGCATCATCTAAGTTGTCGAGGTCCAAATCTATTTTTGTCTGCTCACTTTCGTCTGATTTCATCGCATCCAGATCCAGCTTATCCAGGAAACTGGGCTCATCGTCTCCTTTAATCGCTAGCTGAAATGTGACATATCTAGCCAAAGCCTGGGCCGCCTGAAGTTTGGCGCGTCCTTCTTTGAAAGAGGGGGCCAATGAAACGACTTTTTGGAAGTCCTTCACTGCCTTGGAGTATTCGAGAACGCCACCATAGGCTATAGCTCTTCGGTAGTAGCATTTCACAAAATTAGGATCGATTTTGAGAGCTTCGTTGCAAGTTACCACGGCACTTCCAAAAAGTTCGAGTTTCAATTCACATTGGGCGCGGTTGGCCAGGCACACAACGTTTTCGGGCTCTGCCTTGACTGCATCGCTGTAGAGTTGCCACGCCAATTCGTATTCCCCATTTCCGAAATACTTATTCCCGGCTTCCTTCAATATGGTCGCCTTAGATGACATTTTACTTTGCGTACGTGTGGGTAAACAGTGAATCTGGGAGATGCAACCGCCCTGAGAGGCTACCTACCGCCTTTACATAGACCTACTACACACACTCACACACCCAACCACACAAGCAGTGTGCATACTAAACTGTATTGAGGTCTCAGACGGGCACTACATGACGGTGATATCGCTGCATCCGGAGCAGCAAAAGGTGGAGGAACCACCTCTTGACCAACAAATCTCTCGTGTTACTCGTGAGCATGGGTCCTTTGCCGGTCTTAATGAGCAGTCTCTCAACGAAACTGGGTCTGCTATGGATGTAGATGCCGAGCCAGAAAAAGAGAATGATATTGAACGAAGCACATTAGATCTTCGCCATGATCTCTCAGCAAAGATTGCTACCTCTTTGAATGAGGCTGCTCTTAATCTAGATTTTGTCTCACTACTCGTCAGCTCAGTCCGCCCGCAGGCCGGGAACTCGTCGATTTCACCAATGTTACGATCGCAGACGCCAAACGGGTCGCTTAATGCCAACACTATATCTGCATCCGCGCCCACCATTCCTTCTACGGCTGGATATGGTTGGAAAATTAGCAAATACAAAAATAGTTCCGAGGCTCTTGACGAGGCATCCAAAAGACTACGCACTGAGTCGCAGATGGAGGCGACATTCTGGCAATCAATTCTCAGTGCTACATCTGCTGGTGAAGTCATAGATCGGAAACTTCAGATAAAGTATGGATATCGCGACTCTGGATCAGCGTATTCAGATCGCGGGGTTGGCCGCATTGAGCGGAACCAGCAAACTGGCGAACCTATATTCAGACCAGGAATCAAGAACCAACCCAAATTTGTTCAGGTTTCTGTATATGCAGATCAAAAAGATGAGCCATTGTCCAGTTCCGAGGAGATGAGAAGCGAAGCAGTCACTCCAGAGCCGGAGCGCCACCTTGGACGTGCTATTGTTCCGTACCAATTCTCCCTTGATAATTTGGGGAGTTTTTTAAAGTCCATTAGACAAGAGCGTGCTACACTTTTCGAACTTGAACTTATGCAGCAATTGATACAAGAGGCTCGTAGAGACCTAGGATCCCAGAGAGTCAAATTAGTGGACGGAGGCAAAATCGTATGCGAACTTTTTGGTGGTCGAATAGAAATTGAACTAGTGGATAAGGAGTGCCCAGTTGTTCCAGGAGAAGCATTCAGCATTGCACAGGCTATAAATTATTGTTTTCATTTGCTTTTGGTAGAGCAGTTTCACTTCCGCTTTGAAAGCAAACACGATACCCCAACACCGTTGGCATCCGGGAAGGAACCTAAGCAAGTGAATGGTGGGATCTTAAGGCCGGTATTGGCGCATATTCAGCACGGGATTCTTGTGTCGCGAATCGTCAAGCTCGTAGGTGTGCTTCTTCCTCAGGCAAAGCTTTCACATGAGGAGTCTGAATCCGCAAGCCTCAAAGATGAGCCTACCTGTAGTATAGGAATAGACCGTGGTGTCGGTGATAGCATCACTATGCTGGTTCGGTCGCCTATTTTTGATTCGCAAGAGCCAATTGCAACCGTTAACAAGGACGGCAAAGCCACGAAGATATTCGACCTAACAGAATTGGAAGTTTGGATCAAATGGGCTGCTTTGGACTCGGAGAAGTCGTCTGAACTTTAATATTTTGTACATATGTATTTATCTTCCTTTGAATTTCGCATTCATGGGACCTGTTTCCTTACCTTTCCCAGCCTCATCAGCCGGCTGCGTCAAGATGTGGGAGTTCACCACGGAAGGCAGAGGAAGAAGAGCGAAGATTTTGGGAGCCACGGATGGGGTGAACACGTACAATCTTGGTGATGTTGTTGCTGGTGACGAGTTCTTAGGTATAATCACCTCATTTAAACGGGGCGATTCTGAAAAGCTTCATAGCGCCCAAATGTCAATACTGCTTCACCATGAAGATGAGATACTGGCCACAAGTAAATTGAAGTCGGCTAGTTTGAGTAATATCTCTCATAAATCAGGGGTAGACCTTTTTAACGTCAAACGCGCTGCTGATCATAGGCGTCGAAATTTGAATGCAATTCTGGATCTTCCCGAAGATTTTAATTTCAAAGACCCGCAAAGCTACAGCATAATTGATGCGCTCTTCTCTGAATACAAATCGCCAAGGAAACGGCGAGCTCAATCGGCTGCCACGAGCAAACCAGTCGATGAGGTTCCTGACGACCTCAACAAGTCGGATGAAGACTTGGCAAAGTATTCTGACACTGATTCTGATTACATGGAAAATGCCGTGGCAGAAGTATCTTTGAAATCTCCTAAAAAACCCAAGCAAGTGCTGAGCATACCCGACCTCAATTTAGCAGAAAAACTCGAGTTTAGCGAGCCTGAAATGGATGAAAAAAGTACAGAAAAGGATCAGTCCCACAAGGATACATCAAAGCGATCGCGTCGTCAACAGACTAAAAATTATGATCCGACTTCTCAACGACAAGCATCCCCGATGACTGTGAGCACACTCCCTGCCGTAGATGCGCAGCAAAATTTGACGCTTGTGGATAATGCAATAATGCAGTTACATCCAGCTAGTGAGCCATTGACACATCCTTGCCGCGAGGATCAATTTGATCAACTCTTTATTGATCTGGAGAATGCCATATCAGCGGAAACAGGCACGTGTATCTATGTTAGTGGCACTCCTGGCACAGGGAAGACAAGCACTATTCGAGAAGTTATGGGACAATTAGATCTCCGCGTGCAAGAAGGTGAGCTCAAACCGTTCTCGTTCCTAGAAATCAATGGTATGAAGCTTGTTCATCCTAATGCGGCATATGAGCACTTGTGGGAGGCCCTTGGCCGAGGCCAGATGGCTGCGTCGAACGCTATGACTGCGTTAGAATCCGCTTTCACTGCAGATGAGAGCATTTCAGAACGCGGAATTATGGTTGTTCTTCTGGACGAGCTTGATCAGCTCGTGACAAAGGGTCAGCAACTAATGTATAACTTTTTCAACTGGCCCTCTCTGCCTAATTCGCGGCTGATCGTGATTGCGGTAGCTAATACAATGGATCTTCCTGAACGACTTTTGAGCAACAAGATCTCGTCGCGAGTCGGTCTAACGAGAGTGCAGTTTCCTGGTTATACTTTTGCCCAGCTTCACGAGATCCTGTTGCAAAGACTCGATAGTGAGGAGTTGAGGGGTCTGATTGAACCTGAAGCTCTTGAATACGCTGCTCGTAAAGTCGCCGGTGTTGGTGGCGATGCTCGAAGGGCGCTTGATTTCATTCGCCAAGCTATTGCTGTTGCCGAACTACGCGGTGACTTGCCAGTCAAGACTGCTCATGTTCGCGACATTACTGTTAAAGCGCAAGAATCTCCCATGACCACATTTTTATCTACTTTGGGGTATGCGACCAAAGTCCTTCTTTGTGCAATTGTTACCCGCACGCGCCGAACAGAGAATAACGAGGCACCCTTGCATGACGTTTTACGGCTAGCCAACCAATTGGTGCACTCTAGTGCCAATGCAGACATCTTCCACAAATATTTATACAGCACCGACTCCCCGGCGCGCTTGAAAACTTTCCAATCGGCTATAATGGAGCTGGTAGAAGGTGGCATTCTTCTCCAGCAAGCGATCAGGGGTGAAGCAACACCACTAGTACGTCTCATGATCCCAGTGGCTACTATAAAAGAAGTTCTTGGACAAGATAAAATGCTTCATGATATGATATGATTTAATAGATGTAAAGTAAGTTACCATTGTGAGTATATGACAAGCGGCTCACCGTTCTGGATTAATTCTGGCATTTTGAGTCTCAGATCGAATGCTTTACCGATGATAATCTTGAAGATTTTGGCAATATTTATGCCTTGACTTGTAGAGCAGAACACTAATGGTGCTCGCATTGCCTTTGCATATTTTTTGGCCTGCTCACTGATTTCAAATTGTTCATCATCGCTCATTTCATAGAAAAGATCGAATTTCGTGCCAACCAGTAAGGGAACTGCAGTCTTGTTAAATCCCCGTGCCTGCCGGTACCAGTTTCTTACTGAGTTTAAGGTGGCCTTGCGAGTCAGGTCAAACATGAAAATTATCGCCGTGGCTTCATTGCAAACTATGGGGAGCATATTGATGAACTCACGCTGACCGCCAAGATCCCAAATAGAAAATGTCAGCTCCGTGTTACGAATGGCAATTGTCTTTTCCAAAAAATTGACGCCCAGCGTCTGAATATAGTCTTCATCAAATGAGCCGTCACAATACCTGACCATTAGTGACGTTTTTCCAATTTGGGCATCGCCTATTAGTCCAACTTTGACTTGCATACGCTCTGTCTGAGCCTCTGCATAGTCTATGGGAACAGGTACCTCACCGGCCATCCTCACACTGGCTGGGTAGTCTGCCCGAATAACCCATCTAGCGCGACGTAAACACGCTACACCATACTGTTATATTCCAGAGGATTCAAAATTGCTTAGAAATCTTCTCCGATATTATCATGTAATGCGTTCATCAGGAATGAAGATACTAGGTACGGCTAGTGTCGCACCTGCATGTTCTCATGTCACACACGTACATGGCATAAAAGTCATGTGATACAATGTACGATGAGGCTTTGTGGCCTTGATACAGGGAATTCTTGTATGTCTGAGGTTCTCTATCTGGAACTTTGCTGCGTTCAACCGATAATTCAAATTCAAGTCCCCACATTAGACATATTTTTGAATGTTAACCCGTCAAGACCGCGTTGTTAGAAGCAACAAGTTATGGTACGACTCTTGTGAGACGTGATAGAACTAGGGTTCAATTTTGACTATAGTCATCATCGAGGTGCATAAATCGCTTGGTGGATCCATTATCTCCTAAAACCCTAACCATTTATAGAGCCAATAAGCCTTTCGCGAGTTTTCCAATCTGAGGGGACGTGCACGAGAATGAAAGCCATTGATAAGGAATTTATTTTTGGAGAGAATTTCAAATTTCAAATTTTATATTACTGCATTCTTTATAGGCAAAATATTTTATCCATAATGCCAGCTGGTGATAAATTAATACGTCCTGATGTCATTGTTCATTGATGCAGAAGTCGCCACGAGATCTAAAGGAATGTACAGAGCATGTGACTCATACTTCAAAATATGATATCATGAAGTGACCCGCACTTTATTTGAGCCGCAACCTTGCTCAGTATATTTTTATGTGAACTATCTGTCTCTATCATTGAGCGTGGCCAGGCTCACGGAAGTTTATCGAGGGTAGGGCTGCTATCTCAGCATCAATGGTTAGGGTGTATCGATGTTTTACCTCGCCGTAAGGATATATATACCCATACTAATCACATCCGCCTCAAATTAGGATTAGCTCCACTAAAAACCGGTCGTTGATGAGTGATTCGTCCTCTCTGAACGGGAGTGAGCGTCTCTCTAATGTAAGTGAAAAGAAGAACTTCACGTCCACTGGACGGGTGGCCGATATGGAGCACCTCGGCCAGTTGGAACACTTTACTGATGGATCCTTTACGACTGAGGATATTGAAATCATTGCAGCTCACTTGGACGATCGTGATACTGGTGAGTGCCGTCAAATTGTTGAAAGGGCACTTAAAGATCACAAGGGCGATCCTGCTATAGGTGCTAGCTATTATGATCACCTTCAAGCTCTGTTAGATGGTCCTTACGGTGACCAATCTGAGGAAGAATGGGAGACGATTATCAAATTCGAGGCCTTTCTCATCCATGATTGGTCCATTTATCAAGCAGTGCGCTCAGTGACGCGTCCAATTGATGAAGAAGAATTCGAAAATTATGAAAACATTCGTGTGTATATTCTCGCTGTCGTCTGGTCGTGCGCTGGCTCAGTTTTCGCGACCTTTTTCGCTGTACGTTTCCCAGCTATTTCTTTGAGCACGGTCGCATTGCAGATCTTGATCGCATACACTGGTAAGCTGTTCCGCTATATCCCCGACTTTTCCTTCCCCGTGGGCTTTGGTCGTCGCTGTCACTTTGGTGGCGGAGAATGGAATTTTAAAGAACAAATGCTTGCATCATGTGGTATGGCTGTTGGCAACGTTGCACCATATTCCCAATATGTTGTTATTGCCATGGCAAATAGTAATTTCTATGGGTTTTCAGAAGCTCAAGGAAATTTCGGCTTTATTGTTCTTCTTACTTTATCGACGAATTTGATGGGCTTCGGATTGGCTGGATTGTTCCGCATTTTTTTGGTATATCCTGTACGACTGATTTGGTTCACGAGTCTCCCTAGTATTCGGCTATCTCGTATTCTTACAGAAGCCAAAGAAGAGCGTGAGAATGTGAATGGTTGGATATTGAAAGGTCCCGAATTTTTCTGGCTATTTACTGTTCTCTTCTTTGGCTGGTATTGGATCACCAACCTTGTTTTCACCTTCCTGGCTTATTTCGACTGGGTTGCATGGATTTCTCACAACGACAATGATATGAACCTCATTGCTGGTGTCAACACTGGCCTTGGAGTCAATCCTATTCCTTCTTTTGATCCTTCTATCTTTTTGCCCACAGCTATGGTCATTCCTTATTTCTCGACAATTTGCATACTCATTGGCATGGTATTCTCTATGCTGGTAATTGTTGGTATCTACTACATGAACATCAGTTGGACTGGATATTTGCCGATTAATGATAATGGCATTTATAACAAGACGGGAGAAACCTTTGAAGTCTCTGAGGTACTTAATGAAAGGAATAACCTTGATCCCGAGAAGTACGAAAACTACTCCATGCCTATGTGGACCGCTGGTAACTTGGTTGTGTATGGTGCATTCTTCGCATTTTACCCAGCCATGATAATGTCTGCGATATTGAACTATGGTGAGATTCTTGCATTCTCTTTTAAGATTTTTTTCAAGACATTGAGACATCCTAGATTGGCTCTGGAAAGTTTTGATGACCGGTTTTCTCGTGCTCAGCGTAAGTATAAGGAAGTGCCAGAATGGTGGTATCTTTTATTCCTGGCAATCTGTCTTGCGCTAGGCATTGTATGTGTCAAACACTTCACATTCACAAACACACCTGTTTGGACAATTTTCTTTGGTGTCGGTCTTTCGTTCGTGTTCATGGTACCCTCTGGGGTTCTCTATGCTGTGACTGGTCAGCAGGTCATTATCAATGTCCTTTATGAGCTGGTGATTGGCCTGACCATCGAGGGCAACGGAACTGCTCTCATGATTTCCAAGGCTTTTGCCACGAACTTCATGGTTGAAACTGACACCTTCATCTCTAATCTGAAACAGGGTCATTATTGTGGCATTGCCCCGCGTGCACTTTTCCGCATCCAGATCGTGAATACCATCGCAAACTCTCTCGTACAGTCTGGTCTCATGCAATGGCAGTCGATGCCTGACTCTATTCCTAAAATGTGTAGTCCTGAACTTCAAGGAAAGGGCTCGCGTTTCAGCTGCGCAAACCAGCGCACTTATTTTACTGCTGCTGTTCAATGGGGAACCATTGGACCTCGGCGCGTCATGACGGATCTCTATCCTCGCTTGCGCTGGGCTTTCCTGGCAGGAGCTTTGTTCCCCATACCTTTCTGGGCAATTCGAGTATTTGTGGTACCGTTTGCCAGGAAGCGCGGATGGGGCGAGATCAAGGAAGGCGGTTCCAAATTCCGCAATTTGAGCGGAGTTCGCTACATGCTGTCGCTTGTTTGGTTCAACTCATTCAATGAGCTAGTCTTTATTGCTGGTTGTCTCAATTGGGCTCCTTACAACTTCATGTACTACTGGCCGTGGATCTACATTGGATATGCATTCCAAGTTTACATTCCAAAGTATTACCCGCGTTGGTGGAACAAGTTCAACTATTTGTTGTACGCCTCTGTCTCAGTGGGTAACGCTTATGCTGCACTCATTTTCTTCTTTGCAACACAGTATCAACACATGGTTTCTATCGACTGGTGGGGTAATGTTGATGGACCTGGACTATCAGCGAAGCCGCGACTGACAGTTCCCGATGGCCAGACCATTGGTCCTAAGAATTACCGCGCATAAATTTTAATTTTTTTATTTAAAAATTTTTAAAGACCTATTTTACATAGTTTGGATTCAGCATCCTTATGAAATGAACGTTATGAAAATTCAGTCACTTTATGGTTTGAGTGTGTGTGGTATGGTGGTGGTATCCTTGCCGCACATATAATGTGCATAAACTACAATGCGCGGTCAATTACCTCGCCGGTTACGGGGCCGTTACCGGCAAGGTACCTAACCCAATGACACGTTTGCCCCATTATATAAAGTAGTGGGCGTGCTGCAGTGAAAAATACCACAGCAGGTTTGACCACTAGTATTTACTGTAAAAAATGTCTGCTCGTTTCCTCATCTCGCGTGCCAACCAACAGTTCCTCCGTCGTGCTACATCGTCGGCTGTTGCCCGCACAAGTGTGCGCTCGCTTTCGGTGCTCAGCCGCTCTGCCCCGGCCATGAGTGCCAAGGTTGCTCCTAAGACCCCCTTTGGTGTCCGTGGTGTTAAGCAGATCACCTTCTCTAAGGAGCACGGCCCCGAGACCGTTTACGAGCGCGCTGACTGGCCGATTGAGAAGCTTCACGACTACTTCAAGAACGACACTTTCGCTCTCATCGGTTACGGCTCGCAGGGTCACGGCCAGGGTCTTAACCTCCGCGACAACGGTATGAACGTTATTGTTGGTGTCCGTAAGAATGGTGCCTCCTGGAAGCAGGCTATCGAGGACGGCTGGGTCCCTGGTGAGACTCTTTTCGATGTCGATGAGGCTATTGAGCGTGGCACCATTGTCATGAACTTGCTCAGTGATGCTGCTCAGAGCGAGACCTGGAGCCACATTGCCCCCAAGATCACCAAGGGCAAGACTCTGTATTTCTCTCACGGTTTCAGCCCCGTCTTCAAGGAGCTTACCAAGGTCGCTCCCCCGACCGACGTTGACGTGATTTTGGTTGCTCCCAAGGGCTCGGGCCGCACTGTGCGTACCCTTTTCAAGGAGGGCCGTGGTATCAACTCGTCCTTCGCTGTGTGGCAGAACGTCACCGGCAAGGCTGAGGAGAAGGCTGTTGCCATGGCCATTGCCGTCGGCTCTGGTTACGTTTACGAGACTTCGTTCGCTAAGGAGGTTCACTCTGACCTTTACGGTGAGCGTGGTGCTCTCATGGGCGGTATCCACGGTATGTTCCTTGCTCAGTACGATGTGCTGCGTAAGAACGGCCACTCCCCCTCGGAGGCCTTCAACGAGACCGTTGAGGAGGCCACTCAGTCTCTCTACCCCTTGATCGGCAAGTACGGTATGGACTACATGTACGATGCCTGCTCTACCACCGCCCGCCGTGGTGCTCTTGACTGGTCCCCGAAGTTCAAGGCTGCTCTTGAGCCCGTCTTCGAGGAGCTTTACGACTCTGTCAAGACTGGTAAGGAGACCCAGCGCTCTCTTGACTTCAACTCGAGCCCTGACTACCGTGAGAAGCTCGAGAAGGAGCTTCAGGACATCCGTGATCTTGAGATCTGGCGTGTCGGCAAGGAGGTTCGTAAGCTTAGACCTGAGAACCAGTAAACTATTGAATAATTAGTGCACATATTTAACACTTATCCATTATTATTTACTGTCACTTGAGATGTGGGAATGGCATAGCAGTGAGTCTCAACATGTGAGGACATTGAACCTAGTTTACTACTAAATAAAAAAAGCGAATAAGGTTGTTTCACAGCACACTATAAAAACCGAATATAAGCCATTACTAAAGTCCAACAAGAGCAGCGGATGGAAGCATTGACGTCCTTGTGGGCCAACGGCCTCTCAGGTCTTATTTTCGCCTCGTTGCCATCGAGTCTTGGTACTGAGGTGTGTCATAGTACGACACCTATTTCTCCAACATCATCAGTTTATTTCATTCGGGAGGATTCATCTAAGCCTAGGACGCATGTGAATATTTTCGACGATAAAGGAAACAAAGTATTTATTCTCGAGCGACTATCCGCGATCTCACCTTTCTGGCGAATGTTCGCAGGACCGGAATACAATATCGTCGCTATCATCAGAATTGGTCTTCTGAACAGGATGATTACTGAGTTTGGAGGTCATAGTAAAGTTCAAATGCACTTCAACACTGGTATTCGCGGTAAACTTCATCGCCACTTCTATGACCATTGCGGCAATTTGTTCTCTTGGAATAGGCGATCTAAACATCTAGAGCGCATCTCGAACCCCGGCGGAGGTCACAGTGAGCATCGCACCGTTGTGTCTAGCGCAAAACCTTTGCGCCTGAATCATTTGGATTGGGAGATACTCGTTGATACTACTAAGATTGAAATTGTCACTGCCATTGCGTCCGCGTTCGTTACAATGAGAACCCAATGGATCATATCACATAGAGTTATCCCAGGACACCATGTGAACACACCAATACTCTCGTTACCTCTTGAGCAAACGTCATCGGAGGCTAAGCCTGGGAAATTTGAGAGCAATAACGTGGATCAGTTGATGGTTTTCAATCCTCCACCTGTGTCCAAATTCCCTCGGGACTTTTTCAATCCGCCGGAGTTTATGAAGCATCTTTACCAGTAGAGCTCTCACTCATAGCACGTAATCGAATTTAATTCCCTTCACATAACCCCCCTCCATTGCTCTTCGAACTTCCTCTAAGAATGAATGGGGATCATCCTGAAGTGACTGTGCCGCGGCTTGGTTCAATGGGTCATTCTTGTTAGGTTCGAGGAGCAAGAATTGTATGCCCATTGCTATGTGGTTCAATGAAAGAACAGGTTTCCAGTCTTCACGAAGGATGTTGAGACACAGAGCGCCATCAATATCAATATTCGGGTGCCAAATTCGGGGTCGCAGCAGTACCTTTGGTGGGTCTATAGGATAATTCTGACTCACAGTAAAATCGAAGATAAAGTGTCCTCCTTGATAATATCCGGACTCCGGACTAAAAGTTAGTGTGAATTTCATGATATTGTTCGGATCGGGAAACGAGACGCTCATTGTGGGAGGAAGCTCAAGCCCATCTATATCTGTTTGTACACGAAGTTGTGCAGGCGACAAAGTTGGACCTCTGCTTCTCCGGCTCTCCTCTTCATTCTTTCTCAGTTCCCATATTTTGAGCATCTTGGTTTTATCCCGGCTGGTGACTGGGGGGTTCGACCAGGGGCCTGGTGAGATGACTAGGAGAAAGGGTCTCTTGAAGATAGACGTCCTCATGCATAATATGTGACTATGATTAAATACGTGCTACAAAGAATTCTTCATACATATATATAGAAAGCGCTATTGCACAGGTGAGCGAAAAAATAAATAGTGTTAAGCCTCATTCGGCTTGCGGGCGTTGCAAGCAACAATTTTGATTTTGTCAGCTTCTACATGTTCACCATCCTCCATTTTGAAGCTAACATCCTTTACTAAGAACGTCCACACGTCATCACAGCAACGATAAGTCTGAAGATGCCCCTTCATGGTCAAGCGGGCTCGGACATGGCTTTGAAGAGTATTGAGCATGGCCTTGTCGAAATGCGCCAGGATCCTGTGCGCCATCTGAGGCTCTATATGCGAGTTGCTAATCAATTCATCCAGAGCCTCTGCAAGGGCCCAACCGATGCTGCTACCGCGATAGAGTTCATAGTACGGAGTTGCCGTGCTCATGTTGGCCACTTATATATGGGAAGGGGGTGACAAACTAACATCGAGCCCCCCATCTGATTATTAAGAAACTAATTCGCCTCCCTAATGCACTGGCCTCAATACATTAGAAGGAAACCTATTCTAGATGCTTCGTTTTGAGATTGAGATTGCTCATGGTTTCATGTAAATATATAGTTTTAATTTGGTGAAACATTCTCTTGACGCGTAGAGGAAAGCAAAATGTTTAGGATGCTACGGAATTATACCTGAAGTATTGCTAATAGCATAACTTTCTTAGACCATCGTTCGATGCACACAGTTCTTATTCGATATGTCCGTAATCAATGAGTCGACTATATTCAGATTGTGAGAATTCTGTAGTAATAAGATGATATGTTTTAATCCACACTTTCAAAACTGTCTCTAGTGACTAATTTGGTAAATTCAGATGCCTTCCGTGCGCACGATCTTCTGACACCGCCGGAGCTGCGATTGGCTGCGTTGAAGAACTGTCTTCACCATCTTCCTCAACGTCTCTGTATTGTGGTTCCTCATCAATGACGTCGAACTGATCGCTGGGTTTGGCGCAACAAAGAAGCATGCTAAATACTATTGCCAATGCGACCATCAGGCCAATGATAATACCCATAACTGCATAGGTTCCTTTCCGAAGACCAAATCTTATTGGTACGATCCAATTAGGTGCGATGTGACGATCAATGAAAATGACCCCAGAGCCACTGGCGACTTCGCCGTTAGTGTATCCATATTCTAAAATCAGAACGCGTTGCCCATTGGAGGCTGACTCTGGACTGAGACTGAAAAATTTTTCCGCGGGGTCAAGCGCGTGTATCTCCAACTCTTCGCCCGCAAGAGTAGTGGCAGTTTCCCCATCAAAAAGCTTACTTAGTGAAACATCAGGAATGAGGTGAAGTTTGAGCATATTCTGCAAAGTTTTCACATTCGTGGTTTTCGTATAATTGTGTTTCTTCAGGTCTTTAGGTGGAGGAACTAGCATTGTGAGATTGGAAGAAGGATCGAGAACATCTTCCATATCAGCTGCTTTCAAGAGATCAATGAATAATGATCTCTCACCGGCATCAATAAGGTCCTCTGCAGTAATTTCGAGGTTCGAGGGAAGAGGTATATCATTCACGATATGGGCCACACCATTGTCGAACAAGGCGTCCGTCACTTCGACACTTAAGGCTGTGGACACTTCTTGATTCTCAATGCAGAACTGTCGGTATTCTGGTTCCCAATCCACCAAAGCTGGCTTGCCTCTATACTGCTCAGTCTCAACCGCTCCAGTGTCGGAATATATGGGTGTTTGGTAGATGAGATTATCGAACACGCGAGCCAAGGAATCATCGTTTGTGTCGAGATATTTTCTGAGCAACGAATTTTTCTCCCAAGCATCTCGAGTGGGAACAAACACTGTCCAACCATCATTCAATGGGAGCTGAAGTCGATTCAGCTTATCCAAAAATCCAATAGAATAAGAGGAAACCAACAATGGACCAAGAGACATCAGTAGAGAAGGAGGTAGAGTGAGCAGCTCAGAACAGGTGTAAAAAGTAGTATTACCCCACTGGTAGATATCACTACCAATTATTTCCCAATTCAGAGCGGCAGAACCATACTTGCCCCGTTCAAAATGAATACGCTGTGGGTATTTTCCACTTCGAAGGGTCATTTTAGAATCAAGCAAAGCAGATTTTTCATTTTTGGGAATCACAGAATCCAAAAAGTGATACAAATAAAGATTTTTAGGATCGGCCATTGCATGTGGATCCCTTTGAGATCGCCGACTATCCATAGTGGGTACCACGATAGAGTCGGGTCTATCACTTGATGAGGGTTGAGTGATTAAATCTCGAAGATCATACAAGGTAGCCGCCTTAACAAAGTCGTATCCGCCAATCCCCAAAATGATTTTTTCAGCAGTCACGGAGAACAAAGACTCGTCAGGTGAAGCCAGTAGTCCGGAGATCTTCAAATAGACACCATTCCTCGCGACATTGATAGCTGATTCGTAGCTAATATCAGTTCCATCAAATTTGATAGTCGAGTTAGCGTATAAAGTAGCCTTTTTGCCATCCAGAACTTCAATTTTAAGAGGATACTCTCGACCAAACGGCATATGACTACTGATGTGCCGCTGAACAACTTTGCTCCGATCGCGCTCACCGTAAGCAGAGTTAAGATAATCAAGAAGTGGCCTGGAGGAGTTAATGCCCGCATGCACCGCTAAATCGTGCTTTAGCTCATTTGTTTTGGGTACAAGGACCGTGGCATAATCAAATATAGCTTCATCATCGGCCAGTGCAGCAAAAGTTGACAAGTCACTATCAAGATACAACTGCTTGGTCAAAGTATCGGGGATCTCCAGGAGTTTAGGCAAAGCATGCACAAGCCCTCGCTGAGGAGATGCCAACAAGTCCATCTCGTCAAACTCGACTTCATTGTTCACTCCCTTATCGAGGCTTAATGATATAGGTGCTTTGCCATCATCTAAGTAGGTTGGATATACAACCGTTTTGGCAGATATGTCGTCAGAGTAAACGGTAGCATTAACAAGATGATAAAGAAGCTGATCACGAGTGATGGTGTCCTTGTCGAGTCCTACAAAAGCAGAGTTCACAGGAGCTAACAATGTTGAGTTCCATATCTGATTAATGAAAGGTATCAACTCGTGATGCTGAAGCAAGCGTACAAGATCTGAGAATTCCGCATTGGATGATAACACGTCAACTATGCTTCTCGTAGGAACAGGTTGCTCCTCTGAAAATGCTACAGCTAGCCCAATGATCGCAGGTAAAATGCGCATTTGTCTACTGCGAAAGATGAAACTACTCTCTAGGTAATTGCTCCTATCGAATAGCTTCAGTCTTAGCACGAACCTGTAGGTGTTGTGTTTAGGGTCTTAACAAAACGCAACGATGAAGTAGTTCCTTATCATGCGTCGGCATCACTCCAGTTTTCTCGCTATGTAGGTCCACCTGTATACAATTTCTCTATGAGTGCTTCAAGGACGACTAAAGCTGTACACTATAAATAGAGAAAATTTACAAATTTCTGGCATGGGAAGATTATTAAAAGGTTTTAAAGGTTACTTTCGCAATTTCCGACATGTAGTCTTTCACGCTGACCAGTTAATATTCTACTCGGGCGATTTTGCTTCAGCTATTGAGAGACTTATGCCAAAACAACTTTCAAATCTATATTCGAAGCTCAGGGTTTCTATGCATCTATTTTGTCCATAACCTATTGATTGTTCATAATACAGTGGGATAATGACACATACTCTTTCACAATCAGAATTGAGCTCTTATCATCAGGTGGCGGCAGCGCTAAATTTAAGCGGAAATAGAATGTGGGACTCTGGACCCAAAGCCTAACGCCATCATTTCCCGTGGACCCTCATAATGATATTAGTCACTGATATCACAGTGAATAAAAACGGTACACTTGAAAATTGCTAACGAAAATCTGAGAGACGCGTCCAGACCATGGAATTGACCGCTATTTGGCGCAAATTTCAGCAGCGAATGTGGCTGGAGACCACTACGAATTCTTCCAGTCCAGGGTCGTCTCTGGCTGAAATTCCAGAAGATAACCAGTCTAAGGAACTTAGTGTCAGTCGTAGCAAGAGTGAGTCAGTAGTAGAAGGATTCACTTTCACGGGTCGCCATGCTGCAGTGTTCACAGTTTTACTCGGCTCAATGGCGGTATGTGCGCTAGACTACTCGGCAACAGGAAATATTATGAGCGTCATCGCAAAAGAATTGCATGGAACGACAACAGAGACTGAGTGGATTGGTAATGGATATTCTCTAGCGGCATGCGTCTCCCAGCTGCCAATTTCGTCCTTATCTGACATTTTTGGTCGAAAGTCTGTTTTCCTGGGAGTGCTTGTCTTCTTCTTTGTGGGAAGCATCATATCCGGAACAGCACAAAACATGTCAGCACTAATTGCTGGACGAGTTATTCAGGGTGTTGGCGGTGGTGGTTGCCTTGTACTTCCTGAAGTCATTTTGGCTGACACTGTGCCACTTCGGCAAAGGACCCTTTACTATACCATTATTATGATCATGTGGTGCGTTTTTAGTGGATGTGCTCCTATGATTGCGGGTGCGATTACCGAGTATTCCACATGGAGGTGGTTTTTTTATCTGAACTTATTTCTTCTGGGTGCTGCCGGACTCGCCACCCCTTTTACTTTGAAACTACAAACTCATGACGAGCATTGGCGACAGAAGCTTAAAAAAATAGACATTGGAGGTGCGGTGCTTGTTGTGGCATCAACTGTGTCTTTCTTGCTGGCGTTAAGTCGTGGCGGCTCGTCTTCTGAGCTCCCCTGGTCACATTGGTCAGTCATTCTCCCGCTTGTTCTGGGCTTTGCCGGCTTCTTTATAACAGCTTCCTATGAGCATTTTACGAAGCCTGCCGTGCCAATGTTTGATTTCCGCGTGTTTGGCAACACTTCGGCGATGATATGCTATTTGCACAATGTTTTCCAAGGAACTGTGAATATGTCAACGATCTAATTTCTGCCGACATTTTTCCAAGGTGTGAAAGGATATGGACAATTGGTCAGTGGTGCGTGTATTCTTCCTCTCAATCTCATTGGTGCCCCGATCTCTTATGGCATTGGTGCGTGGATCGAACGAACAGGTCACTATCATCTTGTCAATTTGTCTATGTGGGGACTCGCGACTTTAGGCTTGGGTTTGCTCACCTCAATTGATGCCGAAATGAATATTGCATCTCTCATTTGCATTCAAATCCCAGCATCAATTGGCATAAACTGTCTATACGCAACTCTTAGTACGACGGCGAATGCCGTGAACCCACCCCATCTTTGGACAGAGTCTACAGCAATGATGTCGTTCTGTCGTTCTATTGGAGATGCCTTTGGAACTGCTATAGGAGGTGCTATTTTGGCGTCGCAGATTCATCAACGAATTCAAAATTTGAATTCCGAAGGACTGAGCATCCCAGACTCGGCAAGCTCATTGACAATAGTTAGCATCATTCAAGACATGGACAATCCATCTACAAAGAAAGCTTTGATAGAGGTACTAGTGCATTCTATGCAAACTCTCTTCATAGTGTTGACAGCCATCTGTGGACTGAGTTTCATTCTCACTTTTTTCCAAAAGGAATACGACTTGAATCAAGAATATGATTCAAAGCAAGGTATCATTCATGAATAAATAATCTCAATAAATTTCTTACCATTACCACATTGTAACTATGAAAGCAGTTGACATCTACTGTCGACTGGAGAGGGGCAGGGAACGATCTAATATCGCGGGGTACATCGGACTTCGCGTGGGGAACCGTTTAGGGTTACTAGAATTTTCCACTACCAAAATCGGTGACAGCGCTCTGGATGTATTTAAGGGCGTGGGCGGCGCACACCCCCACCTCATTCTTTCCACCACTGAAAAAAAATCATTGGAATCTAGAAATGTTTTCCAAAAAGAGTGTTCAGGCTGCGCGTAGCATGCGTAATGTGCGTTTTTACTCGCACAAAGAACTCAAGTTCGGAGTTGAAGGCCGTGCCGCCCTTCTCAAGGGCGTTGATACCTTGGCTCGTGCCGTGAGCGTTACGCTTGGTCCCAAGGGTCGCAACGTTCTCATTGAGCAGGCGTTCGGCAGCCCCAAGATCACCAAGGACGGTGTGACGGTGGCGAGATCGATTTCGCTGCAGGACAAGTTCGAGAACTTGGGTGCCAAATTGTTGCAGGACGTGGCTTCCAAGACCAACGAGACCGCCGGTGATGGAACTACCTCTGCTACTGTGTTGGGCCGCTCAATCTTCACCGAGAGTGTCAAGAATGTCGCTGCTGGTTGCAACCCGCAGGATCTTCGTCGTGGAAGTCAGGCCGCTGTCAAGGCAGTTGTTGACTACCTCGCCCAGAACAAGAAAGAGATCACCACCAGTGAAGAGATCGCTCAGGTTGCTACGATCAGTGCCAACGGCGATGACCACATTGGCCGTTTGATTGCCAGCGCCATGGAGAAGGTTGGCAAGGAGGGTGTCATCACTGTCAAGGAAGGCAAGACTCTGCAGGACGAGCTTGACGTCACTGAGGGCATGCGTTTTGACCGTGGATACATTTCTCCTTACTTCATTACCGATGCTAAGTCTGCCAAGGTTGAATTTGAGAACCCTTTGATCATGCTTAGTGAGAAGAAGATCAGCCAGATGCAGGATGTGCTTCCGGCTCTCGAGATTAGCAACCGCACTCGCCGTCCTCTTCTCATCATTGCTGAGGATATCGATGGTGAGGCTCTTGCTGCGTGCATTCTTAACAAGCTGCGTGGCCAGGTCCACGTCGCTGCTGTCAAGGCCCCCGGCTTCGGTGACAACCGCAAGAACACCTTGGGCGATATTGCTGTTTTGACCGGTGGTACCGTCTTCACGGAGGAACTTGACATCAAGCCGGAGAACGCTTCCCCTGAATTGTTCGGTAACGCCGGCTCTATCACTGTTACCAAGGATGACACTATCATCTTGAACGGTGAGGGCAGCAAGGATAACCTTGTTCAGCGTTGCGAGCAGATTCGTGGCTACATTTCTGACGAATCTACCTCTGACTACGAGCGTGAGAAGCTCCAGGAGCGTTTGGCCAAGTTGAGTGGCGGTGTTGCTGTCATCAAGGTTGGTGGCTCATCTGAAGTCGAAGTCGGTGAGAAGAAGGACCGCTTCGTTGATGCATTGAATGCCACCCGCGCTGCTGTCGAGGAGGGCATTCTTCCTGGTGGTGGTACTGCCCTTCTCAAGGCGTCTACTGTCCTTGGTAATGTTGAGACTGCGAACTTCGACCAGAAGCTCGGCGTGCAGATCATCAAGGCGGCTATTTCTGGTCCTGCTCGCCACATCGTCGAGAACGCTGGTGGTGAGGGATCTGTTGTCGTTGGTAAGCTCACTGACGAGTTTGGCAAGGACTTCACCATGGGCTTCAATGCTGCTACTGGTGAGTACACTGACATGATCCAGGCAGGTATCATCGACCCGTTCAAGGTTGTTCGCACTGGACTTACCGATGCTTCCTCTGTTGCTTCTTTGCTCGCTACTACTGAGTGTGCTATCGTTGACGCTCCGGAGCCTCCGGCTGCTGCTGCTCCCCCTGCCGGCGGCATGGGCGGCATGGGTGGCATGGGTGGCATGGGTGGCATGTTCTAAATGCATTCCATTCATCGCAACCGTGGATACTAACCGGACGTTATCTATAGATTACTGTACATAACTTTATCAACAATGAATTTCTGTATCATTAAGACCTCTTTGCTTATTCTGTCAATCTTGTTCTCTTCTTTCGGGGACGGTAGCCATCAAGTTGCTCTTCAAGGTAGCGTTCTCGCAAGGATGGATTCGACTGATGATCTTGAACCCACTGCTGTCTGAAATTGGCTGCCTCCGACTCATACCACTTCAGCTTGCGTTTATAGGCTTCTTGACGTTCCTCATTCTCAACCTTAGCCTGTCGGCTGCTTTCAATGTATGGGGCCCGTTGTTCTTCAGGTAAAGATCGCCACTTTTTCCCCAAAGACGCTCTAATCTCATTGCGTGATGCATGAAAAACACCCGACTTTTTATCATTGCGTTTGCTAGCCTCTGTTTCTTGACGACAAATGTCCCAGTAGTCTTTTTGAAATAATAGGAAAGGATTAGTGGTTCCCTGTCTTTCGGGTTTGATGGGCTCAGGTCCAATTTCATGGAGCATGTCACGTTTCAGATGCTCTTTTTCCAAGTTACTACGTCGCTTACGCAGATCAACGAGTTCTGCCTCCGCCTTGTTTATATCCATTTGTTCGAATGTTGGGAAGGTTTCTGGGGTAGGAACGCGCCGCTTAGGACCATTTGGTGCTGAACCTGGTTGTCCAGTGGCACTACCCACCATAACACCATTTCCATCGATAATCTCGGGAACAGGTGGAGTAGCAAAGTTACTTCCAGGGATATTGTTGACAATGTCAGAGCCCGGGGATGGTGCTCGAGACTGTGTACCTTTTCGGCTTACTCCGTAAGGTTGATAGCCGTTTTGGAAGTTCCCATTTCCTTGAAAATGATTCTGCGGATCTCCGGTGGTTGCTTCTGGAGCATTGGACTTTCTAACTGAATCCCAAGACCGTTTGGTGAATTCCTCGATGTCTTCGACAAAGAGATTTTCGGGGAGTTCGATGCCACCAACTATGCTGTTAAGAACTTCTTTTGCAGCTCGCAAGCCGGAAATATAGGCACCATGAATTGTTCCTGGGTACATACGGGATGTTGCTTCGCCCGCGAAGAACAGCGAACTCAGCACTGGCCGTGCTAAAAGATCATGATCCGTGGTAGTTCCTTCAGTTCCGACATGGGAGAACGCACCGCGCGTAAATCTATCCATTTGCCATCTCGTCACCACACTTTCTACAAGTTTTGCGGACTGGGCATGCGGATTGTTTTTGAAAACTTTCCGAAGTTTCTCTACCGCTGGTTCCACAATCTCGAAGTCAGATTTTGAAGCCATGGATTTTGCGGACTCACCACTGATTAGACCCACAATGAGGGCTTTGCCGTTGGGATCCTGGCGTTTGGAATGGTTCTGAAAAATGAAACAATCACCACGATGCTTATCATCCTCACCAGATGCCACACGTATTATTGAGGGAACATCATTGTCCCAGAAGATTTGATCAAAGAGCAAGACCACCTTGTTTACTACCCCAAACTCAAGTCTGTCGATGCTATCCATTTTCCATTGTGGAAGGTCTGGAATAAACTGCATCGTACGCTTCTTTAAACATCCAAGTGGTGCGGTCACAATTACACGATCTGCAGATATCTGTTCACCGTTTTCTAGCGTAATCTGTGCACTTTCATCCTCATACTCGATTACGTTTACAACCGTTTTGAAACGGATATCAAGTTTGCTGGGAATTGTATCCAGACCACGCGCAAGCGAGTACATACCATCACGAGTCCAAGAATGCCTGCCAGTGAAGCGATTTGAACGATGATGTGACCATGATGATAAGCTTGCTCGATCAATATCGTCTCCGATGAGATATTCGAACTTGGCAAAATACCAATTCAGAGCTTCACGGTCTTTGCTAGTAAGTTCAGTTAGATTGGACAGATTTTGGATCAATTGGCGCATAGTGAGTCCCAGAGAAGCACCACGGTCCGTTTGTTCCGCGTGCATAGAAATTACTTTATCCTCCTTGAGTGGAGTCTTTGTAGAAAAGCCTAAACTTTTCAGGAAGTCCAGCTCTACTTTGATTTCAGGTGACTCTTCCTCATTTCCACTATCATCAGAATCAGGTCCTGGGTACTGCCTTCCCAAATTTTCCTCATGAGCACTGATAGTGGTTTTTTCTGCCTCAATATCGACTGGTGGATCTTGGCCAGCAAGAATCAGTGATTTGATGCCTGGCGCATTAGCCTGAGTTTGAATCATCCCACCGTTGCCCATCTCGAAATTTCGCATTCGGTCAAGGAGATGTTTGAATACTTCATGAGCGCGATAATCTACCTGGGCGCCAACAGGATCGCCAGTTTTGCCATCAAACAATTTGTTGTCAGCACCGACGGTATCTATACTCACAACAGGAATTCCGAGTTGGCGGCGTAGCAGAACACCCAATGGATTACCACCACCAAAGCCCATAATGGTGTCACCACCTAGATCGACATTCAATTTTTCCGAACGCAGCATAGGACTGTAAATACGACCACCGATTCGCTTTCGGCCCTCTAAGACTAAGACACGGGGCAAGTCTTCGTAATCTGCCAAGATCTGATAGCTAAATCTCTCAAAAAGATTCTCAAGTTGGCGCGCACAGCTCAAGCCAGCGATACCAGCGCCGACAATCACAATTGTTTGCCGTTGCTTACGACGACGGAGACTGAACTGTGGGAGCTCATTTATGCTGTTTTTCGAGGAAAGGCTACGGTGAGAACAGCAACCTTGATTAATGTAGCCGTTACGAACTAGCCACTCAAATGCAAACTCTGCGAGACGGAAGTAGCGAGCCTCTTTCGAGCAACCGACTGCCTCGACCAGAGTCACAGAGATCAGAGGGTTTGTTAGCCAAAGTCTCAAGATGCCATTGCGAATATTCAAATAGGTGGTGATATGAATATACGGAAGTCGGTTTCGCAAGTGATTGAATTCACCCAGACTAAGCGAAAATGGAGGTAAGCGGGAAGATTCTGCAGCTGCTATACACTGCGATGCATAAATGAACGATCCTAGATCGGGAGGGATTGAACTCCGAGGCTTGTAACGCATTCGACATCTGCGGAGCTCTTCGTTTTCTGGATTAACAGATTCTGGATCATCTACTGGCAATTGAATAGCTGCCGGTGAAGGCTCATGTGATACCATCATGGGCGTTGGAATGCTTGAGTTCATAGAAAGAGACGAGGCGGAATGAGATCGATGAGGACCCGCTATCTGCGGGGAACCTATCCGCATGTGGTGAAGCAAGTGACTATCTATTCCCGCGATTTGTTGCGGCATATGCTGCGGCATTTGGGGCGGCATCGCTGTCGCCAAATGGGGATTTAGAGGGCCCATTACGTTGTCCTGTGAGTTTCGCTGGATTCGAGGGTGCTGACGCTCTTGTATTTGTTGGTTTCTCAAGTATTGCTTTTGAAGTTGAGCATTATGCAGTTGTTGGCTTGTCATTTGTAGCTGATTTGGTATACGTATTTGGCTTCGCATGTCTGCCACGCCATTACCCATGTGCATTTGTGATACCGGCATAGATGGATATTGCTGACCAAAGTCCATCATTTCTCGCTCGAGTTCATCAACAGGCTCTAAACCCATTTGCTGTGGTTGTTGTTGTGGCTGTTGACCTTCAATGGCACTGGCCTGCCAGTTTGGAGCACCTTCGTAATCGAAAAATTCGGGCTCGGTGGAGCCATTAATAGGCTCTTCGAGTAATTCGACGGGGGTGCCTAGAGGAATCCCTGGGTCATAGTTTGTTCGTCTAGACCCATACATGGTTTCCTCCTACTGCACTACAAAGGATGGGGCACCGATAGTCAGGTGGTGGAACCCTCACTCTGGGCGTGTGTATAAGGGACCTCACCCGTAATTCGCGATTGCATCCTATTGTGAGGCAGGGGAAGAGGTGGTCTTTTTTTTTTTATATATATATAAGCTATGTAGTAATTATATATGATGAATTTCAAGAATCACTGATCACTTTCAACATAGTGCGATTTTGCTTTTATAACAACGACTTTATTCATATTGTGGACTCTCTTTCTTGGGCGTCGTCTTCTGTGTGCCGGGAAATTTTATAGGGTGTGGGCTTCCTGGAGGTGAAATATAAGCTGAGCTGAATACATGCTGTCTCGAGGCCTTCAAGGGCCGAAGAAACAATTCCGGAATTTGAAGTACAAGCTGCTTGGCATAGATGTACCACCTAAATCAATCTATTTGAGTGATTTTGGCAGCACATGGAGCGAAAAAGATACCCTGCACTACTTGAGACAAACCCGAGCATTGGCTCGAGCAATCATTTCCGAACTTGGTGATATGACAGATTTGAGCCAGTGTCCTCTCCCACTCCCAAAAATTCAGAGTAAAATGGCCCGTTTGGATGCAAAATTGCTTGCTTACAGCGACAGCAGAATTCCTACGGTGGCTGCGCCAAACTCCGTAGAGACTGTTGTCAAAGAACTAACAGCCTACAAATACTCTCCAAGAGAGCAGGATAACATAACGCAGTGGCTTTATGGTCTTCTAGGACCACATAGTATGAGATCTCAGATGACAGCTGAAACCTACAATCATTTGATTGGATATTCACTGAGGGCTCACGATATCAATCTAGCCTTGTATATCTTGGATATCATGAAATCACAGAATATTATGCCTGATCGAATCAGTCTGCATCTTTTTCTCAAGTTCAACGCCAGCTTGGTTGCAACCAATCCTTATCCCGCGCCTCCACTAGGCCACCCGCTAATTAATACACATCTTTGTATCAAAAAGATGAAAGGTTTCGGGGTCAAGGCTGACCAGAACACTTGGAATTTGGTATTGCAGTGCATGCCTTTCGGATTTGGTAAGAGCTTTCTCCTTGAGGAGATGGACAAAAGACGTATACCTCTAACAGATACATCAAAACGTGTGATATTCGAGACAATTGTCAGCGACGAGAGAGACTCTAACACTATCCGACTAATTGACTCCCTCGATATCAATGATCCTATCGTGTTTCGCATGATGATTGATCACCTCCTGACGCGAAAGACTAATAACAACGAAAATGTTACCAGCGCCTGGCTCCTCTTGACGAAATCTCAGGATTTCTCTCGGGAAATGTTTCACATATTTTTGACCAGATTTGCGAGAAGAAAGCATCTAGACTGGCTCTTTGGTATTCTCTCTCATTTCAAAGACACACCATGGGACTCCAAGACGTGGGAACTTTTCATAGAAGCGGCTTCGTTCACGTTTGAAACCGCAGGGAAGTCGGCTGCCTTGGGCACAATTCTCAAGCAAGCTGAACGAGAGAATGTAATATTGACGACAAGATCTCGACTTTTGGCCCGAAGGGCTATGAGAAGGCTTTCTCTCAGGGATCTAGGTCCGGCAGGTTGGCGAGAGCTATGCCAAGGTCTTTCGTGGAAGCACGCTATGTCTCCCTCGGATCCGGATCTACTCAAAAGCATCGGTTTCTCTGCAAATGGAAGGAGTTTGCCTAGTTCTGCGGCACATTTAGACAGCAGCCGGTTTGAGGCTATGCCCCGAACAGACAGTGAGTATCGCCGTTTAGAACTTTTGAATCAATTGAAAGCCTGAGAATCATAAAGTTACTTTGTACATATATTTATTTATTCAAATAGCCATAGTCAAAGAAGGACGAAATTAAGGAAAAGTGTGGGTGGTCCACTGTTGCCCGCAGAGCAAAACACGTCGGGTGATGCCTGCGATAGTGGTTATCTTCGCCCGCCCTAATGTACCAACGAAATCGGAGGCAAATTACTCACGTCAAGGTAAGGGCAGACTGAGATGGTGGTTGTTTATGATTCAGGAAGCGAAGTGCCAAAAAATACCTATTAAAATGAAAAAAGTTAAGGCTGCATGGAATCATGCTCTTTATTGCATTCTGAGTAGCTCAGTTGCACGAGTTCGGGTTGCGCCTCATTCTGGATGACTTTATAGTTTGCAAGAAGTCATCTGACTTATACATTACATCCTAGGCGACGATGAGATTGTGGTAAATGGCTTAGGGGAGAAAAACAGGGCCATCAACGCTTCGATCACCATGAGCTACGTGGAGATTTCCAGTGACGAGCAGTTCAACCGCATCACAAACGAGGCTGATCCGTCTAAGTTGCTCGTGATCTACTTCCAAACCGAGTGGGCGGAGCCATGCCATCACATGAACACTGTTTTCCAGAGCCTGGCCGAGGTGTATCCGCAACATCAGTTTATCTCGATCGACGCTGATAAGTTCCCTGATATCAGTGAAATGCTTTCGGTGTCGGCTGTGCCGTTCTTTGTTCTGTTGAAGAACAAGATGATTGTCAAGGAGCTCAGTGGAGCCGATCCACGGGCCCTTGCGCGGGCTATCCAGGAAGTCGGTGGCGAGGCTGGACCCACAGCGAATGGTTCGGGAAATTCGACACCCGGCAATGAGATGGCTGAAGAGTCCAAGGAAGAGCTGGAGACTCGTCTGAAGAAGCTTATGTCTGCAGCCCCTGTCATGCTTTTCATGAAGGGTACTCCCGCTGAGCCCAAATGTGGCTTCTCTAGACAACTCGTTGGCATTTTGCGTGAAAACCAGGTGAGATTCGGCTTTTTCGATATCCTCAAGGACAACGCCGTGCGTCAAGGTTTGAAGGAGTTTTCGGAGTGGCCTACCTACCCGCAGCTGTACATCAATGGTGAGCTCCAGGGTGGTCTGGATATTTTGAAGGAATCCCTGGAGGAAGACCCGAATTTCTTCGATGCTGTAAAATAAATATTCTCTCAACATTAGTCTCATAATTAAATAAATATACACGATTAAGCAAAAGTGTCAAAATCAAAATCGTCGTCATCGTCATCCAGATCGTCAAGGTCAGGTGTAGGTCGTCTGAAGTTAGAGGCGTAACCAAACTCGTCAAGAACAAGAGAATTGGGCGTGTATACGTAACTTGAATAAAGTCTGCGATTTTTGAGGTTGATGCGGATCTTGCTTTCAGTCTCATACTGGGTGCGGCGCCATCGCATGAATTGAGTCAATTTTGTTGGGACGAACCTCTTAGGCAAGGAAGAGTCCTCATGCGCTTGCTCGATTTCATGAGCACTAGCCAAAGCGCCCAACTTGCTGAGACTAGGTGCCACATCCACTAAACTGAGCCAATCGGTCACATTAGCCGCTTCCCCAACAGGAAGCCGTTGGTGTTTGGCAGAGGTATAGTTCTCTAGAATAGTGAGGTTGAAAAAATCCATCGTGTCATCGAATCTTTCCAAAGCTTCTTCAAGACTATTCTTTTTTTTTGAAGTCCACACAACTTTACCAATTGCGTGAAATAATTCAGTTGGTGTATCCCGCACCCACAACGAGCCACCAGGTCCACTGGATCCTGTGCGACAATACATCTCAAGAGCAATGAGACCATTTCGCACATCACCGCATTCAGAAAGTTCCTTAGTGATAGCAGGGCTAACATGCGCAGATTCCTCGTGCGCTACCGAGCTGATCGTCTTTTTCAACAAAGTAGCACTTGGTGGGTTGATTTTAATATGAACACAAAATGAGTCTTGAACAAGTTGGCCTAAGATTCGCGGGACTAAGAGGGCCTCGCTATACTTCGCGTTGATTTCAATTTCAGTAAAAGAAATTGCCACAATTGGTAGATCGGGCTCACTCACCCAATCGAGCAACGCCGATTCGAATTCTTGACGCGTACCTTCGTGGAAAACATTGGGAAGTTCCTCGATCAGGATCAAGGAGGATTTCCTATCGAATACCGATGCACCAGTAAGAAAGTCACGGAAGCTCTCCATTACCGAAGTTGCCCCAATTAAAGAGTTCGGAGGGTGGAACTCTTTCACATCCAGATTTTGCTCCTGCGCCAGTATGTATAAAAGACTTGATTTCCCTGATCCGGCTGGGCCGCTTAAGAGCAGAGCTCTTGTTTGTGAATTTGGCGTGAGAGACCGAGCCACATCCTCTATCTTTCGGTCATTAACAGCTATATCTTTCCGATTATGCGGTGCGTACCGCTGTACCCAAGTCTCGTTCTCGCGAAACGGTGTCCTGCTTCTAGTTATCGCTTTCGGCTGTGGATCTTTGAACACCGGGCGCGGCGGCATACACGCATCCAGTGTTTATGCTGCTGTCCGAGTGGGTAAGGTGTCATATGCCTGAGCCATCTCCCGTAGAAGAAACCTGATGTTATCGACTATGATGAATCAATGCGATATCCAAGATCCACATCTATATAGACGATGAAATGTAAAGACAATAGCCATCATTATACGAGATCGAAGCCAGAGCTGGGGTGGGATGCGAGTCAGAGAGGAAAACCAGACGAAATGGTAGTGCTTCCTAGATGAGACATGGTAAATGAAGGTATCAGTATTTATCTCAATATAAATGAGATTTTCAATGATCTAATTTGTGAGTGTTAGTTTATGTTTACTCCGTTTTGTATGCAGAAAAAAAATTAAACAAAACAGAAATGCCTCCCGGAAGTTTACTGTTGTATTAGGGTAGATGGATAATATGTTATGAGTGAAGGAGGCGAGAGCTCGAAAGATCACGCGTACTACAGCGTTTATGATGCGCATGCCGGGAGAATAAGAAGGCGCAGACACGAAGTCTTAAGCATTGAGTCCAACCATAATATCCAGCCCCCGCTGGCGCCTGAAGAGTTCTTATTGAAAAGGCACAATCGCTTGCTATCATATCCCTTCATAGAACCGTCAGAATTGCCATGCAGCGAGCTTGTTACGGCGATTCATTTCTATTTATCGCAGAAGTGTCAAGAAAACGGCAGAGAAGACTTGCTTCATGCGTTTGACGAAACTGCGTTGTTGGCCATAGCCATAGAATTGGAAGAGAAGATAAAGGAGAATCTCGGACCAAATGGTCATCTGGCTTTTGCTAAGCCGAAAAGTAAAACTGATGAGGACTATGAAAATGAATAATGACTGTAATGATGATAAAATCTTTTACTCTTCTATGATAGTGGATGTGAGCGGTCTGCCCATGTAAGACAGATTCAGATTAGGATTAGATTTGGAGAGTGCAGGAGGCATCAGTGTTTTTCTGCGGTCGGCCCATGTGTCTTGTTCATCGAATAAACCGGAGGATCCAGATGGAATGACACCAGCCATCATGAGTGCACTAAGAACAGGTTGAACGCCATTAGTTTGAATAGACCAGAGAAGACGGAAGAATCTCTGAGCATTCTCGGGATCACGGCCACGGAACATATAAGTAGCATCAGTAGACTTCAGCTCAACATCGTGCTGGCTGACCCTCCGAATCTCACACTGAGCAGAGAACTTCACATTGACACTAGCACCACCGTTGACAAGAATGCGTGCAGCGCTTGAGGAATCACACGAGATAATCTCTGTGGACATTTCGAGCTGCGACAGTGGCACCCACTTGGAGACATTCCATACGGATGCCCACATATCGGCAGAGAACATCGTAACCGCGTCCTTGCGTGTGTTGTTCCCGGAAGAAATCGAAGAAGCCGAAGTATACGAACTCAGTGATTTTCTGGACGAGTTAAAAGATGAGCAAGATGAAGAATGCGCCGGCTCGAGTGCTGACATGGACTTGTTTCCAGACTCGTACATCTTCTTCGCTGCCGGCGTAGAATCCAGTATTTCATCGAGATTGAGCTTGATTGGTTCAGGTGTGATACTCTCACGAGATTCTCGCCGGAGAAGGGTCGGTGATTGCTGTTCTCTCTGCTGCTCAGCAGACTCAGAGATCGGTGTGGAGGCCTTCACTTGCTCTTTCTCAGGTGTGGTATTATTATGGGTATCAGAACGGGTTGCCAAAGAGCGCGCAGAGGTCGATCGTGAGGAGAGCGATCTAAAAGAGAGGGCAGAGGTACTGTTTCTAAGTCTTGGTTTCGCAGCAGTTTGGCCACCGTTATTAGTCGTCTTCGCGACAACATCACTGTCAAGGTTTCCTGATTCTGGCTTCTCATTTTCATCTTCTTGCGGAGTGACAGCCAATGAAGGCAATTCCGAGTCCTGCAAAAGGTTTGCATAAAGATGGGGCTTGCCATCATCATTGATGCTTTCAGGGGTTGGCGGCATTGGAGAAGACTTCTCCTTCATGGGGGCCACCTCAAAAGATTTCTCCACGCGCTCTTGATCCTGGTTTGGGCTGCTAGGGGAAGCGACTGGCGATTGCTGTTTCGATTCTGAATTCACCTGCTTGTTATTTTCGGTGCCTGAAGGAACAGACAGATTGGCCCTGGATTTGCGCTTTCCGAGTAGCTTCTTCATAACCTTCGTGAACTTGGGACCAGTGCTCTTAGGCGATGCGTCGGAAGGCTGGATGGGAGAAGCTGATTTAGTGCTCGAAAATTTAGGTGACTTCACATTGTTGACAGTGGATACCGAGTCTGCCTTCTGAGGCTTCGCAGCCTTCTTCTCCCGTGCTCCATTGATCACACTGATATCCTGCGAGATGGAAACACTCTTTGCCTTCTTCTTAGAATCAAGAGCCTTTGCTTCAGAAGCAGATTCCTTTCTCTCCGACACAGGCTCCTCCTGAGGCTTCGTGACTTCGAATTTAGGCAGCTTGGTACCAGCTGTGAATTCTTTGGAGAATTCGAAGTCATCCTCATCTACCTCATCAATCCTGTTCTCAGAGACAGGCTTATTTTGCAGTACTGGCGCCGGCATCTGCGGGGGCACCCTTGCGCTTGCCTTTGCCACTGGTGGTTCAGTAGACGATGACGATTGCGTCGTGTAAAAGTCACTTAGAGTAGACGCTCGTACACCGTATTTCTCAGCGTACTGACGCTGCTCCTTGGCAAGTATGCTATCGACACGTTTAGTCGTATCTGGCGAATTGAATGACGAGTTCGGCGTCACATCATCCGCATCGAGGTACAAGGAGTTGGGGCTTGGAGTCACACTGAAATCACTCTCAGTTTCCTCGGTATTGAACGGAGCATTGGGCATGCTAAGTTCGGGTGCTGCTGGCTGAATGTCAACGTCAATCTCCTGCTCCGGCTCTGGCTCATCCATTTTGCTCAGAATAGTCTTAAGGTCATCACCAAATCCAAAATCAGCATTTCCGTCACTCAAAAGTAAACTTATGCGCTTCAGCGACTTTGAGTTGGACATGCCTTGAGCCGGAATCGCAGCAGGCGAGGTCAGAGTTGAAGCCGCAGAACTCGGCTGCATGGTAGTGGGCACCAACTGACGTGATCTCGAAATTGATGAGTTAGAAGTAGAGTTAGGAGCTGGCTTCATTTGCGATGCGCTGTACTGGATTGTCGAGATTCGTGATGGGTTAACGTTTATTCCCAGGCCTTCAAAGCCAGTGTTCGAGTTAGAGCTGATCAATCCGGGTGCACTGGATCCCGCAATACTCTTGTCGCGGGAGCAAACGAGCCGGGAAAAGATTCTCGACCATTTGCCGGCAGTACTAGAGACGTTGCGGTCGCTCTCAACGTCGTCATCCATGATAGATTCCAAAGTCAGTGCAAGTCGGGACGCCTGCACCGTCAGAACGTTACCATGACGACTGACGTTTCCGAACTCTCGCCCTTGGATCAAGGGGAATACCAGGGATCTGCCCATCTCCGAAGAGGGATTCTCGTCGGCATAGCAGATCGCAAGCTGCTCAGCGGTGTTAGGCGCAGCCTCAACCAGGATCAGATCCAGACAACCGAGGACCTTTATGCGGAAGCCTGTTCGTTTGATACGTCCAGAGAAGCTCCCCTGTGTTAGAGCATGAACTTCAAAAGTAGAAGAATTCGCACAAGATTCACCGGAGGTGAGTACCTCCATGCGGGTGCAATTGAATCTCATTCTGGACCTTCGTTTTAACAACCTGGCCTTGTCGAATTTTTCGATGAGAGTAGATTATCAGATCAAGAAATGGCTCCTGAAATTGTAGGTAAACGCGACGCATCGCGTGCACTGTTAGGGTAGTGTATATTGTGCCTCCGTGCAGGAGTACCCGTACCCGTGTCTACCAACCGCGTGCGCGACGCCAGTTGCTCAACGCGTGCATAATGATGACATTGACTTCATAGTGTGATCCTGAATATAAAAAGAAAATGCTAGCGGATATTAATCGTCCACAAGGCAAATTTTTTGGGAGATGAGACTTGTATAAAGAGTATTTGGAGTATTGTGCAGCGTCGCATGGAGAGCCTTTACAGGGTTAGGACGGTCTTGCATTGACGCGAACTAAATTGCTAGGGATGATGACCGTTACTCGTCTTTGGGGTCTGCTGCGACGGAAGGGCGACGCAGCGGATCCTCCGGGACTGGCCCAGAGAGTATAGGGATCATTGGGCCATTGATTGCCAAGTCTACTTTTAATGCTAATTGAATACTAGTCATCCAAATGCGATTGATATATTAATTTCGAATAAATTAGAGACATAACTGAGTTTGACTTCTACGGCCATGCAATTGTGTCATCGTATTTCAAGGATGTGCTTTTTAGAAGCACGACCACTCACTCTGTCTGAGTAGATTCGCATTTAGTCAGTGGAACCCCTCTTTGTCTACAGAACCTTTTGACGGAACCTCAATCAAGCCCGCTCCTGGAGATACGACTGTGTCCCTTTCTCACGTGACGTTTCTCATCATCACAACCGACGATGTTTCGTGTTTACATAACCGTGTTCCTAGATACTTGATACTGCTAGAATCACTCGAGGATCAACATCACGCGCGGCAAACAAACAAATAAACCCAAACACGGTTCATCACAATCGGAACTCACCCCTCGGACTACCAATATGCGTGAGATAGTCTCTATCCAATGTGGACAGGCCGGTAACCAAGTTGGAACCGCCTTCTGGGAGACGATCATGCACGAGCATGGTCTTGACAATGAGGGTCACCTTATCAGTGATCCCAAGGACGGCTCAAATGATCGCATTGATGTCTTTTTCCAGGAAAGTTCTGCCAAGAAATACGTTCCTCGAGCTGTGGCCGTTGATCTCGAGCCTGCTACGTTGGACAACATCCGCTCAGGCCCTGTGGGACCGGTTTTCCGTCCGGACAATATGATCGGGGGCCAGAGCGGCGCCGGAAACAATTGGGCCAAGGGCTTTTATACGGAAGGAGGAGAACTGCTTGAACCCGTGTTAGATGCTGTGCGTCGTGAGGCTGAAGTTGCGGACTCTCTGCAGGGATTCCAGGTCACTCACTCCCTGGGTGGTGGCACTGGTAGTGGTATGGGAACGCTGTTGATGTCAGCGATTAGAGAGGAGTACAATGATCGAATGATCTCCACTTACTCCATTTTGCCGAGTCCCCGGGCTAGTGAGACTGTGACAGAACCGTACAATGCGATTATGGCGCTCAACTACTTGGTTGACTCCAGCAATGCAACTCATTGCTTGGACAATGAGGCTCTGTACAACATTTGCACCCGTACTCTCAAGATTGGTCAGCCTACACATGAAGACTTGAACAAGCTAATTGCCATGGTCATGTCTGGTGTTACCACTGGTCTTCGGTACCCGGGACAGCTCAATGGCGATTTGCGCAAATTGGCTGTGAACCTTGTTCCCTTCACGCGTCTTCATTTTTTCACTACTGCGTTCGCGCCACTGTTTGCCCCCAATACGCGTGCATTCCACAATCTTTCTGTTCCCGAATTGACCCAACAATTGTTCAACCCAGCCAACTCCATGGTGGCCTGCGACCCCAATGATGGCCGTTATTTGTCCATTTCCACCATTTTCCGTGGTAATATCTCCACCAAGGAGGTTGAGGACTGTATCTACGCGGCCTATCAGAAGAAGAAGGATCTCTTCGTGGACTGGATCCCCAATAACTTCCAGACCTCGGTATGCACATCGCCTCCAGAGGGAATGAGCACGTCAGCAACCTTTATTGCAAACACCACAGCGGCAAAAGATCTCTTCCGGAGAACTAATGAGCAATTCTTCCAGATGTTCCACCGCAAAGCTTTCCTCCATTGGTATACTAATGAGGGAATGGAGGAGAGCGAGTTTAGTGAGGCCTATGGTAATCTCAATGACATTATTGAAGAGTACGAGCAATACCAGAATGCAACCGCTGATGATGACTTTTACATCAATGAAGACGAAGCTGGTGTCATTGGTGAGGAAGTTATGGAGGAGTAAGCCAGCAATGGATTCATTGTAATCTGAGGATACCAAATTTCGAAACTAATATATGTATGTCTATTTCTTATGATGATTCAAGCACGCTCAACCTCGCAAAGGAGGTCACCACCGTCAACAGACTCACCACTGTTGACATCAATGCGGGCAATCTTACCGCCGTGCGGAGCACTAACCGACATCTCCATCTTCATGGCGCTAAGGATGGCAACTGTGTCACCCTTGTTGACCTTGGATCCAACCTGGACGCGCACATCAACGACCATACCCGCCATCGGAGCGGCGACATGACCGGGGTTGCTCGGGTCAGCCTTCGGACGGGTAACAGTTTCAACAGCTGACAGGCGATCCTCGACAGTAACCTTACGCATCTCGCCGTTCAGCTCGAAGAAGACCTCGCGAGTACCAGTCTTGAGGTTGATCTCTGAGATAGCCAAGCACTTGATCACGAGCACCTTACCCTTCGAGATCTCGACTTCGTAAGGCTTGCCAAGCTCGGGGCTGGCCAAGAACAGGTTTGTAGGGACGACACTCATGTCACCGTATTTGGCGCTGACCTCCATGAACTTCTCATAAACCTTGGGGAACATGATGTAAGAGGCAACATCGCACTCGGTGACACCCTGGCCATACTTCTCGATCAAAGAGTTGCGCACAGCATCGATGTCCATAGGGGGCAGCAACGCACCAGGACGCTTGTTGAACGCCTCACGCTTGCCCTTAAGGACATTAGTACGCAGAGGCTCGGGGAAGCCACCATAAGGGGTACCCATCAAGCCCTGGAAGAAGTCGAGTACCGAATCGGGGAGATCGAGCTCACTAGCACGCTCCTCGAAATCAGCAGCTGACAGCTTGTTGGCCACCATGAACTGGGCCAAGTCGCCCACAACCTTGGAGGTCGGAGTCACCTTGACGATATCGCCAAGCAACATGTTGGCGGCGTGGTAAGCCTTCTTCGTTTCGAGCCACTGAGAGCCCAAACCAACCTGGCTCGCCTGGAAGATAAGGTTGGTGAGCTGACCACCAGGGATCTCGTGAACGTACACCTCCGGGTCAGGGCCCTTGAGCTCAGCGTCGAAGGGGGCGTAAAGCAGGCGCATCTGAGCCCAGTATTGGTCAACAGTGCGGAGCAGAGCCGGATCCAAGCCGGTTTCGAGGTCACCCAAACTTGCCTGGATGGCAGAGATTGCCGGCTGACTAGTCATGCCGCTCATGGAGTCAGAAGCAGCATCGACAACGTCAGCACCAGCCTGGGCAGCGGCAACCATAGAGGCCACACCAGTGCCGGCCGAGTCGTGGGTGTGGACGTGGATGGGCAGATCCGGGTAGTGAGCACGAATAGTGCCGATGAGCAGCTTCGCAGCGGGCGGGCGGAGAGTACCAGCCATATCCTTGATACCCAAAACGTGAGTGCCCATCTTCACGATCTCGCCAACGAGTTTCAGGTAGTAGTCGAGGTTGTACTTCTTACCGGGCTGCAGCATGTCACCAGAGTAGCACATCGTGGCCTCTACTACACCACCAGCCTTCTTAACGGCCTTGACACCAACCTCAATCTGCTCGATGTCATTAAGGGCATCGAATACACGGAAAACATCGACGCCGTTCTTCTGCGCCTGGATGCAGAAGTGCTCAATAGCATTATCCGGCAGGGAGCTGTATCCCAATCCATTGGCACCACGCAAGAGCATCTGGAAGGGAATGTGAGGGACGAGCTCTCTCAACTTCCGCAAGCGAGCCCAGGGGTCCTCGTAAAGGAAACGCATGGCCACATCGAAAGTGGCACCGCCCCAACACTCGAGCGAGAAGCAGTTCGCGAGGGCGACACCCGTAAGCGGGGCAATGGCCGCCAAATCCGTGGTACGGACACGAGTAGCAAGGAGAGACTGGTGGGCATCACGCCAGGTCGTATCCATGAACAAGGTGCCCTTGTAGTCGCGCACCGCCTTGGCGAATCCACTAGGGCCCTCCTTCAGCAACACATCACGCCAGCCGGTTAGCTTGGTGCCGGCCGGCAACTCAGGCGTGGGAGGGATGGTGACCGAGTCTGTCTGGGGTTCACCGCGCTGACCGGCAACTTGGGGACCGTTAACCTTGACATCGGCCAAATAAGTGAGCAAACGACTAGCCCGGTTGCGGAACTTGATCAGGTTGAAGAGACTAGGAGTGTCATCGATGAAAGTGGTCCAGCAGTCACCTTTCATGAAAGTCTCGTTCATGAGTAGAGTCAGCAAGAACGGGATGTTCGTTTGAACGCCACGAACGCGGAATTCAATCAAAGAACGGAGCATCTTCCGACGAGCGGTCTCGAATGTGGAGCCCAAGCAACTGCACTTGACAAGCAAAGAGTCATAGTAAGGGCTGATAACCGAACCAGCAAAGCCGTTACCACCATCCAATCTCACACCGTTACCGCCAGCACTGCGGTACACTTCGATACGGCCGGTATCAGGCTGGAAGCCCTTCATTGGATCCTCCGTGGTAATACGGCACTGGATGGCCGCGCCACGCATAGTGATCGCCTCCTGCGTCAGTCCCAATTCCGGCAATGATGCACCAGCAGCAATCTGAATCTGGGCAGCCACGATGTCGATGCCAGTGATCTCTTCGGTGATCGTGTGCTCGACCTGGATACGGGGGTTGATCTCGATAAAGTAGTGGCGGTTCTGGTTGTCCACAAGGAACTCGGCAGTGCCGGCATTACGGTAGCCCGCAGTCTTAGCGAGTTTGACGGCATCGCTCAAGATGCTCTCACGCACAGCGTTGGGCAGCTTGATAGCTGGCGCGACCTCAACGACCTTCTGGTGACGTCGCTGCACCGAGCAGTCACGCTCGAAGAGGTGGATCACGTTTCCGTGGTTGTCGGCAAGCAACTGGACCTCGATGTGCTTAGGATGGTCCAAGAAGCGCTCAATGAACACCGTTCCATTTCCAAATGCAGTGTTGGCCTCGGACGTGGCGCGCTCAAAAGCCTCAGCAATGTTCTCGCCCTCACGGACAACACGCATACCACGGCCGCCACCACCGAAGGCAGCCTTGATGATGACAGGGTAACCATGCTCCGCAACGAACTTCTTGGCCTCCTCAACCGACTCGGTCGGGCCAGGAGTACCAGGAACGGTGGGGACATCGGCGCGTGCCGCCAGGTGACGAGCGCTGACCTTATCACCAACGCTGTCGATAACGTCGCCGGGCGGTCCGATCCAGATCATACCCGCCTCTACAGTCTTGCGAGCCATGTCGCTATTCTCACTCAAGAAACCATAGCCTGGGTGGATCATGTGGACACCGCTCTCCTTAGCGATTTTAATGATTTCGTCGATCTGCAAATAGGCAGCGACCGGCGAAAACTGTCCCGGTGCGCCCAATACGTAAGCCTCATCGGCCTTCAGGCGGTGCATGGACAGAATATCTTCATGAGCATAAACACCGACCGTCACCATCGACAACTCGTGCGCCGAGCGGAAAATACGGATAGCAATTTCACTGCGGTTGGCAACGAGAAGTTTGTTGTTCGTACCAAGAATGGACGAGTCAACGCGCATCGTGTCGAGCTGGCTCAGCTCGCTGAAATTGACGTCCATGTTGACCAACGAGAGTAAAATTCAGTGAGCTAATGAAGGCTTGGATGTGACTTATGACTGATATGTGTGAGGGCAGGGGTAGGTACCGCATACGTAATAGGGTTGGTGATGGCCCAACCGATTTACGGGCATTAGACCGACTTTGCGCATAACGTCTCAGGTTCAGGGTATTCGGATGGAGCAATTGTCCTGGGGGTGGGGTAAAATAATGACGTAGAGACTTATTGGCAGAGCTCTTCACAAGTGCATAAAACTTATGTACCCCTCATGATCCGCATTGACCGAGGTAGAGTAAGTTAAAGTAACGAAAAAAGTAAAGAAATAAAATCTCGAAGATTGATAGGGCAGCTTTCTACCTCTTTTGTGAAAATTTCTATTTGTGAGAAATATGAATAAATAATTCCTTTGACTAGAATGCCTCACATGTCAAGCATGTGGGACTCGTCACCTACGTAAACCACAATCCAGGCTGCTGCCGTATGGCTTTTGTGAGTCCCCCGGCGTAAGTCTGTGGGTAAGGGGCCGTTGATACGCCGGACGCTTTCTATGAGACGCTGCCCTACAAGCACCATGACGGCCAAGCGCATGATATTTTCAGATAGGATATTTTCCGGGAAAATGATAAGGGTCGTGAAGCCAACCTGAAGTTTGCTGGCTTCAATTGGGTCCATTATCGTGACATCGCTCCCGACTTGGAGCATATATCTGATCAATTCGCTTTCGGTTGTGAGCACCTCACCAGGAATTAGTCGCCTGGAAAGAGCAGCGAGCTCATATAGATTATGCTCGTTAAAGTAAACATTGGCTGACTCTAACGATCTGCCGAAAATAGGATGCTGGTGCTCGGCAATTTTTTTTAGTCTCTTCGCTGCGTCCTCAATATCAATTAGTTGGTCCTCAAATCTGACTAGCGATTGAGGCTGATCACCTATTGACAGTAATAGTGATTTTCTGCCACGAATTGCTCCATTCCAGGAAGCTTCCCTGGGGTTGAACAGCTCAAGAATAGAGTTAGATGGATACTGCCACTCGAACGCCCAATTGAGGTTATTCGCATATATGAAGTTTTGATGCCAATTCCACAAAGAAGGCAGTGTTCGAAAATGAGGGGGGTATTCTGGCCAATAAATAGAGGATGGAATGGATATAACCCGGTCAATAAAAACACCGACGGTGGGGACCTTGAATTCTGACAGTAGGCCCTGGACTTGATTTTGATATAGGCGGTCCATATAGTACTGTAACTCCTCTTTAGTTGTTAAATAGTCATCACTTTGTAGAATCTCGTCGAACCCGCATTTTACCAAGTACTTAACAACCTCATCTTTATCAATCAAGCCGAGTTCTCTTTGAAAAGAGGGTATGAACTCTGATGGTGTCTGGGCTGCCAAGTGCATAACATAGTCTTTGGCCAGTTTCTCGAATTGAATACCGGTATGAAGAAGAATGATCCATGTTTCCAGGAGCTCGTAAGTGTAATTTTGTGTGAGCAGGAACCCAGACGCAATATGCTTGTCCACAAAGTCTCGGTAACGCGTGCTATGGGTTTTATACGCAAATTTCCGCAGAACTTCTAAAGATGGCCGCTCATTCAGAGGAAGATCATGATCATGCTCGCTACCACAGCGCGAAGACATTCAGCTAGGCAGCGAGTCTACTACACAGCGATGGACCTGCCAAATGAAGTTAAGGGTATCATGTACCCTCGCCATAACCTGAAAATTGTATTCAAAATTTCAGCATACATAAGATGAACAGAGGTCGCGGAGGATTTAGAGGCGGCCGCGGTGGCCGTGGTGGCTTCAATTCGGCTCCCCAGGGCCCTCCCGATGAGGTTGTTGCCATGGGAAGCTTCTTCTACCCCTGTGAGGGAGACATCGTGTGCCGCTCGGTGAACGCAAAGATCCCGTATTTCAACGCGCCGATTTACTTGGAAAACAAGAGCCTTGTTGGCAAAGTGGACGAGATCCTCGGCCCTATTAATGAGGTTTTCTTTACTGTGAAGCCTGCTGAGGGTGTCAATGCTGCGTCCTTCAAGGCTGGCGACGAGTTCTTTATTGGCACGGATAAGCTGCTCCCTATCGAGCGTTTCTTGCCCAAGCCTCCTGCGCCCAAGGTCAAGCGGCCGAAGTCGGTTGGCGGTGCCCGCGGTGGCCGTGGCGGCGCTCGCGGTGGTGCCCGTGGCGGCCGCGGTGGTTTCGCCGCTCGCGGCGGTGGTCGTGGAGGTTTCGGCGGCGGCCGGGGCCGCGGTGGTTTCGGCGGCCGTGGCGGTTTCGGCGGTGGTGGACGTGGCCGGTTCTGAAATTGCTCAGTCGACACAAAAAAAGGAGGAGAATGGGAAAAAGAATGGTGAACCTCGATAGAGGTTTCTTTATTATTATGTATTTACAAATTATTTTTTTAATTGGATGCTTCCAAAATTCCTGAACTCAGGAGTAGATCTGCCCGCAGCTCGTCGACACCAGTATTATATTTTGTGCTCGTGATGAAGGTCCGATCCATGGGTGGCACCCGCAAATCTAGGCATAGATCTCGTATATTTTTCTCGATTTCCTCAACGTTGGGTCCCAAATCCGACTTTGTGATAACGAATTTGAACGGAAGGCCGTAGTGATTGAGGACTTGACACAGTTCAGCGTCCTGCACGCTGAGCCCGCGCTTGGGTTGGAGAAGCACATACGCATTGCGAATGGCCTCTGCACGCGTGTCCAAGTATTTTGTGGCCACATCTCCCTGGTTAGCGGTGCTCTTGAATCCGTAGCCTGGCGTGTCGCACAAGCGCATAAGACCGCCGACTGTATAAATGCTCATGGTGGCGGTGAATCCAGCCCGCTTTGAGATCCGAGGAAGATCGTTTTTTGCAGAGTTTTTTTTCTCGTGCCGCCTGGGTGGACTCATCAGCATCGTCAGAAGCGAGGATTTGCCAACATTCGTACTACCAAAAAACAGGAATTCGGGAAGCAGTTTCGTCGGCGCGCTGATCTGCTCCGAGAGACCGAATTGATCTGCCAATCTGACCCGGTGAGACCAGAACAAATGCTTGCTCTGATCCACGATACTTTGGGGGACCGGGCGCATGAGTGCAACTGAGATGCAGGGTCGCTGAATGCGCAGGGCAATCGCGGTGCGCACCAGCGTGTCCCATTTTCCCAATTGGCACGAATGACCCTGTCTGGTTTAATGAATAAGAGCGTCTACAAATAAAAAGTTCTAATTGTAGAGAATATTTTTCAGCAATATCAAATGGATGAACTCAACCGCTTGTTGCTAATCGGCTTGCCATACTAGAACCACCATTTGCTCTGGCAGGGCTGCTATGCGCACCACCACCTTACCCTTCGTCTCCGACATCACACACCCTGTTGGCTGGGTGGCTTGAGTCCCAAGATTACCAACAGGCGTTCTCAATTATGCGGATCAGAATTCCCATAGCGATCGTATTTCTATTATGCTGCGTCTTGGCTGGCTATCTCGGCCTCAATAAAGGTAGCATTCCCAATAATCGGGATAAGCTTGTGCATGTGATCGTGTTCTTCGTGCTAACGATACTGTTCTACTGGTCTATCGACGCACCCCGCAAGCGTGCCGTCAATTTGACGCTCTTTGTGTGCTGCTTTGTGGCATCCATAGGCTCTGAGTTCTTGCAGCACCTGGTGACGCAAGGCGAGCGGCGCTTCGACATCAATGACATCGCCGCAAACATTGTCGGCAGTATATTCGCCACGGTGCTCTCCTCTCTCTACCACGGGCGTCTCAATCGCCGGCGGAAACACGTCCGCTACGAGCGCATGCGCCAGGACGTCGAGAGCGCAGAGGTGCCTACCGACACGACCGACATGGAATTGGCACCCATGGACGACGAGCGGCCGTCAGCCGAGGTCGCACCGACCAAAAGTGTTGATTAAACCTAACAATGTAATATACTACTACACTAATTAGTGCCTTGCAGAGGTGATCTCCACTACCATCCCACAGTGGTGTTGCCCTGTGAGAGGGGGAATGCTCGCCGTGGAGACCAACCCTATCACTGTAGGCGCATACCCCCGACCACTCAAACTGCACGCCGACCGCTATCGAACTAAGTGAGCATCAATGGCGGAAAGCGTGATGCTGACACCCGAGGAACAGCGGTGGCTGAAGCCGCTGTTCGACCAGTACGATCTGGAAGACTCTGACATCGTAATGGGCGAGCAACTCCGGCCGCTTCTCGAGAAGTCCGGGCTCCCGCCCCAGCAACTTAGCCAAATTTGGCAGATCGTGGACACCGAGAACCGCGGATTTCTCGATTTCAGCGGGTTTGCGAAGATCCTGCGCTTGGTCTACCACGCGCAACACGGCCTCCCGCTCTCTCCGCGCTTGGCGAACATCCCAGCGGGGCCGCCCGACTTCAACCGCCCGCAAGGTAGTGTCCAAACGGCTACAGCCGCCCAGCCAGCGGCAGTAAACCACCAAAGCACTGGCAGCTTCAATGCCATGCCCACGCAGCCGTTGGCCGCTTTCAGCACGGGCGGAAGCACGTTCTCGGCCAACGGTGAGACTAAGATCCCGCCCATGACAACGGCGGACAAGAAACGGTTCGGCTCGCTCTTCGACCAGTACGTCGGGCCCTCGTCGGAAGGATTCATCGAAGGCCCACAGGCGCGCGATATCTTCCTTAAGGCCCGCCTGCCCCAAGAGACCCTCGGCAAGGTCTGGTCGCTGATCGATGTCGATGGGCGCGGAAAGCTCACCAAGAATGAGTTCGTCGTCGCCATGCACTTAATTCAGGCGCTCATTTCTAAGTCGATGACCAATCTGCCGTCCGCCCTCCCGGCATCGTGGCAGCCGTGGCTTGGATCGGGCCACGCACGGCAAGCATCGATAGCCACCGGCTCGCAATCCATAAACCCGGCAGCTGTCTCCTCACCGCCGCCACCACCGCCGCCTTCCCAAACGCAGGCGTCGAAGTCGCGCGTGGCTTCAGTCGCTATTGCCCCTAATGAGCGGGCTCAGTTCGACGCGATTTTTGATTCGCTTGACCACAGCCGCACCGGGATTTTGGGTCCCCAGGAAGCGGTTCCTGTGCTGATGAAATCGGGTCTCAGCGAAGAAGTGCTGGCCAAGGTATGGGACTTGGCCGACACCCGTGGCCGAGGTCAACTCGATAAGGGCGACTTCGCGCTGGCCATGCATTTCGTGAAGGTAAAGCTGAACGGCTATGAGCTTCCTGATCAAGTGATGGCTGGCGCCGGCGATGCAATGCACTCTCAGCAGACACAGGCCCCGGCGCAAGTGCTATCGCCGCAATCCACGGCCCAGGCTCCGCCTGCCGCACCAGTTTCGCGCGCTCCAGCTGTTCACCCGACCGGAGCAACTTCACCTCCAGAGCCTCATGTTCCTAAACACTCTGCGACCCAAGTCAGCGCGGGATCGCTCAGTGACCTGGTTAGTTTGGACAATGCTGTATTCAAGCCTTTGGAGCCCGTGAAGCCGCGTCGGGCTGCCACAGAAGTAGACGAAAAGAAATTCACACCCACGTCCTCTTTTGGACAGCAACTGTTGAAACGCCAGCAACAGTTGCCTACTCATGTTGAGCAGCCAGAAAGCCCCGAGAAGCAGCCCACACAAGCCAAATCTCTGCAATCCCCACCATTGCAGTCTTCTTCGGCGGCGCCTCAGACTCAACAAGTCACCGGGCAACGAGGGATTGCTTCTCCACAGGTTTCGACAGGGTTCCCCCAGGCTACAGGTCTCCAGGAACAGCAGCGGAACGCGACACAGCTCGAATCACAGATTACCGCCAGCAAGGCAGAGCATGCTCGCGCAAATGAAGAACTCGCAACGGTTCTCAAGAATAAAGCTGACTTGGAAAACAGACTCAAGGAGCTGAAGACCACATACGATACAGGTACAAAGCAAGTCCATGACACACAACAGCAAATCAAGGCTGCTCGGGAAGAGGTAAAGCAGCTTGAGAGAGAGATTGCTTTGCGCACTAGTGGTCTTGATGCTATCAAGTCCCAGCACGCCCAGGAAAGACAGACATTAGAGGGGTTGCTTGCCGAGAAGGCTCGACTGACTGAAGAGCATGACACCCATGCCAAGACTTTGGAGGGATTGCAATCCGAGATCTCTAGCTTCAAAGAGCAGCATGATGGCCATCAGCGCGAAATCTCAGATCACCAAACGCGTTTTGCTTCTCTCCAGAGTAACATCGAAGCTGCAAAGTGGCAGCGTCAGAAATTCCAAGAGGAGGCTGAGCAGCATCGTCTACGCGCACAGCAAGCTCGTGAGGATGCCGAGGCTTTGCAGCGTCGCGCTGAAGAAGAGGCCGCAGCTACTGCCAAGGCTGAGGCCGAAGCTAAGGCGGCTCATCAGGCCATTTCTCACCGATCTGCCGACTTGCCGATTGCAACTGCGCAGATGCAGTCGCCAGAGTCTGGTAATGCCTCTTCGCGAAATGCCCCCTTATCGGGCGTGACAAACCCTCAAATGTCGGTGGAGCAGGCCCGATCTCTTTCGATTGGTTCCGGAACTGGCTCAGTCGAACCACCTAAAGATGTTGACACGCCGCGAACCTCGCCTCCTACTTCTGAGACAAATTATAGCAATGTCGTTGACAACGGTATGCCGGCCTTCACATTGCCAATGCAGAGGCCCCAGAGCACCTCATCAAGTGTGGTTAATAATGCACCGCAAAGTGTGAGAGGTGACCTTGAGTCTGAGACTAGCGGACGTCCAACTCCTGAGTTTCCGGCGAGAGCGATGAATGAGGTCGAAAGTTCGCCCCTTGATCTTGGTAGCGAGAATTCATTTGAATTCGTCGATGCCCGCGGTAACTCAGAACCTTTGCAGGAAAGGGATGGCTTGACATCAAGTGATGACGAAGGCCCGGTCACCGCAATTCCGCAAAAATACGGGCAGGCTTCACCGAGACCTCCCCAAGGGGAATCGGCGCAGGTTGAAGGTGAGGCTTTGCCTCCAATGCCAGGCACATTCCCCTCACATACGTCTGCTGATGAGGCCACTAGACTGGGTAGCGGGCCCAAAGAGGAGCCGGCACCTAGCACAGGGTCTTCAGTTCCCCGGGACATACCAAAGGCCGTTTCTTCTGCTTCTGCTCAGACTGGTCCTGCTATTGACACCGAATCGAAGACACAGTCGAGTTCTAATCGGGACCAGTCGTTACCGCCTTCCTACAGCCAAGCGAACCAGACTTCTGCTGTCCCAATGGCCTCGAAGGCTTCCACTTCCGTTCCTTCTCGGCCTGTGAATGATGAGTTTGATGAGTTTGATGATCTTGAAGATGCCAAAGAGGACGAGGGAGAGGACGACAGCGGCTTGTACCAGCCGGGCAATCAGTCGAATGCTGGACCTGACGAATGGCAGCAGCTCTTCGCCAATACTCAGCCCCCTGTTGCTCCGTACGACCAGCACTCTGCTGATCCGTATGCATCTGCCGTTCCGGCAGCTTTGCAAACACCTCAAGAATCCAGAGAACTGGCCGAACTTACCAGCATGGGATTCAGTGTTGACGAAGCACGCAATGCTTTAAATATGCACGGCCACAATCTGAGTGAGGCAACAAATTATCTACTGGATAATATGCGTTAGATAAAAATTTAATTCACCATGTATAACATACTTTTTATTCAGACTCGGCATACATTTCGCTGGATAATGCAGGTGTAAACATCACGTGAGGTAATCCCGATAGGCCGAACGATATCTCCAACTCTGGTATGACACACAATTTTTTATCCCCTTGACCCTGCATATATTGTATCTGACCGATCGAAAAATTAGATTTGGTTTCGGATAAACTTGTCGTTTCCAAAGTAGCGATAAATGTAATTATTTGTGCAATAAAAGAGATTAATAACCACCCATCGGGAATCTACACCTTCCTATGAATCTCAATCTGCGTTCGCTCACATATTTTTCTCAGTTTGCGGTGTGCCCTGACTCTTTCATGCTTAGGGCAGTGGTAGTCCATATAAACTAGCAGTACCTGATCCACTCATTTGTCAACCCAGATTTTCCACAAATGCTTGGCCGATTGGTGTCACAGTTCCGCCCGCTTGGACTCAAGTCCTGGGGCTCTGTGGCCGTTCGGAAAACTAGAAATGCACCTGGTAAATCGAGATTATACTCTTCGTTTGACGCTCGCGCACAGTATGCTGGTGCCGGAATCCTGAACCCGCAAGGCAAGCAGGACTTGGTTGATGTCAACCGCGTGCTGGTGATCGGATCTGGTGGTCTGAGCATCGGCCAGGCCGGCGAGTTTGATTACTCCGGTTCCCAGGCCATCAAGGCGCTAAAAGAAGCCAACAAGGAAACCATTTTGGTGAATCCCAATATCGCTACCAACCAGACCTCTCATGCTTTGACTGACGAGGTTTATTTCGCCCCTGTCACTCCTGAATATGTTGCCTACATCATCGAACGTGAGAGCCCTGACGGCATCTTGCTCACCTTTGGTGGTCAAACTGGTCTGAACGTTGGAATCGCCCTCGAGAAGATGGGCGTTCTTGCTCGTCACAATGTCAAAGTGCTGGGAACGCCGATTGCCACGCTCGAAACGAGTGAGGATCGTGACTTGTTTGCTCAGGCCCTGAAGGAGATCAACATCCCAATTGCAGAATCGATTGCAGTGGAGACGGTTGATGATGCTCTAGAGGCTGCGGAGAAAGTTGGTTATCCTATCATTGTCCGTTCTGCTTTTGCATTGGGCGGCCTTGGTTCCGGATTCGCGAATAACCCAACTGAGTTGCGCAACCTGTCGTCTCAGTCGTTGAGTTTGAGCCCCCAGATTCTTGTCGAGAAGAGTCTCAAGGGCTGGAAGGAAGTCGAGTATGAGGTTGTTCGGGATCGTGATGGAAACTGCATCACTGTCTGCAACATGGAGAACTTCGATCCTCTGGGTATCCACACCGGTGATTCTATTGTTGTTGCGCCCTCTCAAACCTTGAGTGATGAGGAGTATCACATGCTTCGCTCGGCTGCCATCAAGATTATTCGTCATCTTGGTGTCGTTGGTGAGTGCAATGTCCAGTACGCCTTGCAGCCGGACGGATTGGATTACCGTGTCATTGAGGTGAACGCACGTTTGTCCCGTTCATCTGCACTGGCCTCCAAGGCTACTGGTTACCCCTTGGCTTACACTGCTGCTAAGATTGCTCTTGGTTACACGCTCCCTGAACTCCCGAACGCTGTTACCAAGACAACGTCGGCTAACTTCGAGCCGAGTTTGGATTATATCGTGACCAAGATCCCCCGGTGGGATCTTTCCAAGTTCCGCCACGTTGACCGTTCTATTGGCTCTGCCATGAAGTCCGTTGGTGAGGTCATGGCTATTGGCCGTACCTTCGAGGAGTCTTTCCAGAAGGCACTGCGTATGGTTGACCCGAGTTTGCTTGGCTTTCAGGGTTCTGCTGAGTTCGGCGACAAGCTGGATCACGTCTTGCAAAACCCGACTGACCGCCGTTGGCTTGCAGTGATGCAGGCCTTGCTAAACGAGAATTATTCGGTTGACAAGGTGCATGATCTCACTAAGATCGACAAGTGGTTCTTGCACAAGATCATGAATTTGGTGAACAAGCAGCGCCAGCTCGAGTCTATTGGTCAGCTCGATAAGGTCGATCGGGAGTCGCTGCTCGAGGCTAAGCAGCTCGGTTTCAGCGACAAGCAGATCGGTCTCTACGTCAATGCCTCCGAGAAGGATACCCGTGCCTACCGTAAATCTTTGGATATTCACCCGTGGGTCAAGAAGATTGATACCCTTGCGGCTGAGTTCCCCGCCGACACTAACTATCTCTACACCACATACAATGGCAACTGCCATGATGTCGATTTCGATACTCACGGAGTAATTGTCCTTGGTTCTGGTGTGTACCGCATCGGCTCTTCGGTCGAGTTTGACTGGTGCGCTGTCAGCACTGCCCGCTCTTTGCGCGATGCCGGCCACAACACGATTATGATCAACTACAACCCTGAAACTGTCAGCACAGACTTTGATGAAGTTGATAAATTATACTTCGAAGAGCTCAGCTATGAGCGTGTTATGGACATTTACGAGCTTGAGGCTGCGTCTGGTGTTGTCGTCAGCGTTGGTGGTCAGCTTCCTCAGAACATTGCTCTGCGCTTGCAAGAGGAGGGCAAAACCAACGTTTTGGGTACTGACCCGCGTGATATCGACAATGCCGAAGAGCGTCACAAATTCAGTGAGATTCTGGATTCCATTGGTGTTGATCAGCCTGCTTGGAAGGAGCTTAGTACGGTTGAAGACGCTTCTGCTTTCGCGAGCCAGGTCGGTTACCCAGTCCTTGTGCGTCCCTCATATGTTTTGAGTGGTGCTGCCATGTCTGTTATCTACTCGCAGGGTGACTTGGAGGCTAAGCTTCTCAATGCTTCTGCTGTTTCGCCGGATCACCCTGTTGTTATCACCAAGTTTATTGAGGGTGCTGAGGAAATTGATATCGATGCCGTTGCTCACAAGGGCGAATTGTTGGTTCACGCTGTTAGTGAACATGCTGAGATGGCTGGTGTACACTCTGGCGATGCCACGCTAATCTTGCCTCCCCAGAATCTGAGCGAGGATGTCATCAATCGCATGAAGGTCATCGCTCAAAAGGTCGCAAAGGCATTCAAGATCACCGGCCCTTACAATATGCAGGTTATCAAGGATGGCGATGCCCTCAAGGTCATTGAGTGCAACTTGCGTGCATCTCGTTCGTTCCCGTTCAGCTCTAAGGTTCTCGGTGTCAACTTCATCGACGTGGCTACCCGTGCACTGCTGGACCAGAATGTACCGCCGCCCCAGGACCTTATGGCTCAGTCGCGCGACTATGTCGCTACGAAGGTCCCTCAATTCAGTTTTACGCGCCTTGCTGGTGCTGATCCGTTCTTGGGCGTGGAGATGTCGTCCACTGGTGAGATTGCTTGCTTCGGCGCCGATCTTATTGAGGCTTACTGGACTACATTGCAGAGTATGATGAACTTCAAGGTTCCTAAACCACCATCTGCTCTGCTTCTCGGTGGTGACGTTCACAGTGACAAGCTGTCTGAGGTTGCCAAGATTGTCCAGCCACTTGGTTTCACCATTTTAACGGCCAAGCCTGAGGTCACCAAGTATCTTGAGGATGCTGGTGTTGAGAACAAGCTCATTGAGCTTTCTAAGACGGACAAGCGTCGTCTTGGTGAGCAGTTCAAGGAGCTCAACATCTCGGGTGTGATCAACTTGGCTAAGTCTCGTGCCGAGGATTTGGCTGATGAGGATTATATCATGCGCCGCAACTCTATTGATTTCGGTCTTCCTCTCTTCAACGAACCTCGCACTGCCCTGCTCTTTGCAAAGACTTTGGAGGCGAAGCTTCCGTCGCTTGGTTCAGCAGAAGTTCCTCCCGAGGTGCGTCGGTGGTCTGAATTCGTTGGTGGCAAGCCTATTGTTTAAGAGTAAGTAATATAATTAATTCAGTTAGACTTGTATTGAAGTCGCTCATTTTGATTTCTTTTTATTGGTTTTTTTCTTCCATTAGTTTTTTCTTCCATGTTCGATCTTGGCGTCAAATTTATGTCTCCGTCGTGAAGATCGATCTCGGCTGGATGTCGCCCGAAGGACGGGATCCGATGACACGGAGCACGTGATATGATAGTCGCTAATGGCTGATTGATTTCCCTACCGCGGTCAAGGGCAGGTGCGCCCTCAAACTGGATATATACCCCGCATTGGAATACCCTCGTCACGGGTGAACGCTGTACCAGAACCGCACTTTGAAAATGGTCTCACAAATCTTAAGTCATCCACAGTACTCTAAAACGGTCTCTAATCTGGAGCGTACAGTCGTTCGCGACAAGCTTGCTCGTCTCGTGCAGTACTTTTCGCGTTTCTTGAGCTACTATGCCTATCGCAAAGGCTTCTCGGCTGAAGTAGTTTCTCAATTAAAAGCCATCTCGGGCTACTTTTCTCTTTCCCGTAAGATCTTCCGTCTTGGCAAGCCGATCGGGCTGTTCCGAGCTGTGATTCGGGAGCTCTCCAACCACACCGGCTCGCGAGTCAAGCACTACGCCAACCTCGGTCGCAATGTCGGCCAGTTTGGCTTCTTGGGTCTCGATGGTTTAATCTTGCTCCAGTTGGTTGGAGCTCATAAGTTCAAGCCAGCTCAGCTCAAGACTATTCAAACTTACAGCAACAGATTCTGGTTGTTGTCGATGGTGTCGAACATTGTTGATGCTGCTTACTCTTCGTATGTAGAGACTCTGCGTATCCGGGCTTTGTCACAGGATGTGGACTCGAGCGATGACGAGTTTAAGCTTGCCACTACAGAGCGCAAGAAGCAATTGACCGTGCTTATCTGGAACATCGTTGACACCGTTATTCCTTCCACTGCTTTGGGCTTGGTCGCAGGAAACGATGGAATCTGTGGTTTGGCTGGCACGTTTACTTCGTACTTGGGTCTCCTTCAGGCATGGTAAGCGCTTCTGCTCTACTTTTACAAATAATGATATACGATTGCAAGTTATTTTTAGATATCTGTACGACCTTGTGATGAAATTGATTTACTGAATCCGTCCGTCGTTTTCTCAGTGCGCGGGGTGGATGATCTTGGGTTTGGAGTTACTCACCTGGTTTACTATCAGGGCTAGCCAAAACGCGAAAGTGAGGTCGACTGATCATGGAATCTCACGCCGCTTCCTCGGTCGAAAACGCCCCTCCGGCATCCCCAATGTCAGAAACAAAAGCGGCGAAGCCTCGTATATTTATGGATGATACTGCGTCCATTCTGTCGAAGTATGCTGATCAGCCGCCAAGCATTGAGTTGCACATTCATTCGACACACTACCGGTTCAACAATCAAGAAGGAATCATTCCCAAGCCAAATTCAGTTATGGACCTTTTTCTGGAAAGTGTGAAAGACGGTGAAATCCCTGCTGTTGCTGGTGAGGTCTTCAAAGATTCAGGTATACCACTTTACGAAGGGTGTGCGATTCTAAAGCTCGTAGACTATCGAAATTTTGGCCAGCGTCACCAGAAAAATAAGCAGAGTCACGATTTCGAAAAAAATCGCGAAGACTTAGCTTGGGAGCACAAACCCGGCAGTGAGAAGCCGTCTAGCACAAGTCTCCCAAATGAAGGAAAAACGCTCAAAGAAACGTCGACTGAAGTGAAACCCGAAACTAAAAATCCTGATGATCAAAAAGCTACCAATGTTGTCACTGAAGATCGAAAACCAGAGACTGAGAGCTTCATTGATTCTAAATCAGACGAACCCAAGGAGAAACCTGATAACAATGTGCAAAAACTACAAAGTGGGGATCTAGCCGATAGCGATCCAAATTCAATGAGGGCGCCTGAAGCGGGAGAATCACAGCCACCTAGTTTCCGAGTTTTATTGAGACCAACGGGTTGCGGTCTGCTCAACGATCTCATGTGTCTTAGCGACACAGGAACTGGGAGAATGCTCACTGATATGTTTGCAACGACGCTTGAATCAGAAATACTGAACCTAACAAAACGCAATCTGGACTTACAAATCCCGAAACGGGAAGATTTCGATATTGGCATGTTAGAACGCGAGCCTTCAACTTCGCAGAACTCGTACATCAAGCATCGTCTCACTAAACCTCGAAAGCTACGGAAAGTCACAGATGATAATCCTCACAAGAGTACAGAGTATGAGGATTTCATGCTGAGTATGGCTAACATCGATAAGCCGAGTCGTGCATCGTCACAGTTCGTGCGTATGAGCTTTGTTGAGACACTTCGTCGCAAAAAGAACATTAACCAATCCAGTATTGTGTCAAATCGTCTGGCAACTGGCATGAAACCCGGGGGTCCCCGGATGCCGTCAAAGCCCCCCGGAGCACCAGCGGGTGCCACTCCGGGATCTGCCGTCGGTGGCGGTGGTTTACAGACCGGCCAGGTACCACCAGCGAAAATAAACCAGGCAAATCCAAGTACACTTTCGCGTCAATTATACCAATCGCAACAGATTGCTCAAACAGCTCGCCTAATGCAGCAGCAGCAGCAACAACAACAGCAAGATAACCAGCGCCAATTTCCTGCAATGCATGTTCCGCCTGGTCCAACTGCGCAGCACCAAATCCAAGCGCAGCAACAGCAACAGGCAGTTATGCGGGCGCGGGCTCAAAGACAGCAACAGCAACAGAGAGTCCAATCCTCGCAGCAGCCTATTAATGCCCAGTCACCTTTGGGTCCTCAGCAGCAGTTGTCTCAAGTTTCCCCTCAACAAGCTGCAGCTCAGCCAGGTCTCGGCGGAAAGGCGCCACAGATCCCCCCCGGTCCTATGCAGCGCGCCCAGCAAATCCAACAAGCACAAAAGCAACAGCAGTTAATGCAGCAACAAGTTGGAATGCAGGCTGGGCGTATGGCGCAGCGTAATGGCATGCCCATGAATATCCAACGACCTGGAAGCTCGATGGGTAATGGGACCTCGCAAATTTCTCGTCCGACCAGCCAGATGGGGTACTCTAATTCCATGCAGATGAATCAAGGTGGCATGATGAATAGTCCAATGAGTCGTCCAATGTCCGTTACTGGTAGTAATGTATCCCCGCAATTAGCTGCACAGCAAATGAGCGGAGGTGCTCAAGCTGGTGGCTTGAACAGTCAAATGATGAACAGAATGAGCCCGTCGATGAGCAATCAGATGATGAATCGACTGAGTCCTCATATGAGCAATCAAGCGAGCCCGTTGATGGGTAATCAGATCCCGGGGCAAATGTCTCACATGAATGGTGGAATGAATGCACACATGGGAAATAGTATGGGCAATCCGATGATGAATGGCCCAATGGCAACTGGCATGGGCAATCAAATGGGGACCATGGGAATGAATAGCCAGATGATGCGGATGAACAACATGAACAAAATGGACATGAATGGAATGCCTATAAATAAAGCGATGCCAATGAATAAAGTGAATGGCATGGGACCCGGTCAAGTACCAAGCGTCGGGTCAGGAATGGCCAATCCAAATAATCCCGCTTCGCGCCAACAAATTCCAACCCAGATGCCATCTCATATTCAGCAGATGCAAGCTGGGCAAAATCGCCAATTTACACCAGCTCAAATGCAGCAAATGATGCTCAACAGAGCAAAGATGCAGCAAATGCGTCAGCGCCAACAACAACAACAACAACAGCAGCAGCAGCAGCAGCAAGAGCAGGAGCGACAGTTTTCTCAGGGATTTTCGCAAGACTTCATGTAATGCAATGATATTTATTTATAAGAATGAAACTACATGGAACCTCGACTTGAAGAGTCCATTTCAAAAAAAGTCAGCTTGTCATTTTCCATATTATCCAAAATCCATCTTGCGAGTTTGCTAACATTGCCACCAACTCGCGAGAGATATAGTTTGCCAACTGCCAATATTTCATCAATGTCGCGACCAAGCTCGAGATGAATCACAATCTCTTCAACTATTTTCCCCCATCCATAAAGGATTGCCTGCTTATGAGGGTCGGCTTCAAATGCCAGGGTACCATACTTCTTATTCATGAAACTGATTGAAGGCATTGAAGGAGAGCCGACTTCCCAGGCCTGCCAAATGGAGCGGATATCATTCATTGATGTGTCAACATGATAGTTTTGAAGACAAAATTTGTCCCATTGAGAAGGAGGTTGCTTAAATTCTCTCTTTTTAAGTTCGTAGTCCATAGCTATAGACTCGCTACTGGGAATATCCATTGCTGCGAAGAGAGTTTGGGTGGTGACACACTCGTGACTTTTAAGGTCTCGGCATAAAGAACGAGCATTCTCCATGTGAGTATGAATTCGTTTCACACAGTTATGAAATTCATCCCATAGTCCCTCCACTTTTGTCGGCAAAATTACTTGCGCTTTCATAATCATAACTCATAAACGTGGGAGGGAGGTGGTTTCTTGAACGCATATTAGGTATACGGGTGAGGGTTATGTGAACAGACAGCGATCCTGAGAGAGTCTATCATTGTCATTCGAAGCGTAACTTTCGATGCCGCCAACAGCTTCAGCTCCTGAAGTTTTAAATTTCTTGCTTTCAGATTCTCGAGATGGGAGTATAATCGATAGCGAGCCCATACTGTTGAAAGAAAATGATATGAAAGCGGTCTTATCATCAGTGACTGGCGTTCACTTGACAAAGATGATAATTACCAAAACAACCGAAGGCGATTTGAATAAGGTAGCTCAAATTCTGGATGTTGCCTTATCCCTCGCACTATTTGACGAATCTTCTGAATTTCTTGACAACTACTTCGATAGTGTGGAGGAAGTAGTTACCATGCTGGAGAAAACTCAGCTTGGTGAGTTTTGGCCTTACTTTGAAAAGCGGATTGAACAGATTGGAGGGCTAGCTCAGGGCCGTCATAGCATTTCATTGTTAAGAATTTGCCGCTCAATTATTATTCGACTTGATAGAGAGCTCGATAGCGAGCTCATTGGCCATGTTATCCAATTTCTTGCCATCTCAAAGGGTCTAATACATCCATCACGACTCAATAAAAGAGGAAAGAAGCAGTTAGAGCTTTTTGACGTGGGCACCGAATCAGAGACTAGTCTAACACCAAATAAGGCTTCTGAAACGCTTACGGACCTCAGCAGATTAGGAGATGACCAGCAAATCATTCAGTTCGGCCAGGATCTCCTTCACAAATTACGCGCAAAACGCACAATACCGGACTCCTCAGTGGATTTGACCTTTCCTAGGCCAGGTCTTCAGTGGACAGAATTAACTCCCAGCATGTTTAGCGTTCTACTATTACAGGCACTGTTTGCCTTTAGTAGTTACAGTGCGGATACGCCCAGTAGTATTGGTCAAATATTTGAGGATCTCAAGTCTCTTGTTGGCAAACTGGACCTCACAATATTGAATGATAGAGTTTTTCCTTCTGAGGACTTATGGATCCAATGGAAGGATAAACAGTATCCAAGTCTGGATACTACACCAATTTCACCGCTATGCAATGACTCTCATGATGTGAATTCCAAATATGCCCCTCCCCCAAAGCTCTCTGGTATCATTGGAAATGATTCCTTGACTCATTTATTAGGCGTGACCTTTTCTTTGGAAGCATTTTATGTTGAGAATAATGACAGCAGCAAAGTGAGTGACGTTCAGACTTCTTTGCACCGTGCTGCTAGCAAAGATGAAAAGGATACATTGTCTTTCAAAGCAGTACGACTACAGAAGTGGGGTGACTCGGCCACTGGATTCGCTAATATTCCGGTAGCTGAGCATCCGGACGTAGGCGCAGAGGAAGAAAAGCTTCACCAAAAGCAACGTGAGAGCGAAGAAACAGCATCTACCTTAAAACGCCCCCAGGCACCGATAGAGAACCCATCAAAACGTGCTCGATTATCATACGACGATGATAGCTCAGGATATGTTTCGCGATCATCTGAGGCCACATCCCGACCACATGCAGCGGAAAAAACCGCTAGACCATTACCTTATTAATTTGATTATATAGTGTTCTTTCAGTCTAAACCTTTTCTATCCTTCTTTTTTGATGCATGTCGTTGCTTGAGGTTTTTCTTGTTGGCTTTCTCCCTTTTAGAAATATGTTTCCATCTACTTTGGGCTTCCTCAGATGGGTCACTAGGTGTGAAAGCCGCTTTAGCAATTTCTTTACTCAACTTTGTGAAACAGTCATCCAGGTTCATTTGCTGGGATCTGGTTCGGTCTGAAGATACCAGCAAGTCACCGCTATGAGTGAGGTATGTGAATCCCGCTTGCAGGATTCTTTCACGGACCTCAGGCTCTAGCCACTTAGCAGTCATAAGTTTTTCGCGCTCTAGTTTTATAACGGCTTTCGAATTAAGCTTGTTGACATTTTGTCCGCCTGGACCGCTGGATCTGCTGAATTTCGATATGAAGTCCTTACGGGGAATGCGATTTAAATAATGTATCCAATTCATTAAGTCATATATCAGCTTTTGGACTCAAGTCCTTAAAGAACCGCAGCTTTTGACCTTATGCAGAGGAACGAACCCTACTGATATGCCTAGCACGTCGTGCCCTTAGGGATAGGTGGAATGAGCCGTGGAACCGAGACAGCAACAACACACTTCACCCACTGAGCATGTTGCGATTTGTTAGAAACTTCCAAACTTCCGCTGCGCGCAGGGTTGCTGTAGGTGACAAGGTTCCGTCGGCGGTTTTGCTTGATGGCGCTCCTTCCGCCACTGTGAATTTGGCCGAGGCTACTGCCAAGGGTAAGTACCTGGCCGTCGGCGTCCCGGGCGCTTTCTCCCCTGGATGCTCGCAGCGTCACATCCCGGGCTTTTTGGAGAAAGCGAAAGAGTTCAAAGCTCATGGTGTCAAGCACATTTATGTTATCACCGTCAATGACAGCTTTGTGACCAGTGCTTGGAAATCGTCTCTGTTCGGCAACTCCAATTCCTCTGAGGTGGAGGATTACGTTTCCGTTTTGGCTGACCACTCGGGTGAGTTTTCCAGGGACTGGGATACACTGTTTGACGCCACCAAGTTCTTCGGCAGTCCCCGCTCCAAGCGCTACGCCGCACTTATTGAAGACGGGACAGTTGTGAAGGCGTTTGTCGAACCGGATAGCACTGGTATCAACGATTCGGAGGCCTCTAAGGTCATCACACAGATCTAGAAGTTCAACAGTTTCATATAAACATTATATAGATACAGTTCTCTATAGCTGTTCACTGCGAAACATCTTCGAACGGTAACACTTAGTAATCGGCACGATCAAGTCTCTATAGATCTTCCACCGAAGAGATCACAGAGCCGTACGCACACTATTACAATGCCCAGCGATTCGTCGGACTATAACTATGAAGTCCTAAAATTACATGACTCGGCATTGGACAAAATCATATTCCGATCTTCTATATGTGACGTGTACGAATTCAATAATACCTCGGAGAACTGGAACCAAATCGATTGTAAAGGCACAGTCTTTCTTTATTCTAGAATAAGCAACGACGGCTTTCCTTACGCGTTGTTGGTACTCAACCGAAACTCGCCAATGGACTTTTACGTTGGGATCACACCGGCTTTCAAAAGCGTAATAAATGGTAAGCCACCTATGGAAACGGAACTGCAGGATTCCACAATCATGGTTCAAAAAAGCGTCGAGCAGATATATGGTCTCTGGCTTTTTGAGGAGTCAGATCGCCCAAAACTCACAAGCCTGATACGATGGTGTATCACCAACGGCACCGCTTGAAATTGGTCAATGTGCCAGTTTATAATTTTATAATATATTTCTGTATCTATTAATTATGTCCTAATAAAATCACCTGGTCTGAATATCGTCTCTACTTTCTTTTAAACGGACACCGGCAACAGCGGTGGGGTCCATCCAACATCATATGTTACTAAGTCATTTCAATAGTCATTGTTAATGTCTAAGGATCTAGACGATTTTGACTATGAAGCAAGCGACATAGACTTTGACAGTGATTATGACGACTTAGAAGACTTCACGGAGAATTCATCCATACAAACTTTTGATTCCCATAGTCCAATCTATCGGACTTTTAGCTTTCGCCAGATTCAAGACACGCTTTCGGTCTTGGTAAAAAGGGCGGCTGATATGACTAGATTGGATTCTGGAATGGCCTTCCTGCTCTTAAATGCATATGACTGGGATCTGAGTGAGTCTGCTTCCGCGTATTTAGAGGATCGTGATGCAGCAGCTAGAAAAGTTGGTTTGGCGTCTGGCGCTCATTTAAAAATTTCGGAGGCGAATTCTAAAGCGGTTTTGCAAAGCTGCCCAGTCTGTTTAGAAGCTAATATCGAGCCATTTAGCTTAGGCTGTGGTCATGCCATCTGCAGAGATTGTTTTATTGCATACGTGCATATCAATATTTTTGAAAACCGGAATATACTAAGGCTGAAATGTCCTGGAAATGCGAAGTGCAGTCAGCTTGTTCTCAGGAGCGATGTAGAACAGCTTGTTCCTGAAGTATTGGAGAAATTTGATGACCTGATGGTTAATGCATACATTTCCAGACAACCTCACAAGTTTAGGATATGTCCATCGTCGCAGTGTGACTACGTCCTTACCAGAATTGAAGACAAGGCAAGCCACCAAATTGGCGGCGTTAACTGTCTTTGTGGAACAACTTTTTGTTTTGAATGTGGTCTTCCATGTAATCACTATGCGGTCCCGTGTGATATTGCTTGCTACTGGCTCGCAATGGCTGACAAGGAACTGAGAAGCACGCAATGGATCAATGAGAACACAAAGAAGTGCCCGAAATGCCGGTCCACCATTGAAAGAGCTGAAGGTTGTAATCATATGCAGTGCGAGCAGTGTAAACATGAATTCTGTTGGCTTTGTCACCGCGAATGGGCTGAGCATACCGGAAATAGCTACTACGAGTGCAGCTTGATGGAGAAAACCAACACCAAAGAAAAATTGTTCACAAGTAAGCTTTCCAAAAAGCAGTACGAGCGGCTTTCACACTGCATGACTAAATTTGACAACCACACCGCTCTCGCATTGCAAACAGAGGAAAGAAATAGACATTCCCATGATGCTCATAATTTGTTGGCATGGACATATGCTCTGTTGTATATCACCATGAATAGCAACTCCAAGATAATTCTTGAAGAATTAGCAGAAACCATGGACCGAGATTTAAGAACTGAATCACCACATGTGCAGCAAAGGTTCAAAGCCTTAGCAGATTTCGTTAGCAATGGTGAAACCAAATGGGTCATTGATCCTAACTTGCGTCTAAGACTCGATCGACAATTAGGAGATAAGGATTAATTAAATTATATTGTATTTATTTCTTGTTCATCATCCGAATGTAGAGGAACCCACCACCTGTCAACATTATAACACAAAACAAGATGACTGCCATGATACTGAAGAACCAATGCAAGTTCTCGACATCCTGGCCAGGCACTTGCACATTCATACCCCACAAACCTGTAACAAGATTCATTGGGAGCAGTACAGAGCCTAATACAGTGACTTTACCCAAAACTTCCGTCATTCGGTTGCTAGAATCTACGAATTCCATCTGTAAGAGCCCCATGTAGTTGAAGTGCGTACGGCTGAAAATCTTTTCGTACGCACTCAAATTCTGATGCATTGTCAAAAGATGATCTTGAATATCATCGAGATAGAGCTCCATGTCTGTAGAAGAGGGGCTGTGGTTCTCAGTACATCGTTTGGCGAATCCTCGGATTACATCGGCCTTGCCACTCAGCATTCTCAGCAAATGCATTGTGTGTCTTCTAGCCAATCCCAACTTTCTGAGTAGCGCGTGCATTTCAACTTCGGAGGCGTCTAGATAAACGGCGTCTTCCACGTCGTCTGCCTCCTTCTCTACTGAGCTGATTTCAGGGGCATATGAATCTGTAATATCATCGATTAGCGCATATGCAATCCAGTCCGGTGTGAATGTGACGTAGTCACGTAGCTGGCGCATACGTCGACGTACGTTCCGACAGTGACTCACCGGTTCGAAGTGGAAGCTAATGATACCTTCTTTGAAAATAAGAATGTAAAAATTGATTGTTTCCATGTAATGTGGATCGTCTTTGTCATTTTCGAAGGTATGGTATACTACCAAAGAGTAGCTTCTGAACTGTTCGTACTTCTCACGAGCATCCTCAGTTTGAATATCTTCTGTGGTCAATGGATGAATTCCGAAAGCACGAGAAAGAGCCTTCATCTCAACGTCAGTTGGTCGGAAGCAATCTAGAAACCAGGTCCCGTTGGATGGGTCGAGCAGAGTGCTGAAAGACTCTGAATTTCCAACGAGAGATGCAAGGTCAGGGGCATGAATAGTAGTATCCAGCCCAGGAGCGAAAAAGCTAAAGCGCTGCGAAGGCTGGTCACCTACAGTAGGACCATCGGCTGAATGCTCATTGTTTGTAGTGCCATTTGCATTATTAATGCGGGTCGTTGTAACGTGCTGCTCTGTCGCAGAGGCTTTCTCTTTCTCCCCATTATTATCAGAAGATCCTGAAGAGAGGCACTCTCCAGCAGCCTGAATGATAGGATTTCCTGGTGGCGTTGCAGCTGCTGTTCCCGCAGGTGCTTGCTCTTTATGTTTACCAACTGGCGAAGCATTGATGGGCTTAGGTCTGAAATTATCTCCAGTACCTGGCGAAGAAGACTTTCTCCATGAATTGCGCGATGTACCGGTACCTGCGCGTGAACCCTGCGTAGAATGATGAGACTTCTCGGTAGGCGATTGAGAAACTTGAGAAGACGCCTCATCGTTATCATCTTCGTTGTCAGCATCAGCATTGTCATGCTGAGAAAGAAGTGCTTCAATATGCTCATTAGTGTCGTCATCACTAAGGTTCAGAAGTTGATCAAGTTCGTCAACATTGATATCACCATTACCTGCAGTTTCATTGGGAAACCAAACGTCTTGATCTGTTTCACCTAAGCTGGAATCAGAATCTGCGGCGTCACTATCATCAGCATGTGACGTTTTGCGTGACAACGCATTCGTTGAATTCGAATTGCTGGATCCATCGCTGATGGCATTTGATCGGATGCTCGTGAAAGAAAGTCCTCGTGGACGGGGATGGTGGCGAGAGGCATCCGATTCCACAGAGCGCACAGATCTCCTCGATGACATTGACATATGATTATCTCTGCCACGCCGCCGATTTGAGTCCACATTAATATTCTTGTTGGAGGTGTCTTTGTTTTCCTTCATTTTGACAACTTAATGGGTGCTTCAACCCATATAGATAGACCAATTCAGTTGTGTTGAATAATTTTTATCTCTTTCTCACGTAGGTGCGTTCAGCAAAACGACTTCTGCATCATATCAGTCCCACGTGTCTTACATAATCTATCTGAAAACATCTGAAGTTTGGAACAGTATCTCGGGATCATTTTTTTTTTTTTTTTTTTAATATACGAGCTAGCAGCAATGATTCTTCTCAAGTTGCTATGAAATGAGAGAGCTTAAGAGCATATATCATTCTGGCATTTTTCTTACCGCAATTTTTTCAAGATTACACCAAGTAGTATTAATAAACCTTCCATAGAATATATGGTTAGTTTGAAAAATTACCCAAACAAAATTTCAAATGACTGGAGCAGTGGAGAAATTCCATGAATTTAATGGAGCTGAGTTTGTTGATCCCAATCGCAAGATCAACGAGAACTTGGATACGTTAATAGAGGCTCTAAGAGGGAATGAATTGTGGCACGCCAGGTCTCTTGTGATAAAGCAGGCTATCTCTGGCAATTGCTCGGCTGAGACAAAGAGCGCGGCATTGCAATTTTATGAGAAGCTTGTTCAAGAAGAGAAAGATGCAGCAGTGTTTGTAGAAGCAGCACGAGCAGCAGCTGTTTTCGAAGAGCCTGGCCTACTGCTCTCATTCCTTGAAAGCGCTCAGTCTGCGATCGGATTTAATCCGAAAGTAACTGGTTTAGAGGTGAAGTTGGGCCCTCACCAAACTCGACCGTCTCTCCAGCTAGTCTGCGTAGTCGAGTCTTCAAATGAGGAGGAGAAGGAATCTTCGGAATCAATCCAGTGTTTCGAAGAAGTACCACTTCAAAGCACGGACGGCCGGTTTTCAACACCAGAATTTCTTACTGAGAACGATAAAAGGATGGCGACATCTGGATTGTCGAATTTAGAAGCTATTATTTTGCTCCTTCTTTGTGAACACATTCGTCAACAGGACGGTTCAGTAACTTCAATCAGTGCCGAGCAAGCTCTTCCATATGTGCGAAGAGTTATACAATCTTCTAACTTTTCACAATTGGATCTCGGAATTCAAATGAATGCGTTGTTCTATCGAAGTATTCTCGAAGTGAAGGATATTAATGAATTAGAGAGAGGCACAGTGCAACTAATGAAAATCGGCATCGCATTAGAATCGAAGACATACAAATTATCGAATTATTTCTATCAATTGATTCCCGTTTCGTGGAAAATGATTGATGAGAATGCTGCTAGAAGACTCGTCGCCATGTCGGACTTCGGGAACGCAATTCCCATCTACCGCCGTTTGAACAAACAATTTGATCTGGCCATTTGCCTTGCTTCCTCAGACAATACTAATGAAGCCATTAAGGTCCTTAAAGATATCCAACCTCAGGATAATCGTGTACTGATGCTCATGGGCGATCTTACAAGTAATTCGGATTTTTGGCTTGAAGCTTGGCAAAAGTTCAAAGATCCAAAAGCAAAGCTGAGGCTTTCCAGAGTCGCTTTATCTCAAAAGAATCCCGAAGGTGCTTTAGATGATATCAAAGATTTGCTTTCTGTCTCGTCTAACGATCATGAAGCCTTGCTTCTCGGTGGTCACATTGCGCTTATTCTAGAGAAGTGGGATATTGCAGCAAGCTACTTAAGACGCGCTTTAGCGATAAACGAAGATGATACGGCTAACTGGTCTAATTTGGCTACTGCTTTGATTCAAAGCGGAAAACCTGAGCTTGCATTACATGCTTTGAAGCAAGCCATTCGAGTTAATCAGAATGCCGATCCCAATTTCGCCACCTATACTAACTACATCTCACTAAGCGCTCAGTTGAAACAGTGGGATGAGTCCGTTGTAGGACTCCTCAAGCTGGTGGGTGCCGTTGATAAAGGCGCTAGTCCTTTCATTGGCAAGGTCAGCGCAATTTTCCCGAGACTGGTTCATCACTATACTACACAGAATTATACCAATGATGGCATGCACAAATTTGTTCTAGACCTTTTTACTCAAAAATTAGTGTCAGTGATTCCTAGCGATGATCCTATTCTCCAGCGACTTAATGCGAAACTGTATCTTTGGTCAGGAAACTTCCAAGCTGGTCTAAAATGTTCGGTAATCGCTTTTGATGCCATCTTACAGAGTGGCGTAGATTTCTCTACCGATATTCGTGCCCGTACTCGATTGGAGTTATACGCGACCGAAGCTATTGACGCCCTTGCAAAGTATGGCGATAAGCCTGGTAGAATAGAGGGAAGCCAGGCTTTTCCTGGGTGGAAAACCAAGGTCTACTCAATCGAGCAGGCTGTGAAAAAAGTGTTGGGACAATAAGGTGAACCTGTTATATGTATATATAAATGTCCACTAATTTAAAGAGTCGAAGATGTTGGTCATTTCAATGGCATTGTCGGTATCCTTGTTGTAGAGAGTCGATTCAGCCACTCCACCTGGCTCAACCTTATTGCGGAATCGAATCCAAAGATCGCGAAGCTTTTTAGGTGTCGAATCCCGAATCATGAATTTGTTTATTTCATGATAAACATTCATAAATGCATCGTGAGCAAGTGGAGAGCACATGAGCTGCACTCTAAAGAAGAAGACGTAAACAATTAAAGACACCACGGCACCAGGGCGGATGAGAATACAGTCACGGACCAACTCGACAAGGAGCCACATGTCAAGATAGCTTCGGAGCTCGATAACTTTGGGCGCAAGCGAGTCGCTAAGTTTATTCGAGATTTCCTTACGGGACTTTGACTCGGCATGGTGAGAGCTCGCAGCATCAGCAACATGCAGCAATGAGTAGAGCGAAAACGGTATCAACTTGATGGTATGCGGGATTGTGACAACCCACAAAGCTGAGAGAATCATGAACTGGAACGTTCCTAATGGCAGCAATGCATAAAACCCCGGAGTGGCTCCGTTCAAGTTCTGTAACAAACTCACCGTATACGTGAAGAAGGCCACGACAAAGGTAGATCGATACAGCAATCGCGGCCATGGTTTGAGCACTTGACGAGTCAGACACGTCAATATGCTGATCATTGACAGAGTCATGACGGTGATATGGCCAACATACCATAATTTCTCAATCACGAATGACCACTTTTCGAAAATTGAACTCGCTGAACCTGCATCATCTTCATCTTCACATTCTCCAGACAGCTCTAAACGGGCTCTGGAGCGCAATTTTGCACCAGGATCGTCCAGATACTCGAAATACATCTGGGCTTGACGCGTGTTGCTGCTACGGTAAGGTCTCTCTCCAACCTGCAGGGCTGTGCGCACGCCCGTCTCTGTTATTTACCCTACTTACGCCCAATGCTTGAAAATTGCGATTACTAATACACAAGGCTAGGCTGGTGATGGCCGCGACAGGCACCATGAACACTAAGTCAGACTGAGATATGTGGTAAAATTTAAAAGCTGATAAGCAGATTTTGTAGCCACAATTGGTCACTCTTGAAAATTCTCATGATCTAGCCATTATAGACTCTGCGATGTACATTTATTCTTACATCTACGTGATACGTTCAATTTCTCAGACCCAGCGAAATTCGAGTAGTGGTAGTGTTTCTTTGACCACCGAGCTAAGCAAAAGATGGTGGTGAATCCTGCTCGGTTGCGGGACGTACACAAGCTGCAAAGCTGGATATTCAATAAAGCCTTTAATCCTGAGAACAAAAGAATAGGTGCCAAGGTGCTCAGAGAACCTCTGAAAGGTGAGCTTGTGAAAGACTACTACTATCCGAGTTTGAAAAACATTCCGAGACCAAAGCAATTGAACAAGATGTTCGCTGACTGGCACAGCTACGACCCAGTCGAAGAGTACCGATTTGAGCGCGTAGAGTACCTTAAACGCAAGGGGAAAGGTGCGCCAAAGAAGGCCAAAGAAAAGAAAGCGGTCGATCCCAAGAAGCGCAAATAAACCCCGCATCACAGGCTTCTTATGTATATAATCATCACTTCAATTCTCAAAATGCAATAATAAATATATACTTGCTCCCTATAGCGTTCACTTTTTGTCTTGTCTAATTTTCTCCTCACGTCATCCAGTACACAGGCTCTCTTGGTCTCGAGAAACTTTGGTCATAGCCAAGACCAGGCATCTCATGTGAATGATCTGAGAGCTTACTCTTTTTTGCTCGCCACGTTCTCGCAATGAACTCAGCCGCTAAAGTCACGCGAGCCTCATGAAGTTGTACCTTGAGAGACAGAAAGTCCTTAAGAGATAGCGTAACTTCAGGATTCATATCTTGGTACAAAGGAAATAGGAGAACGAGTTTGGAGAACCTTATACCTTTTCCACCTGGAATGATATCAGCTTGAGACCGGGCGTGTGCAATGAAGAGCTCGTAAAGACTTCGTTTGTTCCGATACTCCCGAGTTGGCATATCCTCAAGGTAAGCGTTAATGGCATTCATATCAACATAATAAGGATCGGCAACAGCATGGACGGCATCCTGAGTCGCTTCCAAAATATGCTGAACATTGTACTTGGAGTCTTTACCAAAAATCTTCAGCGAAAAATAGCCCTGGGATCGACGCAAGAATTTGTAGACGTCATTCACTCGGATAAATCCTGTGCCCTTGGGATCGAATTGTTGCCAACTATCTAGCAAGTTTAAAATGTCGAGTTCCCGGATATTCACTGGTCCACTGCGATAAACATACCAACAAGCCTCACACACAACAGATATGAACACGTTTGCAAAAACATACATGGACAATAAATTCCAGGTAATGAATAAAAAGTAAGCGAAACCAGGAATCCCGCATTCTGAATTCGAAGAGGTTTCTACGCAGTATGGGGGAGTAATCGTGAAATCAATCAGGAATTGATTCCACCCCTCACCGCAACTCATTGTGAACAGAGCAATTAGCGCCTTAGGGATTGTGCGGAAGTTTCGAGACCATGAACTCTGAGAGCCAAGTTTTGTTAAGCCAAATGCTTGGTTCAGTGCAATCGCATAAGTAATATAAAGCACACCCCAAGCGAAAAGCAGCATTGCGATCTCAGAAATTGCGGCAGTTCCAATCGAATAAAACTGATAAAGTCGCTTTATCCGAGGGATCCAAAGAAGTAATAAGCCGATACATGCTGCTCGGCTAACACCAAGAGCTGCCGATTCGCGCACATCGGGCAATTCCAAAGTAACAATGATAATCACAGTAGAAAGGAAAGAGATTGCGAGGCCGAATAGATTCCACATATTGTGAAAAAAGAGAAGTGGTCTAAGTATGATTAACTTGAGCACCGAGAGACACAGGAGCAATACACTGCACGCCAGCAATATGAGCTGGTATATGTGTTGCACAGACTGCTTCAAAGGATAGAAATAAGCAGTCATGTCTACTGTCACTACCATGAGTGTCCATACCTCGATAGACGTTATCCATGTTGGGATCAGCTGCAATAATCGGGCTCTCAAGCTTCCAGGTTTGTATGACGGAGGCTTGGGAGTTGGAGTAACCATTCTCAAGGTGCGCTTCACGTCGATCCAAGATAGTTGTTCCTCGGTCAGAAAAGCAGTTCCTATTGTCAAAGAATAATTACGAATGATCACTGCAATCAACATACTCATGATGAGAACGGCACCAATGTAATTGTAAAAAATGGGATATGCAGCATTCCCCTTGCTAGCATATGTTTCCGGCTGCTTGTTCGATCCAGTGATTGAAGTCACAGCGTCAAGAACGTCGATCCAACCTTCAAGAGAAAGCACCCCAAATTGAATCAATAGCGCCTGCCAAAAGTTATCAAAGTTGAAGTATTGATTATCAACCACCCTTGGCGCAAGCATCTCGAAATTTTCAAACGCAGTTGCAACGTACTCACCAGTGCATTCTGATAAGTATTCGACGTTATCATCGTTGCAATACGTCAATCTATCATGAAAGATGTTCTTACCCCACACTGAATACGGAATCACAATGGAAAGTGCGATCAAACAAGCTCCTATGATATTCCGTAAGCCATATGTGAAGATGGACTTCAACATAAGTTCCGACTGCTGAAAGATCGAGATTAATCTCAATGCACGCAAAGCTAAAAGGGCTCGTAAATAGCGAGACATGTTCTCTCGGATGATGTCATTGATAAATGTCAACCAAATTGAGACCAACACTATGAAATCCAGGCAGTTCCACCAATTTCTCGTGTATGCATTAGGAGTATAGTGAAGCCCATCTGCAATCACCTTTCCAAAGAACTCCACCGTGAAAATGCACCCAAAAATAAGATCAATGGAGCGATTATAAGCCCACTCATGCTTGAAGCTTTGTTGCAGAGCTTTCATGGGTGTATTTATGCATGTAATGATGACAATAGCTGCTGTGGCTAAGAGAAAGATAAACCGGACAAAAAATCCAACCCATTTTGTGGGATATACCCGCGACCTTCGCGCTCCTGAACTGGAGATGAAGAGTCGCTGACAGAAGATTCGGATCCGATTTGTCACATCGAATATCATCAAAGGTTTATCAAAATTCGGATGTGTCGCACAGTAGTCGTCCAAGGCGGCCAAATGATGAGTATTGTAATCAAAAATCTCTTCAACGTAGGCCTTTTTAGAGGTAATGTTTTCTTTGGAAGCACGTCTGTCAAAGCGTTCATACAGAAATTCACGGTAATCGTTTGGATAATTGTGTAACCATCCATACACCATATACAATGCGAACTTCACTAGCCGATACGCAGGGAAGTTTTTCCACCGTCCAAATCCAAAAGAATCTTTATCTGCTTCCAAATTCAAAAAGGTTTTCCCGGACGTCAACTTACCACCAGTAAATTTTTCAAGATCACTGTGGGACTCTAAAAATTCAATGATCAGTTTTCGCTCCATATGGGCCCGTACTGGCCGGAACACAACCGGTGTCTCACGATTCTGGTTGAGCCAGCGTAAGGGAATAGCCCAAAGTTTGTCTCTAAGTGATACCGGTCTTTCGATTTCGTCACTATCATCGTCATCCTGTATTGATAAGGTTCGCAACGCACTTCCGAATCTAGGCGCTCGTGGATTCATGCTTTTCTCGCGAATCTCTTCAGCAAATTGTCGAACTTGCTCTTCCCTTTTATTGGAAATAGATCCATGAAGACTCTCTGACATAATACCCAAGAAAAGATTAAAGATCAGAAAGTTGGCAAAAAACAACCAGCTGCATATCAGGATACCCATACATGCCAACCCAACAACATTGTCACCGGGACGCGACACATTCTCAGTCACAAAGAATAAGATATCTGACCAATCTTCTGTGGAAGCGATTTGCTGCATGCTTATATAGGACGCAGCAAGATCGTAGAAAGAACCGGTATTGAGGCCGTCGTCGCCCTCCATAGGGAATTGACCGCGAAGCATTTTGGTCGCAATCAGGGTGCAAAGAAGAGTGGTGAGGAAGAAGAAGGCTGTTAAGCTCATCAAAGCTTTAAAATTACCGAAAACCTGGATCCAAAAAATGCGCGAGTATTTCAAGGACGAGACCATCTTGTGGATTCTAAGCAGCTGAAACACAGTGAGCCAGCAGTAAAGCTCGATGTCGTCGTGAAATGCCAGAATAATACAATTAGCAACGGCCAGTACAACATCAAAGATGTTTGTGAAACTGAAAAAGAAATACCGCCAATACGGAAGGTAGATGAAAAATCTCACTACGACATCTGCTCCAAATACGATAGCCATTGCCACTTCCCACCAAAAAAGACCCACATCTGGCGGTGTTCTTGCCGCTTGAGCTATAAGATCCGCAAGTGTAAGCAGAGATATTAGTGGGCTGAGCATGCTATAGGTCTTTCCCCATGAAGTCGACTCAAGGATCCACTTTCCATGGTCATGTTGTTCGTCTATAGCATTTTGCATCTCAACGTCGGTGTCATACAACTTTTTAGGCACGAAAATCCACCGCAAAAATCTTTTGGCATAGGCCACCATGGGATCATTAGTTTCAGAATGGAATATGAAGCTCTCTTTAATGGCACCGTAACTACTAACCATGACAGCAACAAGCAAATTCATCAGCCAAACTGCTAGCACAAGGACGCCACTTATAAAGAAGAGCGAGCTAGCCAAACTCTCGCTATCGATGATGTCATACATAATCGGAGTGAATCCATTTGCCGACATCATAATAAAAACAATTTCAAGCGAATTGAAGATGTTGTCAAAACTCATGTTAGCCAAGTCCGCATAAGACCCATAAGAAGGAAAAGCCTTAAGTTCGACACATTGGCTACCTACGGGACAAGTGTATCCTTTCACGCGTGATTGATTTCGGAAAGAGCCACTGGCGCTGTCAAGCAGTAAGTAAGGCATGACTTCCAGTGTTTCTGGGTGAAGCCAGCTGCCACAATATTGTTCAGTGATGTGTTTATCATAAGTGCAAACGCGCCGTAGAGATCCATTGAAACTCAATACACCAACAACTCCCCATATAAAAAGAAAAAATCCGATGAAGAGAAGCACATTTTGTAGCAAGGGCATGGCTCGTTTCAGCACATGTAGAACAAACCGCGTGTAAATGATGTAATCAAGCATTCTCAATACGCGCAAATGACCTAGTCCAGCTATAATCAATTCCAAAGAGTATATCTTGGAATTCCGAGAAAGCCCTACAAAACACCAAAAAAATACCAGTGAGATAAAATCGACACGTCCCCAACTGCCTCTGAAAATGCAATGTTTGTATGACAATGGATCTGCAGACAGCTTTCCCTTCTTTGTGCCTTTGACAGAGCCAAAAGTGACAAATCTTAGAATCTGTCGTATAACCCACCAAAGAAATGCTCCCGATTGCTTCCACGTCAGCAGCTGGTTGGTTACTATCCCAAAAGAGATTGCCCGAGCTACAAATATGGCAGTGTAAACAGCATAAAGACTGTCAAAGAAATAGGTAAATCGATAATCTAGCACAACTGGTAGATTATCTTGATTGGATGTGAAGGGACTGCGGCATTCCAAACAAAGGCCGATCATTTGAGCAAATGTTAGCACAAACTCGATGTAAGGAACTAATGGGTAAGTTATTAAACGATGCAGAAATCTTCTCATGGGATTTTCGGAAGAGAAGAAGAAAAGAGTTCTTCCTATGGGCTTGTTGGTAAGATATTGTTTCTCTTCAATAAGCCTCTCTTCCACAGAGATGACTGAGCCGCTTTCATTGTACGATGAGGCGTCGTCATATTGATTTTGAAGTTCCTCGACCTCTTCAGGATAGGTATCGGCATCGAGAATATCATGTTGGGTTAGAAAGGCTGCACCACTGAGACTCAAGTTATAATTGTCGACATTGCTAGGCGTTACGCGTGGCTTAGAAGGCGAAACATTTCTTTGTCTGACACTACCACCACTGTGACCGAAATCAGCAGTTTCTTTGGACATAAGAGTACTACTGGATCCTTGTCGTTGACGATCACGATAGAGACTCCCTGATCGATATATGCTCGGGGATCGTTGTGGACTGAGAGGCTGGCGACCACTATACTCTCTGTCTGCAAGCGAGCTTCCGAGATCAAGCGTAGAAATATTGACATTCTCATCATCACTGAGATCTGCATCTTTGTGTAAAGGTGTTTCCGCGCCCCTATTCTGAAATGATCTTTCCACTGACACCGTAATCTGGGGTATGCTGGGTTTCTGGGGACCAGATTTAGGCGGTGATCTCAAATCTAGTGGGTGAAGAAATTTTATGGGATTCGTTGCTCCTTTGAATTCAGGAGATGACACAAGGCTCGTTCTACTTGGGGTTCGCCTCAGGGCACCTCTTTGCGGGCTTTGTTGAATTGAACTCGCAGAATCCATCGACACATCCCGCTTATGGCTATGAAAGCTTCTCGAGGGTGAGATTGGGCTTAATCTATCTCTCTCATCCTGATTTTGTTCGGCAAGCCACTTATCAATTTTCAGGTCATCACGCTTAGCTATGTCCAGAATAGCAGATTGTGGCGGATTGTGCTCGGACGATTCATCTCCACTTTCATCATTTTCTGGAGTGAGATTTGATGTATCCAGCCGGAGATTCGGAACTTGCAAATGCCTCCGTGGAGGGCTACCTGGATTTGCGTATAGATCCTGGAGTTCTATATCGTCCTCCATTTCTAAGGGTTCCCGAGGGTAGTTCTCATCCTGATTTTGCATACCGTGTCTTCAGTGACCAGCACTTATGACAACCGGCTAACAAGTCCACTAGAGTTAACACGATCCTAATGATGGGCAATTGTGGCCGGGTATCTCTTCAGGGTAAGGTCAACATTGCACAGATGTTTTACATTGAAATTGATTGATTACTCGTGTAAAGAGAATCCAGTGGTAAATTGATAAGGGGGGCTATTAAGAAAGCGGTAATGTTCTGTGAGACCTCTGTGACATCCTTGTTGAATGAGTGACATTGCGAAATGCAGGAAATCTATTATTAGATTCAATGTGTGATTATATAAGCATATCTATCTGTGTCGCGCGTCTGACGCGCTGTACGTGTCGCGAACCGGTGTCACTGTGACCGTGTGTCGGAACAAGGAAAAGCAGCAATGTAGAGTAGATAGGCCATAAGAATTCGAGTCGAATAAAACATGACAATGTACATAGCGAATTTCTACAGTAAATAAGAACGGCTGGTTTGGTGAACCTAGACTCATCTGACTTCAGATACCACCAGTGAGATGTCGTCGGGCTTCCCACCAGAATAATCGCATTCCTGATAGTACTCATAGCACTTCAACGCGAATGGACTAACAAAATCTGGGTTCAATGAATTATAGTATGCTTTCATTAACAGCGTTTCTGCCAGCTTCTGAGTAAACTCAGGAGCATCGAATCCATTCAGCTCAACAGCATCAACTATGAGCTGCCTGGTATCGTCTAATGAGACATTATCATAATACCCATCTGATGCCATCAGGAGTATATCGTTTTTCTGCAACTGCCAGGTTTTGATAGCACTTTTAGTCTGCACGATCGGGTCTTCATTGAAGGTCCCCTTAAACTTGAGCATCCAGGACGGTAAAATTGTGAGTTGGCGGGGAGTCATGCCATTGACTTCGAATTCAGTCCGCTCGACAATTTTCCCATCGCGTACCAGTAGGGCGCCAGAGTCTCCAATGTTGAGCACCTTGATCCCATCGGTCTCTGGGTCAAACTCACCAAAGCAGACAGTTGTGCCACCCGAGAAGCGATCTCGACGTTGTAATAGCTTTTTAAATGACTCAGTAAGCAACCTCTGCGGTGTGTATGACGGATCGCCGTCTTCCTCTTTTTTTTGGAATAGCAGACCCATCTCATGCAAAACCCCACTGCTGATATAGGAGGGATCCACACCGTATCGTCTCCATCCTCCTACTCCATCAGCCACACCAATAAGAGATGCCCCACGTCTGGGCCCCGGTTTGTCCATGGTTTTAATAATGACGCTATCCTCACCGCTTATTTCATTTTTGTTCATAATGGATCCCTTTGCGCAGAAAGATGATGTCGAAGCTAAGGTGTGTGCAGATCGCTTCGTCGCGCCCCGACAAAAAAATAGCCGCGCATTTCGCATGTCAAGCAGGGCCTCTTTTAATGACAAAGTAGTAGGCGCTCGAAGTAATTAAGCACAGTAATGCCAACAGGTACAAATTGAATGGATTGACCTGCTAATAGCTCGGGTTTGTGGAATACAAATCTATAGTCTGCCGCTGTGTCGCACAAACGAATCAGGTTTGGGGTGCGCACTCAAAAATATATATGCGCCATGAATTATGCGCCAGGCACGACAGATTTGATGAGTTAAATATATAATTAGGACTTGAATTTCTGAATCCAAGAAAATGCAAATAAAAGGTCACTTTGGATTAAAAATTTTGCGCTTCACTCGCTGCCTTTTTGGCCTCGCGATTTCTTTGTTTCGACCGCTTGTCCCTCGTATTTGGCCATCACGTCTCTCAAAAAGTCGAATTTCTCTTCCTCCATGACGGCTTTGTATAGGTGTGGTATACCTACGCGTTTCGCGTGCTTATCTTTCGCGCGTTCACAGCTGGCGTCTACGAGCTGGATCATAAACAACTCTAAGGCCTTGGCAACCACTACTGGCGTCGTTTGCGCCACTTTGCCGACATCCTCATCTGACTGCATCAACCTCTTAATACGTGCCACGGGAAACTGTGTTTTGATTTCGCGCTCGAATTGCGATTTTTTTTCTTCTTCCTCTGACATTTTAAACCTCCCGTCTCCTTTGAAGGTGGGTGCGTGCTAAATTAGTAGAGCCCGTGCCCTCAATGATGGATCCCGTTCAGGTGGGAGATTGCCAGCGGAGTGGTTCGGGGAGAAGGGTGGTTCAGGCGCTTATATATATAGTGACGCAGTGATGAGGCCATCATAAATCATCATGTGATAAATCAATACATATGTACAATATAGACCTAACCTCTATGCACGCTCGAACAATAGCGACGCATTGGTACCGCCAAAACCAAAGCTGTTAGACATAGCATACCGCAAATCGGAGACTTCGCGGGGTTCAGTGACGAAATCCAGCTGGGTTTCGGTATCGGGAGACGTCAAATTCAAGCTCGGTGGCAAAGTTTGGCTATGAAGAGCCATGATGGTGAAGGCACTCTCCAAAGAACCGGCCGCACCAAGTAGATGCCCCGTTGCACCCTTGGTGGACGAGACAGCGATTTCACTGGAATCTTTTCCTAAAGCTTTTGCAATTGCTTGGGCCTCGATCACATCACCCACCTGAGTAGACGTGGCGTGAGCGTTAACGTAGCCCACCTCCTGAGGATTCACGCCGCTAGAGAGGGAGAGCGCCATCTCCATACAGTCAATAGCACCGCGACCATCCGGATGAGGCGCCGTAATGTGATGTGCATCACCAGACATGCCGTAGCCGCGAACTTTGGCGTAAATTTGCTGGGCATTGCGCCTGAGCGCGTGCTCCTCGGACTCCAAAACCATGACTGCCGCACCTTCTCCAATGACGAACCCATCTCTACCGGCATCAAACGGGCGGCATGCCGACTCGGGAGAGTCATTGTACTTTGTCGCCAGTGATTTCGCCCGAGCAAACCCGGCAACAGACAAGGGGTGAATGGCGGCCTCGGTACTTCCGGCAAGAACGACGTCAGCCATACCAAGCTTGATCATATTTGCGGCGTCACCAATAGCGTGGGCACCCGTGGTGCACGCAGTCGACACGCAGTGGTTCGGGCCCCGGAACCCGGTCACCATGCTGACGTGACCTGCTGCCATGTTAGACAGCAAATTCGGGACAAACAACGGCGAAACCTTGCGGTAGCCGCTCTGGGAATACGCTACCGCGTTGTCGTATGCGGAGTCAATGCCGCCAATGCCTGATCCAACAACGACACCGCTTCGCCGGAAGTCCTGTTCCGACTTCGGCACGTAGCCAGAGTCCTCCAGCGCCATTTTTGCCGCGCCAACTGCAAATTGTGCGAACTCAGGAAGACGGCGGAGTGCTCGGGCGTCGATCCACCGCGAAGGGTCCCATTCTCCTTCCTCAGATCCCCGGGGCACGCGGCCACCGACTTGGCTCGGCAAAGACTCGAAGTCGGGTCCGAGATGGACAATGCCGCACTTCTTGCTGAGCAAATTCGACCAAGCTCGACGGATCCCGCAGCCCAGTGGGCTCACAACACCGATACCAGTAACAACTACAGACATCTGCGAAGAAAAGTCCCTGCCCTAACATCCTGACCGCCTTGGGTCAAGTGTCGGCACAGACACAAATAAGTGAAACTCTAATATAGAATAATTAATTGTGCATAAATATCAAAAATCACCAGTCATCTGGGAACTGCGTATAGCAGCGACGGTTTTCGTATCAGTCAGCGGGGGACCCGTGCCCACCTACCTTCTCGAAGGATTAGTAAGTGAAATTAGCCGCTCTTATCAGTGTGACACATAGCTCAAACGCTGATGTCAAGGCCTTGAAGGGACAAATGGCACATACCAGACAGAGAATAGCGTATTTATTATACCACTAGGTGGCATACCATATTTATGAGATCATCTCTTTCCCTCGCGGGGTAAAGCGCTCAAGTCGCGGCCCCACATTTTCGTAGCCCTAGCAAACCACTATATATATAATAGGGGCGTCCTTTCCGCCGCCCAGACCAACTGATAAGCACTACACCACCACACGCTCAAATCTTTTGGCAATGACTACTCAGACTGAAACGACCAGCTCGCAGCCCATTTCGTTGAGACCGGAGTCGCCCCCGCTGAGCTCTGGCGTCAACGTCGACACTGACGACACCGAACACATGAACCAGTTCGACACAATTCCCCAGTTCCAGAATGTAGCTGATAAGCGCCAGTGGATGCTTGAGGAAATGGCGGCCGCCTTCCGCATCTTCGCTCGCAAGGGCTACGGCCTCGGGTCGGCCGGCCACATCTCTGTGCGCGACCCCGAGCACCCCGACCAGTTCTGGCTCAACCCGCTGGGCCGCCACTTCGGCACCCTAAAGGCGAGCGACATGGTCCTCGTCGACCACGAGGGCAACGTTATTGGCGGCAGTCGCAAGCCGGTGAACAAGGCCGGTTTCCAGATCCACGGCGCCGTTCACCGCGCCCGCCCCGACGTGATTGCCGCCTGCCACACCCACTCGACTTACGGCAAGGCATATTCGGCTTTCGGTCGGCCCGTCGAGATGATCAACCAGGATGCCTGCACTTTTTACAATGACCAGGCTGTTCACAAGTTCGGCGGTATCGTTCTGTCCGGTGATGAGAGCGGTCTCCTTGCGAAGTCTCTGGGCGACAAACGCAACCTCATTCTCGAGAATCACGGGCTGCTTACTGCCGGATCCACAGTTGGCGAGGCTGCGTTCCTGTTTGTTCTGCTCGAGCAAACTTGCCAGTGCCAGCTGCTCGCCGACGCCAGTCAATACCCGAAGCAATACGTCCCGGACGACATCGCAGACTACACTTTTAAGGCTACGGCTTCGCCGGAAGCTGTGTGGGGCGAATTCCAGACAGAAATGGAGTACGAAGCTTTCTTGGATTCCTCCTTCCGCAACTGATTTTATACACTAGATGACATAGTATTTACAGAAACTTTTTATTAAAAAAACGCAAGGGAGGTATAAATTAATTAAAACGGTTTGTTTTCAGCGCAAAAAAGAGTGTCTGCTCACGCGTCTTCGTGAGCGCGCGAGAAGTGCGGCTTGATATTGCTAATGTCGTGCTTGTACACGCCCTCGGCGGGTCCGCCCTCACCGGGGGGTGCCTGGCCCGTTTTGCGGGCCCACCAGTAACGGGTATCGTGCTTTTCCATCCAAGCAGGAGTTTCAAGATGCTTGAAGTTGAGGAAACCCAGTCTCCACCAAGCACCATCCGTGCCGGACACATAGGACTCATCAGGCAAAAGCCAACGCTCGATCCAACGCGTGAGAACAAGCCCAGTGAACGCAAAACTGAACGAAAGCTCGAATCCCAAGTCACCACCAAGGCCGGGCTTGCCGAAAAGATCGGCAATGGGGCCAACCCACCACGGCTGCGACATACCAACGGCAGTGCCTGCGCAACCGCAGCAGCCGGCAAAGATGGCGGAAGCACCAAACGGAAGTCGCACAAACGAGTTGTACGCGTCAATGTTGTAATTATCGTAGCTGCGACGGAAGAAAAGGTGCTCCGCGAGAACAATACCATAGTAGAAGGAGATCCAATAGGCAATGACGTTCATAAACTGGCTCAAGTATGGTTCAAAACTGCCATAGGCACCAATTCCAATGCCAATCGACGCACCAGTAATGATAGTCGCCCAGATGTACTGCGGTATCTTGTCAAAATACGGAAGAACAGCCTGAGAAGATACCGAGAAAGTGTAGAGGTTAGGCACATTGTTGGCAATGGTCGAAAGGGAGAAAATTACAATAATGAATTGGCCAAAGCCGTTCAGTTTATCGTCAACAAGAATCTTCCACAAAATCCCGCCTGTAGATTCGCCGGGGTTATTTTCCATGAAATCTCTGTAATCAGGGTTTACAGCAGCACGCTGAGCAGCGAATGCACCAATGACCATGGGACCGATACAGCTGATACTAGCAAAGAACCAGATGTAGATGAACACCTTAAATCTGCTGGTGTTCTTGGGTTTATAACAAGTATAGTCAGAAGAGTACGGACCCCAGCCAGCGGCAAAGCCGTACACCGCGCTACCAAATGATAGAACTGATCCGGCTTCGACAGGACCAGAACCCATGGGCTGCCAGTCCATGAGATGGTCTTGACCAAGGCAAATGCAGATCGTGAAAAAGACAATCAGATTAGGAATCCAGGCATAACGCTCATAGAGATGGACTATGCGGTACCCAAATACAGCAATAACCCACGAAACCATGGACATGAAAAACACACCAGCCCAGATAGGAATGGGCCGGTTTTGATAGTTAACGACACGCAAGGCGGTTACAGCAGCCAACGTATTTACAGAACTCCATCCAATACAGGTCAACGAATTTAGAAACGCACAGATTCGGGAGCCGACGCTACCAAACCAGTAACGCGACAAAACCATTTGGCGCATGCCTGTCGGGGGTCCAAATGTAGAAAGGGAGGCAACAGCGAATGCTCCTAATGTAGCAAAGCAAATGATTGTAGCAATAGAGTCACGAAGATTCAAATGGAATGTCGATTCACCAAGCATACCTAAAGCGAAGGCCGCGATGACTGTGTTCGCACCAATCCACATGGTTGCCGTATCCCAAATGGAGTCGTCATATCTCTCGTCCTCAGGAATACGAGCAATACCCTTGGTTTCACCACCGAGCTGTTCCATGAAGTAGTTAAAGCGAACGAGCGGGTTCTTGGATTTCTTCGGATCGTCACTTCGAACGACGCCAATCTCCGGCTCACTCGAGCTCGACTGGTCGAACTTCTCAGTGACTTCCCCGGTTTTCATCTGGGACTGAGACATTATTTGCTCTTAAAATCTGGTAGATCTTGTTTTGACAAAAGGACCAGATGCCACTGATGGGGGAATCTTAAGAAAATTTATTGGGAAATCAGCGGTTAAGGGTTGTATTTGTTTTTAGGGTTAAGACCGGGCCTGATTGTCTCCAGTGAGGACCAGGCAGGCGAAACTATGCAGCGAATGTCACATGCCATTGAAAAAAAAGCACTAATTGTGGCGAGAACCAATAATTGGATTTTTATATTTATAATTCCGATAACGCGATAGTCATCTACACAAGATTGCGCTGGAGTTAATGGGGATTTGTCTGTGGGATAATCACGCTCTTCCTCGGCGACGCCGCGGACGGGAATCTCCTCCACCGCTTGATATTCCCTAATTGTCAAGAGATAACAGCTATCTAGTGTATGACAAAGACCCTACCCTAGACGATATCAAAAATATGTCGCAGCAATTGGGTAACAACAACACAATTACAGCGCTGTGAGAACTCGATTCTGATTGAACCCTTAGCCTGATTATGTCTCATCTTGTCGTCATCCTTGTACATACACCTTACCTCATTAGGAACAGCACACGGAAATGAAGAAAGTGCGAATCATGAAATATAGCTTACATTTAGATAACATTTTTTTTAGTTAAGGCGCGTGAATACCGGTTGGGCAGCCATGCCACTTGTGATTTGACTGGCCTCATCGTTGTCAAGGTGCTGGACCACCATGTCGGCAAGCGCCTCGATGAATTGAGGGTCATCGTTGAGCGATTCTGCGCGGCGCAGTAGCTCGGGTTTTTTGACTTCCTCCTTCATCTCGATATCCACTTCGTGCAGAGTCTCGATGTGATCTGAGGTGAAGGCAATAGGTACCACAACAACGCCGTGGTAGTCAGGCTGTTTCTCCAATGTCTGAATAGCCTTCTGCGTTTGGGCGCCGAGCCACGGCTGCGGCCCCACCTGCGACTGCCAAGTGACTCTGTACGGGTTAGCGAAATTGAGCTTTTGCATCACAGCGTATGCGCTAGCGGACACCTCCGCGACATACGGATCGCCACGATTAACAACAGTCATCGGCAATGAGTGCGCACTAAACAGAATCATGGCCTTATCGCGAGACTCTGGAGGGAACTTTGCGAGCTCATTTCTGACGTGATCGGCCACGGTGTTGATGAAGCCCGGGTGGGTGGGCCAGCGCAGGATGTACGACCACTTAATCTTGTTATCCGGATCGAAGTGCTCGATGCACCGGTGCAGCTCGTTGACGTTGCTGCGCGTGGTGCTGAAGCTGTACTGTGGGTACTGGGTGAATGCCACTGCCCGCGTGATGCCGTCGTCGAGCATCTTTTGGTACGTTTCGTCGGTAAGCGGGCGCGCGTACCGAAACGAAATGTAAGGGATATGCGGCGCCGTCTGCGGGTGAATCTTGTCGAGAATTTCACACGCGCCCTTCGCCTGGATCTCGCTGTACTTCAAGATCGGCGAACCGCCGCCAATCTCCTCATAGTGCTCCTCGATGGTTTTATACCGCCGCCACGCAATAAACTTGCCGAGGGAGTGCTGGAAAGGACCGAGCGGGATCAAATCGCCGTCCCTGAACAGTCGCAACAGAAAATCGTGCGTCTCCTCTACCTTCGAGGGGCCACCCATGTTCATGAGCATTACTGCCGTTTTCTGAGCGGCATTAGTGGAAGAGAAAAGTCTTACTGACCGGGATCCGACCACTGAAGGTCTTCTCAGTGCATTCCGAAGAAAATACATGGAAATTAGTGGCAAACACCTTTTTTGGGAGCCGCACTTATAGAAATGGGCTATCGATCTGGACTCTAGGGCTAGGTCTCCAACGCTCGCCTGGATTGTCCCTTGCTGTTAACGCTGCGGCTCACATTAGTGACTAACTGTACGAAACCCAACCGGCTTGCATCAGCAGCGCTTTCACCGGCCACAGCCGCACTGCTCCCCGATACCACTAACCCAGACCCTTGGGAAATAGCGCACCACCATCACCACCAAGCGCGTCCACGGTAAACACGCTAACCCTTCACGCAATGGATAGTGTGATCGCGAAGGCCGCGGGGGTTCTCGGTGTTCCTGATGACCTCCTGCGGATTGCATTCTGCATCATTGCGTCCTTTCCGTTATGCTCGGTTGTCAAACGCATCCCCACAACCAAACTAGTTTGGAAGGACGGCGTCATCCTGGCGGCGGGCATCTTCTATTTGGTAGGCATTTTTCAGCTGTACCTGAGCACGCTGTTTTTGCTGGCTACTGCTCTTGTCACATATGTGCTCGCTATCTGGATGCCGCAAAACCGCCAAATGCCCACATTTAATTTTTATACCCAGATGGCGCTCATGCTCGCGACCCACTGCATCGAGCAGTTTGGCGGTGATGATTTTGTGAATAACATCGGCATTTCAGGAACTCAGATGATCATGCTGCAAAAATTGACCTCCTACGCTTGGGACGTCTACGATGGCACGCGCGCTCCGGAAAAGCTGCAGGCCCAGCAGCTAGAATCGCGGATCACAGTCCAGCCGTCTTTTTTGCGGTACCTGTCCTGGCTGTTCTTTTTCCCAACCGTGCTTACCGGACCAGCCTGCACATTCAATGAGTACAATAGCTGGCTCGACATGAGCATGTACAAGGATTTGCGCACGATCACTGGCGAGCCTTTGAAGCGTGCTCCACACAGCGGGGTGGCTCTGTGGTCCAAACTTGGCGAAGCGTTGATGTGGGTCTTCATGTACACCCAGTTTGGCAGTCTTTTCCCGGACTATCAACTCTATAACCACGGCTGGTACATGGATCTCAGTGTAGTTAGACGATTGCTCACTGTGTATGTACTGGCGCTCGTCTACCGCACCAAATACTACTCTGCCTGGCTGCTATCCGAAGCGGCGTGCATCCACAGCGGGCTCGGTTTCAGCGGCACCACGCCGGATAAAAAGAAAATGCGCTGGGACAGAATGAAGAATGTCAGCCCAATGTCGGTGGAGACGGCCCAGAATTTCCATGGGATTTTTGCGAGTTGGAACATCATCACGTCGCACTGGCTGCGCAACTACGTGTACCTGCGCGTCACCCCTGAGGGTAAAAAGCCCGGCACGAAATCCACGTTTATCACATTTGCCACATCGGCAATCTGGCACGGAACGCGGCCAGGATACTACCTGACGTTTGTGCTCGGCGCCGTCTACCAAACCTTTGGCAAAGTATTCCGAAGGTCGATCCGTCCGGTCTTCCTCAATTCGTCTAAGAAGTGGGCATATGATTTCGTTTGTTTGGTAGTCACTCAATTCTCGCTCAGCTTTGCTGTCATGCCGTTCATTCTACTGGACCTGGGTCCCAGTTTCCGCTTGTGGGCTAGCCTGTACTTCTACCCCATCGTTGGACTCATGCTGAGCTGGGTAATCATTCTGGGCCCATTGAGCTCGTATGTGATGCCCAAACTGAATTTACTAAGCCGCGACCTGAAAAAGACAGATTAAGTATATATTGCACATAGCGACTACACAAAGTTCAATCTCTCTCGGCCGTTATGGTTATGGCACATGTTTGAGTAGCACAACCCCAGCATGGTGGTGACATGCAGCCCCCAACCCAGCGCTTCTTGTGGACATGAGCGCCGTGGACAAGACATTGAATCGCGTGCACCAGCGGATCAAGAACCACGAATTTTACGAAGCTCATCAAGCAGTGCGCACTGTGGTCGCGCGGTATGTGCGGAGTCGCGACTTTGCGTCGGCAATAGGTTTGTTGTACAGCAGCGCGCTCCTGCTGTCCAAGGCCGACCAAACGGGCTCGGCGAGTGATCTGGTCATGTACCTTATCAAAGTCTATGAATCTGCTGGGATCAAGCCGGACGGCCCAAGCCGGGGGCGTGTTGCTGAAATTGTGTGGCATCTCGACTATGAAGACAGCGCCATCAAACAGATCGGCCAAAAGGCCATGAGCTGGTCGCACCACGATGCCGAACTCGCCCATGTGTTTGGTACGATCCTTGTGAGGGCACTTGATGTATATGAAGCCGAGAAGTATCTACTGCAAGGCACCAGGGATAGCGCGATTCTGTTAGCGGAGATGCACCTAAAGTGGGCCGAGACCGAGGCCGAAGCCGCTACGCGGTCACTGATTTATTCGCGAGGAGTATTTGGCTACCTCAGTGCAAATAATCTGCGTGGAGCGCTCATCTACTGGCGGGCTATTCAGGAGCATCATCCAGATCAGAACCCGATCTCTGAGTATCTGGACCTGCTGGTGAAGACGTGCCAAACGAAGGACGCCAATCTGTACCGGCAGCTGAATGCTCACTACCGGCCCACAGATCTCGTGCCGGCTTGGAAGCCTGCGATCCAGCGCATTGAACTGGACTTCTTCCTTATCGTTCCGAACCGGCAATTCAACCTGATGGACATGATGACGGGAATGATGAAGTGAGGTCACGCTAGGAAATGAGGTCATGCTAGAAAGTGAGTTTATGCTATATATATATGTATATAATTGACGTTTGTCGCACACTGATATTTTTTTAAGCATCCTTGTTGACCGAGCACATGTCCAAGGCCTCCGCGAGTTGTTTTCTTTTATTGTCTAGCAATGCTCTGCGAGCGTCTCCGTACGTCATCCACTTCCGGCGACGTTTGTGAGCCTCGGGCCAGTCTTCTGCGAGGCGCACCAGTTTCAATTCGAAGAAATGGAACTCAGTGCTCTTTTCCGGAATCGCTTTCTCGTCAGTAAACGTCCCAATGACCTCGCTGATAGAGCCGACTGCGCCGGCCTCCTCCCAAGTCTCCCGCAAAGCACTCTGCTCAATTGTTTCGTCCTCCTCGGCACCGCCCTTCGGAAGAACCCACTTGTCCGGGTGCGACTCCGAGGATATGAGGAGCACCATAGTCTTGTCCGAATTAACTATGACAGTGCCGGCAACAATACGAGCACCACTCGCAGTATATCGCTGCTTCGCGCGCCCTTCACGCGCAACCATTGAAGATGTATCCGTCGACATGGGCTCAAACGGCTCGCCTGTGTAACACGCCTTCCAGTGTGCTGGCAATATTTCGTAGCATTGATAGCGCCCTGAAATAATAGGGCAAGGGCATAAAGGCAGAAGGTTCCGTCGTATGGAGCACGCGGCCCGGCCAATTTTCTCTTTCTACGCTGCGCTGGGGGAGCGGGGTTGGTGCGCTGGGCACATTGTACGTGCGCTGGCTCCCGCTCCACACCACCATCCCCAACATGCATATGCAAGGCCCATGGGCTCCGAAACGGACAATGACCCCAAGTAGTGCTAAATTACCGAATTAATTAAATAAGTCTAGAGGTGTGTATTTAACCTATGATTTTGGTACCAGCCATAGGATCAGCGTCGGCTTTCTGCTGCGCCAAATTCTGATAGGTATTCGAACTGCCTTTCGTGAGGAACCACTCGAAAATCAGGTACACCAACGTCAACAGAAGAACGCAGCCGACCCCGATTGCACATGCTATTCCAACAACATGACCAGCTGGCATAAAGTCTCCCGATTCACCACCGTGGGAATGGCCTGAGTTAGTAGACTCGGGGCTCGACGTCGAGCTTGAATGGGGGCTGCTGCTCGTCTTAGTCGCGCCACGTGTGGTACCGCCCTTCAGGTTGCCACCCAACTGAGCAAATACAGCTCCCAAGGTCACGCCACCAGAGGATCCGCTCGCCGCATACAACGACGACCACGTAGACCCATCATAAACAGCCATGGAAACATCGCCGTCATCAGTTTTAAGATCACCCGATACTAACAACGCATTGTCGCTAGAGAATGGCGTATCGCTTGAGCCATTACCGTCCTTGAGAGGTACTATTGACAAAGACGAAATCTCAGTTCCGGATCTCAGAGGACTATTGGGAACAGACTTCCAGGAATGTTCGTCATAAAAGAAGATGCTGGAGCCAGCAGAGATTGCAAAACTTTCAGTAGAATTCGAAAGAACGACCAGCTGGGTTACCTCGTCATTAACCGGCGCTGACGGTAGCAAATTGAGTGTTTTGTTCCTATAGTCATACACGGCCACTTGGCCCGAGCCATTTGAAGTTTGGAGATCGCCAGCAAGGACAAGTCTATCGCTCGTTTGATATACAAGCGAGTTTATAAGCGACCGCGACTCCAGTGACAGGCCAGAGAAACTTATCCAATCGCGCTCCTTCGCATCATAGGAACACAGACCGGTGCAACTTCCATTGCTAACACCTTCACCTGCTTCAAACTGACCACCTACTACTATCTCGCCCGTGCCCGGTCTGATAGATAACGCATTAATAGTAACGTCGTTGTTGCTATCAAGCATTGGTGGTTGCTGAGAAGCAGCTTTGATGGCTCCTTCTGAGGTAACATTGTAGAGAATGAAGCCTTGAACATCACTTCCTGCAAAAGCTCCTTTGAATGTGCCACCAATGGCCATCGTACCATTGAGATAATCAATGCAACGCAAAACTGCTGAGTTTGGTAAGTCCTCGATAGAATCAAGAATCGAGGAGCTATTCGTATCACCTTTCGTCTCCACCTCGATTGCATTTCGCGCCATTGAGTTATTGCTGGTTGTCGCATTAAAGTGGCCAACTAAGACAATGTGCTCAGAGTCGGTATATGCACCCCCATATATGCGACTACCACGACTTTCCTCCTCATTGTCCCGCTTGCTGAGCGCCTTATCAGTTGATCGTTGGAGTGAATAAGAGCCGATACTCTCATAAGACGAGTTTGAGATCAGCACAGAGTCACCATTGGTCGTCTCGTCAACAATTTTGACGTTTCCTGAGTAAATAGTAAGGTTTGAAAGAGTGCTGATCCCTGTTATTCGACCGTTCAAACTCGGCGAATGATGTGATGCCGGGACGATGCTGTTCAACCCAGGGTCATATAAATACGTCCCATTAGAAGATGTTAATGCCCAGTACTGTGTGCCATTCAAGGATATCGGGCTCATATTTAGTGCAGCACCAATATCTGTCTTGTTAAATGAGCCATCCTTGAGTTCATAAGTATCCTTATCGGTCACAACAAAATATGACCCGTTTAGCTCAGCCATATATTCGACGTCACCATCCAGATCCAGTTCCTGAGCATTTCCCGTACTATCTAAAGGCAGCGAGATCAAATTCGAGCTGCTGACATTGGCTGGGAAGCCAGTGCCACCAATTAGAATACTTTCCGAACCATTTATTGCCAGGGCATTCACAGAAGCCTCATTACCCAGATCCTGTCCGAATGAGTTGATTCTGCCTCCAATTTCTGGGTCATAAGCAGAGGTGAAGTTCTCAGCTGCAAACTCAAAGATAGAACTCACATTTTGGTTCTTATTCGAGCCCAGATATCGTAAACTGACTTTATAGGCCACGAAATCCATGGGCACAATATTTTCTGATACTGGTGTCATTCTAATATAGGACCCTTCCTTGAGAGTACCATTGTATACCAGATCATACTTCAGAGCCTCATTAGTTTGATATAGCACTGAGCTATGTGAATCACCGAAGCCAGGATAGACAGTGACATTCACTATACCCCTTTGCGCGCATGTACCAAGCATTTCACACCCAGGAGTGTATACAAGGACCTCAAAAAGTCCCTGATTGATATTGTACGATTCGAGATCCGGCACAAAGTCAGCATGAGCCGAAGTAAATTTGCTCTTGTCCGTTATGTTGATGGACATAAAATCACTATTCTGCCCCCAACCATTGCCGCTAAGATCGGTATGAGACGGGGCGGTATCATTACCAAGGACTGATACCTGACAATCCCTTGGTGAATTCAGCGCATTATTAGCAAAAACGAATTGACCGTTCTCGAACAATTCTAAACCTTTGAGACCTGCATGATCTCCGTAAAAGTCGAGCAGCTGAATCTGCAAACTTCTTGTGGGGATCACATTCACGAATTCGAAATCCGTGTAACGAATCGTGCTATTATATTCAGGAAGGGGACAATAAGCGGAACAGCTCTTAAGACCGCCAGAGTCATCGCGATAAGTCAAGTTCATATAGCTGTTCGCGGGCTCGGATACAATCCGGAAAGTTTTTGTTCCAGACCCGTCTGCCAGATTGTAGAGCCGGACCCGCGTTGGCTCTGACATGTACGCCAGCGTAACATTGACAAAGCCTGTAGTGCTATCAAGTCCTGACTCCCAACCACTGCTCGGATCTAAGGGGCACAAAATGGAGTCTGCACTTTCGCTTTCACCATTTTGTTGAATAAATCCCGTTGAGCTGGCCAAATTGAAGCTCACTGGTTGCATTCCCGGTTTAAGTAAAGTAGCATTTGTTCGATTAGATTCTCCACGAAGTGATCTCATGGTAGAGGAGGAAATCAGCCCGCTGAAGTTTCCACCAAATATAATGCTATCTTCAAATGGCAGTATGGTTTCCACTGACGAATCCGCAGCAAAGCCACCAAATTTTGGACGGGACCAGCGATTCTCATCGGTTTCGTATACTACCACACCCCATGTATCATCATCCAATTGGAAGTGACCACCAAAGTAGATCTCAGTTCCATTGCACCATAATGCGTGGATGTCCGTTCCAGCAAGTGAGTCGGTAAGGTTAAGAGAGGATGTTATGTCGATAACCGACATATTAGTGAGATCTATGCCGGCAATGCCATTTGGCAGACTCGTGTTGAGAATTTCACTGAAGTTGCCGGTAAGGACCCAGATGTCATCTCCTAAACAGCTCTGCGAGACCACACCATTTGCGAAACTGTGTTTCGTAAAAACGTCGTCACCATAGCTGAGAATGATTGCATCATGATCTGTGCTCGGCTCCGTGAGTATAGTATCTTGGCCCTTATAAGTAAGCTTTGTAAATCCGTCAAAGCCACTACCACCAACGAAAACATCTCCTAGTTGATTAAGGTCGAGTTCGGGCGGGGAGAGTCGTTGCGGGCGGTCGAGTGAAAGCCCTGATCCAAGAGACAGACTCGCAAAGAGAGTAGAAAGCAGCATTCCAGACTTTCGCCTCCTCATTACCTGGATGTCTGCGTTTTTGCTCTTGATTTCGCTGCAGGGAATGTTTGGCACAAGGTATGATATGATCCAATAGATTCTGGTGCAGTGTTGTTGAGTGTCTTAGACAGGGTTTGGCTGACACTTGGCTAGGGTGCGTGGTGGCCTTTCTATTATTAGGTGTCTCAGAATGATATATGAATAATTCGTTAAAAAGTCACTTATCGTATTCTTCTCCTGATAGCCAACTAGGAACAATTCTCCAACTTTAAATTTTCAATGCGTCTCGTTTTCATTCCATCGAATTAGCCTTTAATTTCATTGTTTACACTTATAGGGTTGGCACTTGCAGTAAAACACATCGGGAGAACCCTTTCCACGTGATGGAATGTAAACAAACACCAGAATTTGGAAGTAGTCTGATCACATGATTAGTTGTTGATACAAATGTCGATTCACGAAGCCAAAGGATTTTACAATCAACTCTTAGAGACAAGAATTAATTATACTGCTTATATAGCTTATCCTGAAGATCCCACTGTTTCTTGAGTTTCTTTAGGGCACTTTTAGTGAGTGCTTCTCCAGCAGCGTCGTGGGTGGGCAAGCCCTGGTCGTCAAATTTCGAGTACAGTGTGCTCTGGCGGAAAATTTCTGATGCCGGAATCTTTGCCTTTTCGCGCTTTTCGGCCTCAATGCGTTCCTGCTCAAGTTGGCCAGCCTTCTTTCGCGCGGCCTTTTGTTCAGCCAATTCACTTGCGACCTTCCGTTCCGCAATAATGGCGTCACGTTCTGTTTCTGTCAAGAACTTTATCAACGCACTTCGGCCATCCGCACGGTCATCCAGTGTAACTCCAAGATCGAACAGATCAAGATCACGAATCTTATCGCAGAGGGCGAGCAGCTGTTTAGAATCGACAGCACCAGATTCACGGGATAACTTGCGAATTTCATCGCGGAAGTTTGCAACCACTTGCACAAATGGCAGAGCAGCCTCCTCATTGGATTTTGCCGTGGACGCACCCGAGGACAGACGCGTGTAGCCTTCAGTCCATCCAATCAAGCCTGTAGTCTCAAACCCAAGAATGTTAAAAATCTTGGTGATGAAGGTGGCATTTGCAGTGAGCAACTCGTACTTCACTTGATCCTTACGCGAAGAGATATATTCGTTAGAAGCCTGCACCAACTGAGAGATGTGTTGCAGAGCCAATGGGATATTGAGGCTATCAGCAAAAGCGTCATGAACCTTCTCCTTTGTCTCGCGGAGAGCATCAAACAGCGGCAGGTCAAGCTGGGGATCCAAATACTTGTTGGCATATTGATCATCCTGCTCGCGTGCCAGAGCCTTCACTGTGCGGAAGAAGTTGGAAATATTAGCTTCAAATGACTTGACGTGAGACAAAGACAAACTGAAGTCCAACGGAGTATTCCAAAGCTGGAAGGCAAAAGCCAAACGAATCTGGCGAGCTGTGAACATATCGAAGGCCTGATCAATGGAAATGAAGTTCTTAAAACTTTTAGACATCTTTTGCCCTTCTATGTGCAAATGCCCATTGTGCAAAAAGTAGTTAACCCACTGGTGATTGTCAAAGCAAGCCTCACTCTGAGCCAGCTCATTATCATGATGAGGGAAAGCGTTGTCAATACCACCAGTGTGAATGTCGATCTGTTCTCCTAGGACATGGCTGGCCATGACCGAGCATTCGATGTGCCAGCCGGGCCGGCCAAGTCCCCATGGCGAGGGCCACTCCGGCTCACCTGCTTTGGAGGCCTTCCAGAGAGCGAAGTCGTTACGAGACTTTTTCGAACCGCCAAGAGAGAGTGATCCCTCACCATCATTGATGAGCTCTTCAGAGCCCTTGTTCCATGGCTGCAGCTTGGCATAGGAATGGTCTGGGTTAGCTTCAAATGCGGCCGTGTCGAAATACACACTCCCGCCTGCGGCGTATGCGTACCCCCTCTCGATAATCTTCTCAATAAACTCCACAATTTGAGGTACGAATTCGGTAACTCGGGTTGTGATCGTGGGCGGTAAAACGTTGAGATGAGCCATGTCATCATTAAATTCCTTCTCCATAGTCGAACTCAATTTAACGAAAATACTGTGGTCTGTGACATTAGATCCCTTGCGGGCGTCAAGGAGATTGACAGCCACTCCTTCAACATCAGCCAGGAAATCCTCAAGACCAATGTGACTGTTCTCGAGAGCCCCAAGCGCTCGTTTAAGCGCTTTGACCTGCGACGAGAACTTGGGATTCTGCTCTCGCTCCGCCTCGATATCCTGAAGGCTATACCAAGAGTCGAAAGCGGCAACAGAATCAACACTTGGGTTCTTTAAAGATTTAGCAAACGCATCAATAGCCTCTCGCACAAATTCACGGGTGACCGGCGTCACCTCACCAGGTTCGAGAATTTCCTTCGAAAATTCCTCAAAAAGGAAGTTTTGGCGAGCCTTCACAATGATTTTGTCATCAATATCTGTGACATTCTGCACGAATTCAACGTTATAACCAAAGTAATCCTGAAGCAAACGTCGGTTCATATCCGTGGCGACATAGCTGCGAGCATGGCCCATGTGTGCCGAGTCATAGACCGTGGGTCCACATGAATACCAGCTGACCCGGGAGTTGCTGATAGGTAGGAACTCCTCTTTAGTTCTCGTCAGCGAGTTGTACAGCTTTAACTTGGGCGTGGCCGCTGGGGTCGCGGGCTTGTACCATTTGGGTTGCGAAATCTTACCTTCCATTGCACTTAATATATTGGTGAACTTTTTTTTCATACAAGACGCACTTGCTTGTGCTTGTAGTACGTCGCAGTAAAAAAGTGACCTTCGTTTAACACTGTGGGTGCGCCCAGCCCTGGTAAACTTAGTCACTACCGCCCTTAGTTAAGATGGTGGTCACGCCACTAGGTGTGCTTAAGCCGCACACTGTGGTCAATTGGCAGCGGGTAAATCTTCACAGGACCCGAAGTTAAGAAACCGGATTTAAATAATTAGTGATATGGTTAACAAACCTGATCTAATTGTGACGGGTAAGAGAAATATTTTCACTACTAGTTTATCTTATAGCCTTATGGCCGTGGAGCCAACAAACCCTGACCTCTGCAGTTCCCGACTCGTGTACGTGTATGTGTGGAAGTGTAGGAAAGGACCTAGGTGCATGCAGGCAGGCAGGTAGGGCAGCACAGCACACCCTCCTCCACACATACATTGCTGGCATAAGCTCAATAACAGCCAAATCTCGGCCCAGTACGCATAAACAAGTGATTCAAAATGTTGGAATCCCTCGTGGCGTCCATCTTGAACCGCGTTCTTGGGTCTTATGTCGAGAATTTTGATCCAAACCAATTACAAATTGGCCTGTTGAGCGGCGATGTGAAGCTGGGCGGTCTTAAATTAAAAAAGGGCGCTCTAGACCAGCTTCAATTGCCCATCAACGTAACAGATGGTCACATAGGCAGCCTTGTGTTGCAGATTCCGTACTCAAATCTCAAGAGTAAGCCTGTTAAGGTATTCATTGAAGATGTTTTCATCGTTGCTATGCCAGACAATGGCTACGATGGAGACGCGCAAGAGCGCCGCGAACTCTCGAAAAAGTTGGAGAAACTCCAGCTATGGGAGATCAGTAGTGAGCGCGCTATGACTCGCACGTCGCAGGGTGCATCTTCAGATGATAAAGAGAAGGAAAAACAGGAAAATTTCACGACTTCTTTGGTCACGAAAATTATAGAAAATCTGCAGGTCACAATCCGCAACATACACATCCGCATGGAAGAGCCGTCTGTCGGTGTGGCTGTCGGTGCCACACTGGGAGAACTCTCCGCAGTTTCGACGAACAAAGACTGGGAGCCTGCATTCATCGCTAATGTTGGCTCTACGACACACAAATTGGCTACGTTAGACTCTTTGGCGTTCTATATCGATCCCCATCTGTCAGCGGAATTTTCTCGGCCTTCGACATTCGAGAGTCGCCAAGATCTCCTTGACGAATTCAAAGCTCTTATCTTTGATAGTGTTGGTGCGACGGATGTTCTGAGACCCATCAACGGTCAAGGATTCATCACTTTAAATAAGATCCCCGAGACAGAGCTAACTCCAAAGATCACCGCGGACTTGAAATTCGAAGAGCTCTCTGTGAATCTTGAACGCGAACAATACGTTAATACGTTAAAGTTGGTCGATCAGTTCAACAAGTTTTTCGAGAATCTCAAATATCGTCAGCGGCGTCCCGTCGAATCTGTTCAGGAGAATCCTCTGAAATGGTTCAAGTACGCTGCTCGTACTGTTCTGGATGAAATTCGAGAGAGGAACAATCGTTGGACATGGGAGTATATGCGTCAGCGTCTCGACGATCAGAAGACTTATGCTGATCTCTACAAAAAGTGGTACAAATCTGGGGGTAATGTCTCTGGACTTACCTCAGTGGAAAAGAGTAAGTTTGAAGACATCCAACGTCGTTATGCATACGAAGACCTCGTCTTCTTCCGTTCCCTTGCTAAGCAGGCTCTTGTTAGTGAAAAGGCCACTCAAAGTGAACTTGCTGCTGCTAAGAAGGCTGCCACTAGCAATCAAACATGGTCGGAATGGCTCTGGGGTGCTAAACCCAGTGATTCACCGGAAGCAAAGCAAGGACCATCCACTGAAGCTGACCTTACGGCGCCACTGGAAATCACCGAGGAACAACGCCGCGAGTTGCTTGATGTTTTGGATGACTCTAATTTGAGCCAGGATTCAGCCTCGCAAATTCTTTTTTCTCTACAATTTTCGTTGCGCTCAGCTGGTGTCCGCTTGAAATCTGGAGGTGAGCCTCTGGCTTCCTCCAGTTTTGAAGGTGTCAAAACCAATTTCATTAGTAGACCTGATTCATTCTTAGTGGAAATGAGTGTATCAACCATTGCTGTTTCTGATCTGACTCATAATAACCGCTTTTCTGAAATTATCCGTGTGCAGAATTTGAACAGTACCGAGAAGAATGTCCCATTCTTCTGGTTTTTGTTTGAGCATCATCCTGCAGATCACAAGGCCGACTCAAACTTATTTCTTACTTCTCAAAGTGTTGTTCTGGTGCACAATGCGCGTCTCTTGGAATCAATCATTTCGTTTTTCTCGCCGCCCCCAGACCAGGGAGATACGGTCGATGCCATTCTTCTGGCTGCTAACAAAACTGTGGAGGAATTGCGTGAGCAGACCAGACTGGGTCTTGAATATGCATTAGAGCACCACAAAACTTTGAATTTGCAGCTTGATATCAAAGCTCCGACAATTATTATTCCATTAGATCCTATAAGTGACGATTCTGCTGTCGCACTGTTGGATGTGGGCTCATTGGAAATGGCTAGTGAGCTCGTTTCACAGACTGTGCTCAACGAAGTCAAGTCTAAGCAAGCTTTGAAATATACTGCGGATGATTGGAAACGCCTGGAGTCCCTGATGTACGATCGCTTCACGATCAAACTACAAGACACGCAGATCTTATTGGCTCAGAATATGGGACAGGTGAATACTGCGCTGGGTCAGAATTCTTCTCGATACCATTTCTTGGATAAAACGACGCTACAGTTCTTATTAGAACTTAGTATTGTTCCAAATAATCGGAGCTTGACGCGTTCACGGATGTCTATAAAGCTACCGAACTTGCGGGCTACGCTGGCTGATGTGCAGTATATTTTATTCATGAAAATATTGGCATCAGCAACTCCTAAGACAGAGCATGCAGTCGATACGAGAAGCACATCTTCTGCTTCTTCCACAAATCGTGACAATAAAGAAGATCATGAAACCCCAGAGAATGATGAAAGTGAGACTCCTGAAATCTCTAAGCTTGAGATAAGTAATCCGGATCCTAGCGAGTCTCATTCACAGAAGATCTTTGAATTTGTCTTCATTGTGAATGAGGTCCGTTTTTTCGTTGTATCAGGGTGGGACTCAAAACCTTTGGTAGATATGTGTTTGCATGATTTCTCTGTATCCTTCTGGTCTATGCAGCAGTCCAAGGACCTGATGGCTGTGGATTTGAGTGTACGCGATCTCCTCATAACTGACCACATCAGAAGTAGTTGTCCTATGGAGTTGAGGAAGATAGCTGAATCTGACGGTCACCAAAGTGAATCGAAGTCACAATCCAAGCTTTTTTCAGTCAATTACCGGAAGGCAGCATCTGGAGATATGAAAGTCAAAGTCAATTTAGAAGCCATGAACTTTGTTTTAAATGCAGATACGATTCTGGCAGTCTATGACTATATTATGAGTACATTCGCTTCCACAATTGACGATAGTGCGGGAAGCAGTGCTGCGAGTCAAGACAGGGCGTTGTCGGAGACACCAGAATTGAGCAAGACAGGGGAAAAAGGGCATGAACAACAACAATCTCACGAAAAACCACAGCAGGAAACCACGCGTTCAATAGAGGTGGAAGTGAACATGAGTCGCGTTAGCGCTCTGTTAGCTGATGAAGAAAAGGGTATCGTCACGGCATCAATGGAGTCTGCTCAAATGTCAGTTGAGCTTACGAACTGCCTTAAGATGAAGCTCAAACTTGGTGCAGCAAGTATTGCTGATATGAATGGTGCGCCTCTTTTGAGTATTGAGGGCAGCAAGGATCTCGCCGATTTCCGGTATGAAACTCTTCCTCCTCTAGACGATGGTGTAACTCCTTCTGGTCCTTCTTTGGTATACCTGCGTATGGGAAGGGTGAAGTTGGTTGTAATTGAAACCCCGTTGACAAGTATGGTAGGATTTCTTATGCGGTTCACCACTATGAAAGCTGCTTATGACCAGTCACGTATGATGGCTTTGAATCAGTCCATTCAAGTAGAACCGGGAATGTTCAAATTTGACCTCGTCGTTTCGACGCCCATTATCGTGTGGTATCAACACAATGATTGGTTGAAACTAAATCTTGGCGAGGTATTTTTGCAGAACCACTTTGAAGGATCAGTGAACACTATAAGATCAGGTGTTCACCATGTAGAATTGAGCTCATCACTGGCTGATATCGAGGATCAAATCGTACCAGAGACAGATCTAGACTTCAAAGTGGTACATACTCCAGAGAGTGATGACGCGACTCTTCCCTTAACGGTAATCAAGGGAGGCCTTTCGCCCGTACATGTACGAGCATCAGAATACCAATATCGCTTTGTGATGCAATTCCTGGAAGCATTATCCAGAATCTCTGCCGGAACTGCATCTGCCGGTCCGAATATCGAGGAAGTTGGAAAACTGAGGCGTCAATTGGTAGAGGAGAAACAACTAGAGGATACTAAGGCTCTTTATTGGTGGGGTGAGAACTTTTCTGTCGCTCTCGAAGGGACCAAAGCCGAAACTGGTGAGCGTCCAAAGTTGACACTCGAGTTCCTTGCACCCTCCCTGGATATAACGCTGGATTTAGAGAGGAAGCCTCTTGCTCAGTTTGGCATCGAAGAGGTCGCTTTCGAAGTTGAGATTGACAATCAGTCTACCGTTGAATCGAATTTCCATATTCTTCATTTCATTGCCGACGATCTCACGGGTTCAGAATTAAATAAATTCCCCCGGATCATTCCACCAATCAAACATGATGGATATCAGGTTATTGGTAGAATTCTCCAAAGATCCGATCAGCCTATATCAGTTGAATGCTCTATTGACAGTCCACAAGTCATTCTAGCACTTGAGTATCTACTGCTCCTCCGGAAATATCTGGAGTTTGGCAATCTTAAGGATGATGACCTTTTTAGAAGTCAGGATGCAAGCGATGACTCTGAAGATGGATCCGATATAGATGACGATGATGACGAGTATGAGGCATCCATTTCCAGCAGCGTGCATGATAGTTCGGAACCTAATGTTCCTTTACCGCGCACTCGTGATTCTATTACAAGTCCTGCTACAACGCAGAAGTCTATGATGCCTTCAATCTCGATCAATATTGTGGACATGTATCTAACGGTCTTGTCAAACGAACAGGACAAAGACTCTGAAGCTATTGTCTTCAAAATCGAACAGTTGATTCTCAACACTGGTGATACTTCTACATTCACACTGTCTAAAGTTGGCATGTTCTTAACTAGGATGCAGTCTTTCGACAGTAGTCAATTGAGAATACTCGATGATTTCAGTGTCACTGCTTCGATTGACAATTCCGAGTCCACTGAGAGTCTCCGCTTGGCGAATATTCAGGCTAACATGGAAAGACTAGTTTTGAGAATTTCTCTTCGCGAAATTGGTTTGATCCTGAACATCATGAATAAAGTTTCTGCAATCTGTGGTACTAATGAAAAAAATTCATCCAAGAAAAAGAAATCCGACCCTCAAAACAAGAGGGGAACAACATTCTTTGCCGATGACCATAGAATTGCTAGATCCAGAGCGCGATCAGAAAGTAATCCTGGCGGTGTAGAAGTTGTGAATTCCGAGTCTGGTCTTGTCCATGAAACCATAGTAGCAACACGGGTTTTATCGGAGCAGCTCACTGCGCAATTTGAAGATGTCCGTGTGATTTTAATTGATCCTATACACCAGCTTCCATTGACTGATTTCTGTATCAAGCCTTTCACTCTGGTTGCCAAGAACTGGTCTGATTCTGTTATTATCACATCAAAAGCAGAAATGTTTGTGAATGTGCATAGTTTTACCAAGTCAGCATGGGAGCCATTAATTGATAATATGGAAGTCAGTCTCACAGTTACCGGTGACACCGTTGAATTGTCTTCGGACACGGTTGCTGATATTGAGTTGACCCCGGAAACGTTGGAATTAGCACAAGATATCCAGAGCTATTTTGCTGACTCTTCGTTGGAGACTTTTCAGCGTAAGGGTACTGCAGATGGTGCGCCTTACAGAATCTTGAACGAGACAGGATTCCCTATCACTATATGGTCAGAATCTTCTGGTTATAGCAGTATCCGTCGACGTATTGGTCCCGGAGAAGAAATTAACTGGTCTTTCCACAACTGGAGAGAATTACGTGAAAATCTCAATGCCATCGATCAGGAGAATAAATTCGGTGTTGAAATACACGGAGAAGGCTTCACAGATTTGAGATCCATTCCAGCTAATTCGGTTGGTGAGCATTTGTATGTCACGACGTGTAATGGGGAGAAGGTGCGCATTGTCATAGACATTTGGATCGAAAATCATCTCAAGTATATCTCTGTGAGATCCACCTCTGTTCTGAGAAATCACACTGAATTTCCTCTTGAGATTCTGATGCGTGACGTTTCCAGCCAAAATAGGGAGATTTTGACACTGGACCGTCATTCATCGAAACCTTTACCTCTAAATTTTGTTGATTCCAAACTCTTAGTGCGCAGAGTTGGTGACCAGCATTGGTCCAATAAGGAGCTGTATTGGCAATCACTTCTTTCAGGTGAGTGTGTAACACTCAAGTGTGCTGATGACTTTTTCCTTGCTGTCAATCCAGAATTGCCAGATGATCAACTGAGCTATCCTTACGTTTTCATTAACATATCTGTGCCGTTCCAGATTGTCAACAACTTGCCTCTGAATGTTGATCTCAGACTATACAGTCGTGACACCCGTAGAGAATCTCACAGAGAGCTATCGAAAGCCGGCCGTGCTATGATTCATGATTTCAATGGTGATAACCTTCTTTTACTACGGGTTGATATAGAAGGTTACACAAGCAACAAGTTTGCTGTTATCAACACGGGTCAGACCGGCCTTGACTTCCACAAGGAAGACACACTTGAAGTTTGGAAGGGTCGTCAAAGTTTGCAGCTGAAGATAGATTATGTGGATCTTCCCCAGGGTGAAGGCCGTCTCATCGTCTTCTACTCCCCATATGTGATCGTCAACAATACTAATCAGGAGTTTTTGATATCCGGTGACCTAAATAAGGTAATCTCTGGACCAGAATCTGCAACTTTATGGTCATCCTCCAATTTGAGTGGCGGAAATGGGAATCAAAAAGTAACACTGACAAGCAGAAGTACACACGCTAGTACTCCTATTTCTTTGGATGCTAGTGGTTCAGCTTGCGAAATTAGCTTGTTGACAAAGGATAGGCAGCGTGAGCTTTACCTTGGCATATCTGTGGCTCCTGGTACAGGTCGCTATGTTAACACTAAAATAGTGACCATTGCACCGCGTTTCATACTGTGCAACTCTCTTTCCAGACCTGTTGAATTTAGAGAGCCTGGTGGTAAAGAAGCAATGATGGCGGAACCTGGCCAAAGGGTGTTAGTGGGCTATCAGTGGACTATGGCTGGCAAAGAAATCTGCATGCGATATGCTGACAGCGAAAATGCTGAGTGGAGTAGTGGATTCACGATGGCTAATGTTGGCAAAAATTATGTCAGAATGATAGAACGTGGCAAACCGACTGCCCTTGCCAGAGCCGAAGTGATCTTGGAGAGTGCTACTTTCTTCGTTCATATAAGCCCTGCGAAGGCCTGGCCTTACTCTATCCGTAACTTTACGGATCACGAGTTTATGTTCTATCAGACGGATCCACTAATGGATGAGGATGGAGCTCGACTTCTTAATCATTCGAAAGACGATTTCACGCCTTTACGTTACAGGCTTCCTCCTAAGAGTGCAATGCCATACTCATGGGATTTCCCAGCAGCAGAAGTCAAAAAACTTGTATTGGAACCCGTGGATTACGTACCTGAAGAGGAAGAGCGTCCTCCATCTCTGCCATCCCGGCCATCCTCTATTTCTGGTCGTCCTCAGTCGTCTGCGGCCTCTTTATCTGAATCATTTGTCTCCTCAGGCTCAGCAGCATACTCCTCTGTTGCCTCTACGTCAACTTCGCGTCTTGGTCGACCAAGAATTCGTAGACCTCGATATCGCAAGGTTCAACTTGCTGAAATCGGTGAGTTGCCACCGGCGAACTTCGGGGGTGGGCTTGTTGTCGATTTGAGCGTTATCGCTGATGGGTTCCAGCAGGCGCTAGTCATTGCACCGCATGACCCTGATGCTAGTACTTATGACGATAGGACTAACAAGGTGAAATCTGAGGCGGTTGCTGAAGTTGAGGCAGTAGACTCATCTTCTGGTCGCATGTACCGAGTAAACCTGAAAGGGATTGGCATATCCTGTATAAATTCGGAAGCTAAAGAGTTGGTGTATGTCACGCTCCGAAATATCAAAACAAGCTATCATGTTAGCGATGCCCTAGAAACGATATCGCTTAAGGTTGAGTGGATTCAATTCGATAACTCATTGTCTGCATCATCAGACTTCCCAGTGGTGATTTATCCGACTGTTCTACCTAAGAGTGCCGCAGAACTAGCTGCGCATCCCTGTTTTAGTACTTCCCTGACTCGAATCCGCGACGATAGCTACGGTGTGTCTTATATCAAACATGCTACACTTTTGCTGCAGGAGATGACTATTGAAACTGATGAGGATTTCCTCCTTGGTGTCGTTGAGCTTATTGTATCTCTAACTACCAAGAGTGGTATTGGTTGTCACAGTAGGCCCTATATGCCTATTTTGGATGACAGCAGAATCCTTTGTGATGATGCCATACGTATACCAGAGCCAAGTGGAGACACAACCCCCGACATTTATTTCGAGCAGCTACATCTTCAGCCGATGCAATTGAATTTATCATTTGTACGAACAGGGTCTTTAAGCTCGTCGCTGATTTTCAAGGATAACAATGCCGCCGGAAATTTGGCGTTCATTATCGATGCTTTGACGCTAACGATCGGCAACATAAACGATGCTCCACTTCGTTTCAACGCATTGATGGTTGATAATGTACGGACTCAGATGTCGAATCTTAGCCGGATGATTCAGATTCATTACCAGCAAGAGTTCCTTTACCAGATTCACAAAATTTTGGGTAGTGCTGACATCATTGGCAACCCTGTAGGCTTGTTCAACAACATTAGCTCTGGTGTAATGGATCTCTTCTATGAACCGTATCTGGGTTACACCTTAAATGACCGCCCACAAGAATTTGGCATCGGTCTTGCCAAAGGCGGTATAAGTTTCATGAAAAAGTCAGTATTTGGTGTCAGTGATTCTGTATCAAAGGTAACTGGGTCACTTTCTAAGGGGTTGAGTGCTGTGACATTTGATCCAAGATATCAGAGTGAACGCCGTAACCGCCGCACACGGAACAGACCCCGTCATGCCGTATACGGCGTAAAATATGGATTTGAATCACTTTATGACTCTTTCTCTAGTGGAATTGTTGGTCTAGCTGAGCAGCCTATGCAAGGAGCAGTAACGGATGGTAGTGCCGGCTTCTTCAAGGGTCTTGGTATGGGTCTTCTCGGACTCCCGACTAAGACCACAATTGGGCTACTTGACATGGCGTCGAATATCTCGGAGGGTATTCGCAATACTACCACAGTGTTTGACGAACATGAGATTCAGAGAGTTCGTCTACCGCGCGTGATTTCTCAAGACGGTGTTGTGAGGCCATACAATGTCCGAGAGAGTGTGGGTCAAATGATCCTCCATACCGTGCGGGATGGTAAATATGTGCAATGCCATTATCTTGCGCATAGTAACATCACCCGTAACAAGGTCATAGTTGTGAGTTTGGAAGTGGTTTTGGTGGCCACCATCAACGACATGTCTCTGGAGTGGTCCCTGAGCTACGACCAGATCCAGTCTGTCACAAGTGAGAGTACAGGCATCGCAATCACGCTTGTTGGTGGCTCTCACGGCCCCTTCATTCCATTGAGTGATGAATCTACTCGCAAGTTTATCTACACTAGTATGGCTAAGGCTGTTGACAATCATAACCGGAAACAGCTCTTAGAGTCTAAGTGAAGTGCTTAAATAAAATATTTATCATTGTCATTATTCAATTCATCATACTAAATATTAACAACGACTTCTTTGAGTTTCCTTTTGTCCTTATTTATAAAGTATTCCGCTGCAGTTTCTGATTTAAATCCTTGAACAGTGACTTTAGATGCACCCAGAAACCCATCTCGACATTTCAAGGCAAGTATCATATGTCCGCTCAGTGACTTAGCTGGAATTACGGCACCTGTAGGAGCTGAGTTTGCTAATTCAGAAGGAACGCCATGGACCTCCTCAAATGAAGCTAGGTTGACTCTTAACACAGGATGGCCCTTCAATTTGCCGCTTTTGGTTTTTTTCTGCTCTACTTTTTGATCGAAATATAGCTTCGAAATTGCTCTTCCACGTGCATCTAATTGACTAGCAGCCAATCCAAAATCAATTTTGTGCAAACTCGTCGGAATCACTGGCGCCCGAGATGATTCCCAATTTGGAAACAGAGGTGGTATTTTGCTCACATCGCCAGCACTAAGTACTTCCTCAAGGCCTTGGGCACCAAGACTAGATAATTTCAGTGTCAGTGAAGGTGTGTCTTCACGAGGACTCAGTTTCGTGGGTGACGACTGCCACAAAATCTGGCCATGATCAAATTTTGTAGGATGAAGTGTTTGCACCGAGACACCCGAAAATTCATTTTGATTCATAATAGCGTATTGTAAAGGGGATGCTCCTCTGTATTGAGGAAGTAGACTCGGGTGAACATTCAGTCCACCGTACTCGAGAGAACTGATCAAAGAGCTTGGAATCTTTCGTCCATATGAGACTGCTATTGCGAGGTTCGAATGATTTTGCAGGTCATTAAATTCTTCTTGTTCCTCAACCTGCCGCCACTTTATATCATTTTCTTGCGCAAATGAAACGATTTGGGGGATGTTAATATTTTTTTGGCCTCTGCCTGAAGGTTTCAATCTTCGTGTAACTAAGGTAAGATCATTTACCAAATGAGGCTGCCTTCTATGAAGTCCGAGAACAGCTCGGAACGAGGCCAGTGAGAACAGATCACTGCCAAAAAAGCATACACTATACATGCAGCCAATGCAGCCCAGGGTTCAGCGTATCACCAATTTAAATGGCCTCGAAAAGAACAGGATAAGAAAACCCATGATTCCTGGCAAATATATTTAAAAATATATACCTTTAAGCAAATGCAGTGTTGGATATTGGTTGTCGAGTTCTGTTGTGCGTCATTGCAAATTCTTTAACCATTCGGCCACGTACCAGCCGCTATCACATACGCGACTCATCCTAGACCCCTCCTTTTTAATTAGGGTTCCAGTCTGCGATAAACAAGACCCCTCCTGACGCGGTTCTGGTGAGGCTCAAGTCCCTCAAATGTGGCAAGCAGCTTGTATGTTTTCCTGCTTTGCAGTCACACTAGGATGTGGAACTTTGTATGCGTATAGTGCGTATGCCCCTCAGCTTTCTGATCGTCTTCACTTGACGGCGAGTACCATTAGTGCAATTGGCATGACAGGGAACTTTGCGATGTCCTTTTCGGGTCCTTTTGTCGGAATTATTGTTGATAAGGCTGGATTCGCGCTTCCCGTATGCACAAGTATTTTGTGCACGTTCGTGGGGTACCTCATTGTCCTAACATGCTATAATCACGTTATCCAAAATGTGCCCCTTCTTGCATTTGCTTTATTTTTGATTGGAATCGGCTGTACTGCTGCTTTTTCTGCTTCTGTGAAGTGTACAGCCGTGAACTTCCCTCAGATAAGGGGAACGGCGACGGCAACGACTATGTCGGGCTATGGACTCTCCGCATTTGCGTTATCTCTGATTGCGCAGATAACAAACACGTCCAAGAGTAGCTCCGATAATGCTGGTCATATGCTCACTATTCTAGTTTTGGTTCCAACAGCTCTTATGTGTTTTTTCGGTCCTGTGGTGATACGCAGCCAACCGCGAAAGCACCAGAGAGCAGTATCAGAGGAGTATTCTATGGTCTCCGTCCAGTCTGACTCACTCGTTGATCGCGTATCAGAACGTCATGCTCTGGAGAAGGACATCAGCGGTCTAAAGGTCCTTAGGCAACCTATATTCGTGGTCTATTTTTTAATACTGGGCCTCTTGTCCGGTATGGGACAAGCCTATATCTACACTTGTGGATATATCGTGAAGTCTCTTGTAGCCTCCGCACTCAATCCTGGCCAAGAGCTTACGCAGGACCTCGTTTCGCCAATTCAAGCACATCAGGTTGCTGTCCTGTCCCTTGCCAACTGCACGGGTAGATTGATCAATGGAACAATCTCTGATACTTTGAAAACGAAGTTCCAATTAAGCAGGATTTACAGTCTGTTACTTTCATCGGCTCTTTGTGGTGCTGGCATGTTCGTTTGCTCGCGACTTACGGACATTAATTCCCTGTGGATTTCCACAGTCATCATCGGACTTTTCTACGGAACAGTTTTTGGTGCATTCCCGGGCATTATCAGCGATTCATTTGGTGTTAGAAGCCTAAGCTCGAACTGGGGACTTGTTGCTCTTGCACCTATTCCATTCACTTCATTATTATCTGTTAGGATTGGAAAGCTTTATGATGCCAAAGCAAACTCGGCAGGCATGTGCGTCGGACCTGCATGTTTTGCTAGCGCATTTGACTTGCATATCATTCTGTCCATTGTCGTATTCTTTTTAGTGCTCGTTGCCATTAGGATAGAAAAATAGATCGGACAACATTCAGATTTGTAATATTATATATAGGTCATGAAAGCTTGATTCCAAAAGTTGCAGCAGTCTAATTTCACTAAATACATATGTGTATATATCTCCCTAGTGTTGCTTTTGGATCGACCTCATCATCATCACCTGAGATCGTAAGCCCGCACACACCACATCACCCTACCCCACTGTGTGGGCAACCTCGCTCGGCGTACACTTACTTATAACATTGGGTCATAATTCACAAAATGGCTGATTTCGTGACACTTGCGACTTGCAACCTCAACCAATGGGCTCTTGACTTCGACGGTAATCGGGATCGGATTATCGAAAGTATTGTCGTCGCTAAGAAACGAGGCGCTACCTTCCGCACTGGACCTGAGCTTGAAGTCACTGGCTACGGATGTTTAGATCATTTCCTAGAAAATGATACCTTTCTCCATTCTTGGCAAGTCCTCGCAGATATCTTAAAGAATACGGATTGCCACGGCTTGATTATCGATATTGGAATGCCCATTGCATTGAGATCTGTGCGTTACAATTGCCGTGTCATTTGCCATGACGGCAAAATCATCATGATTAGACCCAAGGTCTGGCTTGCTAATGATGGAAATTACCGTGAGATGCGCTACTTCACGCCATGGCCCGAGCGGAGAATGGATAAGTTGCGGTTACCTGATGCCATCGCTAAACTCACTGGTCAGACATGGGTTCCGTTTGGTGACTGTTTACTGACGACCCCGCATGTCCGACTTGGCTTCGAGACTTGTGAAGAAATGTTCACTCCACAGAGCCCGCACATTCAGCAGGCTTTGGATGGAGTTGAGATTTTTACCAACTCCTCCGGTAGTCATCATGAATTGCGAAAGCTCAACCAGCGCCTCAGTTTGATTGTGGAGGCAACAGGGAAATGTGGTGGTGTCTATCTTTATGCGAATCAAATTGGATGCGATGGCGATCGTTTGTACTACGACGGCTCAGCAATGATTGTGGTTAACGGTGACGTCGTTGCCCAAAGCAGTCAATTCTCTCTCAACGAAGTTGAGGTGATTACTGCAAGTGTGAATTTGGAGGACGTCCGTGCATATCGTGCGGCAACGTCATTTGCATTCCAAACACTGAGCAGTCTGCGCTATGCAGAAATTGAATACGAAATTATATTGGAGTCCCGTGGAAAGATAGAGCACCGCTCAAAACCTACCAAGCCTAAGATTCACGATCCATCTGAAGAAGTCGCCTTGGGTCCTGCGTGTTGGCTCTGGGATTATCTTCGACGGTGCCGTGCTTCGGGGTTCTTTTTGCCCCTCAGTGGTGGTGTTGATAGCTGTGCTACCGCCCTTATCGTACATTCTATGTGCCGGATTGTAGTTGAGGCCGCAAAGAACGGCAACAAGCAAGTGATTGAGGACGTTCGTCGGATGACGCAGAAAGAGGCTCCCTGGATTCCAGAAACTCCTCAGGAACTTGGCAATTTGATTTTCACAACTTGTTATATGGGGACGGCAAACTCTTCTAAGGAGACGCGCTCGCGGGCGACACAGCTAGCTAAAGATATTGGGTCATATCATCTTGACATCAATATTGACACAGTAGTTTCTGGCTTTGTTAAGCTCTTATCATCTATATTTGGCAAGGAGCCACAATATGCTATCCATGGAGGAAGTCCTCGAGAGAATTTGTCTCTCCAGAACCTCCAAGCGCGATCCAGAATGGTTTTGGCTTATTCATTGTCAATCTTAGTTCCTTGGTTCCGGAACATCCCTGGTGGTCTATTAGTATTGGGCAGCGCTAATGTCGACGAATCACTTCGTGGCTACCTGACCAAATATGACAATTCCTCGGCAGATATCAACCCCATTGGGAGTATCTCTAAGCTTGATCTATTGCACTTTGTCGACTGGGCCACTTCTGCGTTTGATTTGCCCATATTGCAAGAATTCGTGAATGCGACACCCACGGCAGAGCTCGAGCCTATTACCGAATCCTACGCCCAAAGTGATGAAGTGGATATGGGCTTAACTTATGAAGAACTGGGTGTGTTTGGAAGACTGCGCAAGGTAAACAGACTTGGCCCTTACTCTATGTTTATGCAGCTCAAGAATGAGTGGTCTGAGAAAATGAGTATCGTCGATATCGCCACGAAAGTGAAACGATTCTTCTATTACTATGCCATCAATAGGCACAAGATGACAGTTCTCACCCCAGCTTATCATGCCGAAGCCTACTCTCCTGACGATAACAGATTCGATTTAAGGCCATTCCTTATCAAGCCTTTCCCCTGGGCGTTCCGCTTGATCGATCAGGTTGTTGACGTCGAAAGTGACGATAATTGAGAGTTATCTGTATAAATGATATGTAAATATGTATCAAGATCTGATCTGTCCGAATTTCGGTACTATTTTGATCGGTTTCCCATTACGGCTCCAGAAGTCGTTTACTGCTGCCGCCACTTTCTCAGGAACATCCTCATGAATGAAGTGTCCAGATTCTCTTACCAGCATCAGCTGGAATTTTCCCTGCATCTGGCCTCGAGTCAGACTGGTGTCTAGTCTACCGACTCCGGCTAGTATGAGAAGTCTCGCTGATGGAGATTGCAAGAAGAGCTCATCGAGATTTTCAAACCATTTATCCCAGTTGGATTCAGTTCGGCTAAGTACCAGTTTCCAATCTAAGAGATCAGTTTTCGGATTTTGGACAAGCAATGGCGGAACAGAAATTTTGGCAGACTCCCGATTTCGCAATAGATGGCCACGCTCGACGTGCCACTTTATAGCCTCATCGTAGCTTCGGAAATGCTGAGGCCACATGCTCAGCAATGAATGCATAGAAGACAAGGATTGACGCGCATAGCCCTCGACGGCGTCGACGACAATTAATCCTCGAATATCATAATTTGCTGGCTTCGTCTTGTTGTTAGCAAAGCGGGCCATGATTGTACCACCCATGGAGTGACCTAATAAAAGCAGGCTCACTGGTGTGTCTTGGGGAAGTATGTTCAACAATATCATTTGTAAATCGTTTTCCAGTGTTGCAGGATCCAAATCTGTGATCTGGCCCTCTCCACCTGATGCCAATGAATCTGTATACCCATGATGACGAACATCGAAGGTAATAATGCCCAATTTAGGATTTGCTTCCATTAATTTCTCTGTGAACAAGGCAAATGTATGTGCAGAACTTCCAATTCCGTGGTGGCAGACTAAGTATCCCTCATCGTCTTCTGCTTTTTTCCAATAGACTTTGAACTTAAACCCATGATTCTGAATTTCTGTTTCTTTGAGCCCTTTAAGAGCAACCATGAAAGTGGTAACTGAAGTAGGCGTGGTACCCTTGTCGTCAGTGTAGTGAAGCCGGTCAGCCAGGGTCAGCCAGGTTATGGTAATCTTCGTAACCAAGCGATATTTAATAGGTCATAAGTGTTCATACTACTAATAGCAGCAGCAGCTCTTTATTTCAAAGAGCTGAGATGAGTGTTAAGATCTCTAAACTTTTTCATTTATATCATCACTACATATAGCGGCGGAGTTCCCCGGTCATTGACTTACAGCTTGGTCTTGAACTGGTCTTCAGTAACACCTTTACCCATAGCTGCCGTTGAGGACACACCACCAGTTAAGGTCTTGAGGATATCATCGATGTATTCAGCGCCCGACCATTGCTGGTGCTTCACGACATCAACGTTGTGCTTAATCTCTTGAGCCTGGACATCCTGGCCGTACGCATGCATACCATCCTTGGCAAATCCTTGGGCAAACGCGGCACTGGAAAGCGCATTAGTGTGCAGACCAGCCAAGGTGATGAACTGCCAGACATATCCGAGCTTGGAAAGTCGGTCAATGTACGTGCGCTGGTCACTGGAGCTCATAGCCGTGGTCCAGTTGAAGGAAGGCGAAAGGTTGTAAGCAAGCCATTGCTTCGGGTATGCGGCGTGAACACCATCCGCGAATTCCTTAGCCTGTGCGTAATCAGGAAGCTTAGACTCCATCCAGATCAAATCCACGTAAGGAGCGTAGGCGCGTGCACGGTTAACAGCACACTGGCATCCACCCTGGTAGCGGTAAAAGCCCTCACGAACACGCGGCTTGTCCCAGTCGAAGTAGAGGTCCTTGCCAATCAAGCTCTTGGCGATCTTGCGAGCCTCGTGGTTGGCCGTACCCGAGAGGGGGTGCACCTTGCTCGTGAACTCCTTGATAAGCTTGTCCTTGTTGCTGTAGGCACCGTTCTGAATTTCCTCAACGATCAAGTCGCTGTATCTCTTCAAGCCAGCCTTTTGAACCCACTGCGTCTCAACCTTCTCCAGCTCCTCACTCGTAAGGCCACGAGCTTCAGCCTCGTTCATAACATCGACAAGCGCCGGGAGATCCGGGTTAGTAGTACCAATAACGAAGTAGTGATCGCGGATATCAATCGTTGAAGTAATCAAAGTCGCTGCCTCAGAGTCAGTTCGGGCAACACAGACCAGATCACTACCGAAAGTGTCGGCCGCAGCACGAATAGCGATGAGACGGTTGATGTGCTCCTGAACGGGTACAAGCACCTTACCAGCCATGTGGCCACACTTCTTGGTACCAGGAGCCTGGTCCTCAATGTGAACACCAGCAGCACCGCGCTCAATAAACATCTTAGTGAGCTTGAAAACAGCAGTGAGACCACCGTGACCAGTGTCTGCGTCAGCAATGATAGGACGCAAATAGTCAACGTCAGGAAGACTTCCACGAGCGCTCGGAGGGGCAGAGAGTCTTTGACTACGCTGCTTGCGGTCATGGAACAATTGAGCGAAGAACAGGTGCTCCACCTTGTTAGGGACCGTGTCCATCGGGTAATCAGCCAAATCAGGAGAAGGCTCGTTCGAAGTAGAAGCGGTCGATGAGCACTGCCAACCAGAGACGTAAACAGTGTCCAGATACTTCGCCATCTGCGTCACCTGGACAGGGTCCAGCGCACCGTAGGTGATACTGGAGGTCTGGTTCGCAGCATGGTCTCCCAGCAGCTTGAACAACTTGTCAGCCATCTTGCTCGAAGGGAACTCAATAGGAATGGTGCCTCTCTTAGTGACGATTTGTTCAGCGGTGTAGGCACGCTTGATATCGCGCCAACGCGGCTGGGCCCACCATTTCTTCACGGCAGCAACCTCAGCCTGGTATTCCTGCTCTTCCTTAGCAATATCGATAGGCATTTTTACTCGCTATTTTAATTTAATACTAATTGATGTTATATCGGCCCTTTAAATATGCATGGTGTTCCTCGCACTTACCCTAGATGTGGCACTGTGACTGTATATTCTCCGGAAGTGATTCCACCGAGAAACGCTCCGAGAAATCGGACTTGTGTGGAACAAGAACTAACATCAGGGAAAAGCAGTGAAGCAGTGGTGCTGAAGTCTTGCTTAAAGCTCATCCTTTCAGAAATAAAATTTGTTTATCTATATTTCTTTCTTCAATTTCTGTGAAATTTACAGACATCCAACATGTGTGTCTCAGGGTAAGGGACCCCGCAATAATGACCTTGGACCGAGTTTAGGTCTGATCTAAGCCGGACGCCTCCGGCCGTCATATCGGTCCGGGGTAGTAGACACGCCGCCATTAAATAAATTAGTCACAGACACAGCATCAGCCGATCAAGTCCATCCCTGTGAATCTATAGATTAGTGCATTTCTTTGAATTCCAGTCACAGTGGAAAAATGAAAATATTATGAATCTTTGAATACTAGGAAAAAATTACGATAAAATTTTACTTAGTTCTTATATAGTATCAATTCTCAAGGTAATATTTGTACCGGGTAATTTCGAATTCTTCCATCATTTGTGACTAATTAATTTCCAGAAAATATCATCTGCAGGCAGCATTCCCTCTAGAATTTCCTGCGCCTCTCCCATCCATTCATTTTGTTGGTTATTGCTCGCGTATGTGGAGAGCCGAGAATCACGTGCTTAGAGGGTCCCTGCATTGATGACATACTTCTTGCCAATTATGCGGTCGCTACGTCATTTCACCCCTAACATACTATTTGCGTGGGGAGGGCTGGATTAAGATGGTAGACGTACCACAACCGTCGAGTTTGACTCTGGAGCCTAATCCATTTGAACAATCGTTTGCTTCCAAAGCGGCTAGTCCGAAGCATGACAATGCTACGCCTTCTGGTACAAGCGGTGATCAACAGCAACAGACTGCAGGCATTAACAACACCTACTCGAACCCCCAATTTCATTCTAAGGACAGCAGCGTCAAACAGGTTCCTGGATTTGAGAAAATTGTGACGCCAATGCCATTAGTTCCGGGCAATACGGGACCATTTCCTCCTCCAGTTGGTACAGCCAATATATCCAGTCCTGCACAATGGCTACCGACTCAAGCTGGTTCGTTCACACCATCTATAGTTGGTGTGCCTCAGCAACAATTTGATAACTTCGTACCCCATGGAATGGGGCACAATGTTCATCAGGGGCATCTTACTGGTGGGCCACATATCCCACCACAACAAACGCAGACGCCAAATAATGTCATGCTCCCGGGTCAAATTCCGGGCACCTCAGCTCCCAATGGTTACCCGCGTCACTTCCCTGGAATGCCTATGGAGAGCCCTGGAATGTTCATGGTGCAACCAAAGTACCCATATTCCCCCATGGCCCCGCCGACCACAGGCGCTCATGGCTTGGTTCCATCGCATCAAAGCCCATCACACACAAACGGCAACGCAGTTAGCGGCTATTATGTACCAGGTCGGGATGGACGCCCGGCAAATATCAGCCAAACAGTGACAGCAGAGGGTGACATATCGCAGAATTCATTGGAAACAGGTAGGAAGCGGTCTCGAACACAATTAGATGGCGACCCTGGACATATGGAGCAAAACCAGAAGGGACCCGCTAAGAAACAATCGCGAGATAAAGGGCCTTCGGGTGATGTGTCGGACGATGTCAACCATAATGGACGAATCATGCAAGAGGGCACTGAGGAGGATCGCCGCAAGCAGTTTTTAGAGCGTAATCGCATTGCTGCAGTAAAATGCCGCCAGAGGAAGAAGCAGTGGGTTGATGAGTTAAAGATGAAAGTTGATACCTACAGTCACATTAATGACGAGCTGCGAACCAAAAATGCTAATCATGAGAATGATATATCGCAGTTGATCAATTTCGTTTTGAACTCTCATGCTGTTGACACTTTACCGGAAAACATAGCCGCTATCATAAACTACCACCAGCATTGAGGGCTATTTATCATTTATTATTTAACTTATTTGTTCATATCGCTCTTAGACATTGACTTTTGCAGCGTATACGCTGTCGGGAACTTTCGATTGTGACCACCACTGGATATCGCGCGGTCTCAATTCTTTTTGCGGGGTGACCTCCACGCCATGTCGACCTAGAAAAACCGGGGCCAGTGTAATTATTATTGAGTTCACAACGCCACTCACGAGACAAGTGTCCAGGACAGCCGCACCACCTTCGACCATTAGCGACTGAACACCTCGCCGAGACAATGCCTGGCAAATTTGATGCCAGTTTCGCGTGTTTTGAACACGAATAACATCTCCGTCATACTTACGTATCTTTGCTTCCAGTTCGGCGTCGACGTCGCGATCCACTACGATCCACGGACCTGGATACTGGCCCTTTTCGGCGTTTTTTAATACTTTCCACTCTTTTTCATCAAGGGGAAACTTGAAATTAGAGTCCAGTATGATGGGACGCGGCGAGCTGCAGCCAGGGGCATACCGGCAGTTCAAGCTCGGATCATCGGCAATTACCGTATTTTTGCCCACTAGTATGGCATCATGGTGCTTCCTTAAAAAGTGCGTCATTTTTTTTGTATACATACCACTCAATTGAGTACGCTGGCCCGGCTCTGCTGCAATGCGCGCGTCTAGTGACTGCGCCCATGTTGCAGTGACAAAGACCTTGGGTTGACCTTGTCTGTCGGTCAGTGGAGCTGGCAAATAAGGCTGGAGAAATTTCTCGACACTCTGTGTGTCAATCGACTCCATCGTTAACCAGCGCGCTCTGCTACTGTGTTTACACACAACCTTCAACCTACCTACCCTAGAGATTTACTATGGCGTTGGACCGGGACCGAATATCTCACGAACTAGAGCAGCTTATTCCTCCCGAATTGCTCTCGACTCGAAGTGGATACGGTCCCTCAGACGAGATTCATTATTTACCAATCCAAATTGCGCGAGCGCTCGCAGACGACATTTTCGGCTACGCTAATTGGAAGTGTGAGGTGACGCATCAATCAATTGACTTCTACGAAGAATTTCAGGAAGGTGATTTCACGATTTATTCGTATGAGGTGTCCTGCTGCGTACGAGTAACCTTAATCGACGGGACACATCGCGAGGATGTAGCCGGTGGCCAGTCGCACGGGCGGGTCAGGGAAGAGGCCGAGCGGAATGCGAAAATGACGGCGAAGTCCAACGCGACAAAGAGATGTTTGCGCCAATTCGGTAATTTGCTAGGAAATTGTCTTTATGACAATGAATATGAAGAGTTCCTAAAGTCCTTTCATTGAACCCACATCCCGCGACTGGATCAACAATAAAGCTGCCAGCCCCATTCCTACGCCTTAGATAGTCTGCAGCCTCTTAGCCATATAACCCCCTCCCAGTCATTATCGTGTTTAGAAACCGATTTCGCACTACAAAAATTAGGTCATTGTCCAAAATGATTACAGGCGTCATCTTTGATATGGATGGCACGCTTTGTCTTCCACAAACATATATGTTTAAGGAAATGCGCGACGCACTGGGTATCACGAAAGCTACGGATATCCTGGATCACGTCCACTCGCTCCCTGAGGAAGAACAAGAAATTGCCCAAGAGAAATTAAGAAATATCGAACGACGAGCTATGCTGAAAATGGAGCCTCAGCCTGGGATCACAGAACTTATGGATTATATTGTCCAAAAGCAGTTGAACACAACTATTCTTACCAGGAATTTCCCCATTCCTGTGGACTACCTTCGTCGGAATTATTTGAAGGATTACACAATGCAACCAATTATTACCCGTGAATTTAGACCGCCCAAGCCAGCACCAGATGGGATCTTCCATATTGCCAAGGCATGGGGCCACGAGCCAAAAAATCTCATGATGGTTGGTGACTCTATCGACGATATTCTAGCCGGCCATAATGCTGGTTCGAAAACTGTTCTGCTTCGAAATACCGTTAATGCCCATTTAAGCGACATTCCCGAAACTGATATCGTAATTGACTCATTACCAGAGCTCATTCCCATCTTAGAAAAAGAGCTACCGCTGTGATCTAAATATACATGTACAAAGTGTTCAAGAAATAATCGCCTCCACATTCGTTTGGTACCGGACGCCCTTGAATGGAGGGTTGTGGCTCTTGAACTTTTGAGGTGATATGTTTATCCTTCTCACCTCAGCCGCGCTTGGAACTTTTCCTAACAGGCTATAATGCAACTCTGCATATATGGGCTGCACTACTTCTCCAGCAGCAGTGAGCCCCTGGGCCTTGAGCTGAGCTCTCCAGCCCATTGGCACACTTTTCCCAAGATGATAAAGGCATCGCTGGGGATTGGAGACATCTAGATCGCCTCCTGTGGAACTCAACTCTTTGACGGACCTCGTCCCAGGTGGGAACACAATAAATACAGTAAGATTATCAAGATGTTCAATCTTGACATCAATTGCTGTGCTGAGAGTAATTTCGAAATAGTCCCTCCCTCGAGTGAGATTGGTGGTCAAGGGGCCATTTTCCCGTTCTTTCAGAGTATATCGCGCCACGCAGCTTTTGAGGTCGGGTGGAATCATAGAAAAGGTATAGTTCTGCGATGCACTCGATTCAAGTGCCTTAGTATCGACACAGGGATGGACTTGAATCTGCGAAAGCTTAGCGGGCAATTTCATTTCAACAACAACTTTGGGCTCATCACTTAGCCGTGAGGTCAATCGGATTTCTCCGCGTATATGAAGCAGAATTGGTTTTGATAAACTGCTGCTCTTTCTTAGCCAGCGAACATGCTCAATAATATCCACGAATAACTCTTCCTTTGCGTAAGTCACTTTTGGCCGCCTCCATGAATTCTCCCATGGAACTAACTTATCTGGAACTTGTTGTGGTCCCTGTGGTGCTTTAGTCAGGGGTACAGTGGATCCTGCTGCTGCCGATGTTGAAGTTGCTTGTTGGAATAGTTGTGTTAAAAGCCCATCTTTGCGGAGAAGATGCTCAATTATATTGGGTTCTGTTATACGTGGAATTCCAGTATCAATCATTTCACTGAGCACCAGAACAACATCTGACTTTTTATCCACTACTAGGCGTGGTGACAAAGGGGCTCTAAAAAAGGATTCAAGGACCTCCAGTATTTTACTCATGAGTTCTTCTATCATTAAAGGCGACTCTCCAGCGCCAAAAGGAGCAAATATCAGGAGTTTACCGTATTGCCTCACCATGACGGCTTGACTTGACGATATTTCCACGGGCCCTTTCCAGTCAAATTCGCGTTCCTCAATACCACATTGCTTGATCTTACTTTGCAAATCATGCAAATCAGCCCCATTCACTGGGAAGAGGAGCAAGGGAGTTTTGTTTTCGTAAAAGAATAAGCCATCTATCATATGCTGCTGTAGCTTCGTATGCGTTGTGCGCGTGTGTGGTCTTTGGGTTGCGTATTTATAACCACCCTCCTCCTCTTCCTTTAAAGCTTGACTCATGGCTATGACTAGAAGCTCTACTTAGAGCTGTATCAAGTTTTTAATCCTTAGACTACTTCAATATTTTATAAATATTAGGCCTTTGCAAGCACATCAAATGCACCAGTACCGCCAGAAATCGGTTTACCCATAACAATACGAGCAGACGGTGATTCCAGGGCCTCAGTGTCGCCATTCATGAGGGCCTTGGTAAGGAATTGACACGTGGACTCGAAGCTCATCTTCAAGAATGGCGAGGTGCCAGAGTCAAGACCCTGACGCGAGAAAGGCAAGAAAGTGCCCTCTCGCGTCATCATATCGGCGATGAGATCCAGATGCCGTGCATTTACGCTGATAGCGTAAGTCTTGAACACGTTATCTATTTCATTGACAATGGTCTGACGAGCAGCTTCAACACCGTAAGTGTGCAAAACGGCAGCTACATCATTGGACGTAATGCCATTCACGTCCACGAAATCATCCTCTTGCCACATAGCCTCAAAGTTCACACCTTCGGTGACCATTACACGCCCACTCTTATGTTGGCTCGGGCGCAGACATCTCTCGATGTTCTTGGTCTCTCGCACAACAACCTTGCGACACAGGTCCTCGATCAAGTTGACCATGAGAAGCTTCTTAGAGTTCGCTGGATATTCAAGTTCGAATTCGCACCACTCGCCATTCGCATCGTCAAAGTTGAAACGGGAAACAGTACGATGGAGACCAATGACCGACTTCTGGCGCTCGGTCTCTTGGGTAGTTGTGGCAGCCTTCCCTAATTTGCTCGCCGAACCAGCTGCCTTATCCTCATTTTCTTCGACATCGTCGTACTCGGAATCAGATGTCTCAGACTGAGCATCACTGCTTCGCTCACTCTCAGAGTCAGAATCAGAGTCCTTTTCACCATTGCCCGACGGGCCAAGAGACTCAGCATCATTGTCATAGGCACTAGGATCCTCACCATCGTATGAGGCAGCGGCCTGAGACTCCTTCTTAGCGTCGACGTCTTCGTCATCATCGCTGCTGTCAGATTCCTCAGATCCACTATCATCGCCAAATTTCTCAACATTTTCACCAGACTCGGCATCACCTTCGCCAGATGTCGAAGTCTGTTTACGGCGCTGCTGCGGCACACCTTGAGCCGGAGTTCCTGATTGAACAACCACGCTCTGGTCAATTCTCTTCTGACGGCGTACCTCTTTAGTCACCGCATCCTCGAGCATAGTGAGGAACTTGTTGCTTAAGACTGATTCAACTTCACCCTGAGACACATCATACTCAGACTCGTACTCCTTACGAGTGAACAGGTTAATGCGGACGGTGTAGGCTCTGACATATCTATCAGCGCCATTGAAGCCAGTACGCTCTTGAACGACAATATTGTCAATCAGCTGACTTAAGACAATTCTAGTCACGGCCTTGCAGAATACATCAGCCATGTCATCGGATACCTGATCCGGGATTGGGAGAGCCATCTGCGGTGTCTTGATATTAGCACTCGCAGTCATGATGATCTCACGCATACGAGGGATACCCAGCGTGACATTAGCAGCACCATGTCCGGCAAAATGGAACGTATTAAGAGTCATCTGAGTAGAAGGCTCACCGATACTCTGAGAAGCAACAACGCCAACCTGCTCGCCAGGAGCCACCGTCGATTGCTGGTATTTGAGCTGCATGAGCGAAATGAATCGCTTGCGAAGCTTCTTGTCTTCCTTGTTGGGATACAGCTTGTTAGCCTGTTCTTCCAACTTCTGTTGGAAGACGTCACTCACAGAGCCGATGTAACGAGCCGGATTGTACACAGACACAACTGGATCATACTTGGTGCTCTCAGCGTGCTTAGACAGATGCTTGTTAGCCTTCTTGACATAAGCAGGAGCCTCGTAGTCATCCAGCTCACCCACCTCGCTTTGGCTTGGCATGAGTTTATCCTGAAGAGCTTGTAAGTTACCAGCACAAAAGTCAAACTCCTGAAGATAGCTCTCCTTGGTAGTGTCAATCGCATCACCGCCATACATGAACTGGATCAGTGTGCCATCGCTGTCACGCACAGTGTTGTCGTACTCAACATGAACACCTTCAAGCTGCTTCATCAGGCAACGCTGGAGATATCCACTACGCGAGGTCTTGACGGCAGTGTCGATGAGACCTTCACGGCCTGCCATGCAGTGGAAATAATACTCCTGGGGTTTGATACCGGAGTAAAAACGGCCTGAAATATAACCACCAGCACGCACGTGGGTATCAAATGGTTTGAAAGAAGGCAACGTTTTGCCACTAACCATCACCGGCACACGTCGACCTTCCAACGCCTGTTGTCCAAGACCGCACATGATTTGCGACACATTTACATTGGAACCTTTGGCGCCAGAGAGAGCCATAGCTTGCATGCTATTTCTCGGGAACTTCTTCGCAGTGCCGGCAGGAATACAGGTAGAGACGACCTTTGTGGTCACAGATCCCGCCTTGTTCTGAGTCACTGCATCCAAGATTGCAAGCTTATCATCATCACGAAGGATCTCTTCCAATCTGCGTTTGAACTCCTTGTTGTTGGTCTCTTCACCGGCTGGCATATTCGTAACCTCAAGGGCAGCTTCTCGTCCGACATCCTGAGCAGAAGAGAGAATGTCGCGACGCCATTTGTCACCCTCTTCAGTGAGTCGAAGATCGTCCATACCACATGTAAGAGCATGGTGCATGTTGAACTTTGTGAACAAGCGGCCCAAGACTGAAAGTAGTAATCCAGCCGTATCAGCACCATACACTTCAAATACGGCGTGAACTAAACCATGATCGGCGGCACCGTATTGAGACTTGTCCAAGATACCAATCAAAAGATGACCATCCTTGATGAGAACAGTATTCTCCTCCGAGTGCGCACCCCAATACTCATTCTTTACCTTGTTTGAGCTCTTCAAATTAAGACCAGGACGATCAAGAGGGCATACATTGAGTAGAACAGTGTCAATGACTTGCTTACCAGTCCACAAAGGTTGCGGCTTGAGAATAGCTGGCGACACGAGAAGAACACGATCGCTAGAGAATTTGTGATTTTCAGGTGTCACTGAACCATAGATAAGTTGCTGATATTGTTCTCTCGTATAGAAAGCATCTTTACTAGTCAACCAGATGCCAGCACTGACGTGATCTTGAATCAAACCACGCAGTGGCTTTCCAGAAGTAGGTGTCAAGTATTGGTTATTGGTATTGGCGATAAACATAGCCTCGGCCCGAGCTGCCTCGTTTTGAGGGAAGTGCATATTCATCTCATCACCATCGAAATCAGCATTGTAAGCACCCGTATTAGCGTAGTGCAAACGCAATGTCTTCTCCTTCGGTAGTACCCGAACATGATGGCCCATCATGGAGGCCTTGTGCAAAGTGGGCTGACGGTTCATAAGTACAACATCACGGTTACGAATGTGCCTGAAGACCTTCTTGTTGACACCAGCAATACCAGAACCGCGGCCGGTGCTGGGTGTCATGAGTTGATTAGCAATGGCTGTACGCTGGTCTATTGTCATGTTAGCCAACGAGATCTGCTGACCGCTCTCGTTCTGAACAAGTGTCGCGCCTGGCCAAACATCAGGGCCATTTATGACTGCCTTTCGGAGTTCCTCAAAATTATGAGCAGTGACTGGTTCGGGATATGTTAGCTTCACAGCGAAGACAGGTGGCACACCGATTTCGTTAGTTTCCAGGTTCGGGTCCGGAGAAATGACGGATCTGGCAGCATAGTTGACACGCTTACCCATCATGTTTTTACGGAACAAACCTTCCTTTCGCTCCAGGGTCTGCTTGACACCAGGAAGAGGCAGCGTTCCTGCAGGCTGACTTTGATTCTTCGAACTGTCTATGAGACCATTGTAGTCATTCTGAAGCTGAATGAACTGATTGACCATTTGGGTGAGCGCAAGCTTGCGTTCCGAGTCAGTCGCGGCCTTGTCCATTTGTAAAAGAACCAAAGCATCCTTGGCGTCCATGATTCTTGTTGACGTTTGTAAGATCTTCTGCAACAATTCTGTCATCGGGTTCATGTGAATATCATCGCCGAGTTCACTGGGAAGGCGGAAGCGCGTAGGCGGAACTGCAATATAGTTGGCAAAAAACATATCAGCCGATAAGTACTTGTTATTCGGCTTCGAATTGAACATGACATTGCACAAACGCTGTTCATTGCGGAAAACAAAGCGTAAGGTACTGCAAACTTCGATGCTATTCATGAAACGATTACCATGTTGACTCTTGAGACGCAGTTCCATGGGTGCCAAAGGCTCTTCGACGGAATCAGCCCTTCTATTAATACGTGACTGCTCCTCAGAGTTGCTCATTACGGCAGGACGTTCCATACCTTTAGCCTTGTTATGCTTCAGCTGCTTGTCACTGAGGCCAGTCTCGAAAATCTTAGTGAGACCATCCTTGCGGAAACGGGGTGAGTACATACCACAGTTTTCGCAGCGCAACCGAGATAGAAGACGAGTCTGGAGATCCTTAACAACGGCTTTACGCTCTTCATTGATTGTCGGGGTCGAAATACCCTTCGCGGTAGATTTTCCTGAGGCTATCGCTTGTTCGATTTTTTGGTTGACGAACTTCTCCCGCGCAGCTCTCACATCTTCTTTGGCTTTCTCAGCAGCCTTGTCCGCGCTACCAATGTCATCCTCGGCCTCATCGCCTACGTTATCCGCCATCTCGACGTCGCCCTCGTTGTCAACATGAGCAAAGGTAGTGACATCTTCAACTTGCGACGCTTCCAAGATTAGGCCATGTTGCAAAAGCCTCAGCTTGCACTCAAACAGATGTCTCGGAGTTGCGCCCATTCGGAAATGAAAGCAATATAGACAGGACGATCGCAGAAGCGCATACATCTGTGCGAAGAACATAGGATTATAGGCGGGGACCGGCAGATGGATATGGCCTACATGACCCATGCAGCGCTTTTCATCCAGGCCACATGTGGCGCAAAGGTTCCGAGAAAATGCACCAAGAGCTAAATCATACAAACCACCCGCCACAGGATGACCTAAGTTGTCGAAAACTTCGGGGCTGAAAATTTGTTTCACAGACAATTGTTTGATTTCTGTACCCAGTAGAAAATTGAAGTCAACAGACTCAATTTTAGACCCAACAGGTACAGCGATGTCCATTGTCGATTTCCCACAGGTCAATCCTGAAAATTTTGGGTGAGTGTGAAATTTGGGTCAGGAACCCAGATCAGGTCAGGGAGAAAAAAATTGAGTAAGCAGCAGGTGGGGGGTCGTGGTGGTCAACAGTAAACAATAAACGCCGAGCATAAAATTGAGTTCATCATGTTTCCAATTCTTTCATCTGAAGATTCCTATAAAGTAACTATAACTAGACTATAAGACGAAAAATTCTGGAATACAGAGTGCTCTCCGAGCAGTAATTCTAGTGTCGATAAACCGTGTTCATTTGGGAATGTAAAAAATATGCAGATATATGCTAGAACGGGAATTGTAGATCATAATAAGTCAGTGCAGCTTCGCTAGTCTCGAAATTTTATTGTGACCATTCATAGATAGGCATTTTGTGATCATAATTGTGACGAATCCTTGGCCCACGTGATAAAGCTACATATACATCTACAATTTACGCCAGCACAGCTTGTCGCTTGTGAGAAGCACACAACACGGGATGAGAACTTTGGGGGATTTGCGAATAGCTCTTAGCCGGCGATGCTATTCAGTCCAGCGAAACGCGGAGCCGACGGCCCCAAGTGGTCTCCCTCTACGTCGGATCCTAGAACCCACTTTCCCGCTACCCTTGAGGGAATCGATTTCCCAGTGGAGGAGAAGAAAACAACTGCGAGAAGCTGAAGCTGACTTGTTCGCATGTGTCGGACTCAGACCTGGATCTGCTGAGACACCCTATAGAGCTTCCTCTCTAGATGTGCCTGTGAAGGTCCCTAATAATACAGTCAAAACCAAAGACCCGCTATACATGAACGAGCTCGAAATTGAGAACTCGGCCGTGTTGGATTCTAACAAAAAAAGACATGTTGTTTTGGTTCATGGATATGGAGCTGCCAAGGGCTTCTTCTACAGGAATTTCAAAATGCTAGCAAATTTTGGTACTTTGCATGCTCTAGACTGGCTCGGATATGGTCTAAGCACACGAGCTCATGTTAATCTGCCTAGGTTTAAAAAACGGAAAGACGGTGTATTATATGCAGAGGACTGGTTTGTATCTGCCTTGGAAAGTTGGCGTCAAAAACGTGGCATTGAGAAATTCGTGCTTGTTGCACATTCATTAGGCGCGCCAGTGTCGTGTACATATGCCAAAAAGTATCCTCATCGTGTTGAAAAAATCGTTTTTGTTTCCCCAGCGTCTGTCAATCGTACACCACAGTCCATACCACCGGAGGAGTTGTATGACGAACAATCACCAGTTAAGCCAGCACCCGTGTCAGGTAAGACATTAAATGTACCCTCCTGGTTCCGTTGGCTATGGGAGCAACATTGCAGCCCTTTTTTCTTAGTGCGTGCATTGGGTCCATGGGGACCTAAAATCACTTCTGGTTGGACATCACGTCGTTTTAGATCACTGCCGCATAAAGACCAGCAGGCGTTGCAGTCTTACTCTTACAGTATGTTCAATGCGAAGGGATCTGGTGAATACATGCTCAATTACTTCCTCTCTGCTGGAAGTTCTAGTCGTTGGCCACTTGCTGAGCGCCTTGAAGGACTCAAGTGCCCGAGTTTATGGCTATATGGAGATAAGGATTGGATGGACGTTAACGGTGGCCTGGAGGCCGTCGAGAGACTGCGACAAATGGGTGTCACCGCTGATTTGAAATTGGTAGATAACAGTGGACACCACCTTTACTTGGACAATGTAAACGCTTTCAACGGATACCTTCATGCGTTTCTAGGCCGAAGCTCCACGTAAAATTTTTTTCTTATATATTTTCCTTAAATAATGATGATTTCACGCGCTCTTGAATGCTTCTGCGATACCATCTTTATACTCCTGAGCAATCTTCTTACGCTGGACCTTCTGGGCACTCGTAACAAAACCATTCTGTGGCGTCCATTCCTCATCAGAGATAGTAATGCCAGCAATCCATTCAACAGGACGCAGCTTATTCTCAATAGCTGTATCCTGTAATGATTTAATGACTGCTTGCACGACCTTCTTATCATGCATCATCGTATCTGTATATTCGATGCCCAGTTCCTTAGCCAATGTCTTGAAGCCCTGCTCTAAGGGAACAACCACGGCAACCGGCTTAGCATGCTCACTATCAGCAAAAACACAAATGTTTGAAACATACTTGTTGGACCGATACAACGCCTCCAAACGCTCAACGGCAACATATTCTCCGTTAAGAGTCTTGACAAGGTTCTTTTTACGATCAATTACCTTGAGCTTGCCGTCCTTAGTGAATTCACAGACATCACCACTCATGAACCATCCATCATCTGTATATGCGTCCTTCGTTTCCTTCTCATTCTTCCAGTACCCAGGACTGAGGGCCGGACCCTTCACCCAGAATTCGCCTTGGTTATTCTTTGCGAAGTAGCCTGCGTCCGCCACATCTACCAACTTCACAGTAATTGCGGGCACAATTTCTCCTGTGGTGTCCATGTCAACCAAATCGGGTTGCATGAGGGCGCACATAGCATTGGTCTCCGTGAGACCATAACCCATAATGAGAGGAGCGATCAAAGTGTTGATGAACTCCCGAGTGGAGATAGACACAGGTGCACCTCCATTCATCACATATCTCAATCGCCCACCGGTAGCTTCCTTGATGTTCTTGAAGATTACAGAATCCAGAAGTGGTACCGGCAAGTGGAGTGATTTCAACGTAGACTTGAGTTTGTATGCACCCCAGAAAACTTTCTGAACAAGTGAAGGGGCAGAGCCGACTTTGTGCGAGATTCCCTTCTTAATGGCCTCAAACACAGCAGGGACACCAATAATAATTGTAGGCCTCAGCTCACGCATGTCGCCAAGACTATTACGCATATTCACATCACTGATTGTCTTTGGGTTACCGTATCCAATAGCAGTACCCCAAACAAAACTGATAAGCTCAGCCGTGAACTCAAGGATATGGGCCAACGGAAGGATTGCCAAAAAGACATCGCCATCGTGCACGAACTTGTTTGGCACATTGCCATTTGCACCCGAGACACCCGCAAGCACAGTACTGTGTAACAGAACAACTCCCTTCGGAGGACCAGTAGAGCCCGAAGTGTACATAATGCAGCAAATGTCGTCAGGCTTAGGCTCGTGAAACTCGACAGCTTCACCTTCACCCAGTTTGAGGAATTCACTGAATGAGTACACTTCAATGCCACCATTTTTGGTCTTGATGTCCTCTAGTGATGATAAAAGCTCATCAGAGAGTTCACCTTCAGAATCGCGATATACCACAACCTTGATACTCGGCGCATGTTCTAACACTTCCGCCAAGTTGGGGATGTTGTCCTTATCCAGAAGAATGCCGCGGGTTTCCGTCTGGTTAATAGACTCACGAAGACCTTCAATGCCTAGAGTATCGTAAGCGGTAACCATCGGAATATTCTGCGTGGTCAAAGCAGTGGCAACTTGCATCCATTCCCGACAAGTCTTGGCATAGATATGAAATTTGTCCTCACCAGGCTTCAATCCAGCTTTAATCAATGAAGAACTGAGGGTCTTCCGAGTTTCCTGGAATTCGCCGAAAGTCTGCCAGTCATAATGGCCGAGTTCGTAGTACTGCCAATCCTTCTTGACTTTCTTGTCCTCGCCATTAATCTTTTTCGTGACTTCTTTCGTTTCCACGTGGAGCTTTATGAACTCACGCTGACCCACAAACGGAAGTTTCTCAAATTTCTTACAACCATAATTCACAAGGTCATTGATAGTGCTAACATTCTTGACGCCGAATGGAGCCTTGATAGGGGCATCTGGAGCCAAATAACTCCGATACTCGGGACTCTCACTCTCCTTAGCTGCAGGGGCAACTTGAACAATGTATTTAGCCATTGGTGATGGTAGAGTCAACTAACGTTGATGTCAATTCAGAATATATATATGGATAGGGTTACCTGACCTTGTTGGGGTGAGATCAACGGGAAAAACACGCCTGCGCTGTTGTGGGTGGGGATATCTTTTGCTATCGGGTACCCGCACTAAATTCATTAGTAATATTTTATATCGACCTGACACATCCTAATCTACGTGACGACCTACGGTTATGGGAGAGTCCTTCGCAGCTAGTGGGATACCCTTAACTGGGTGTATACAAACACACTTGAGCCTGAAAACCACGGCGTGTTCCTTAGTTTGTCCATGTTTGGCTCGTCAGGCTCAGCCTTTGGACAGTCTCAACAAAACCCCTCTCCATTTGGTGGGCAAGCCGGTGGTACGAGCGGAAATAACGCGTTCGGATTCGGTACGCAAAATTCTGGCGTCCAGAATTCTGGCAGCCAAAATACCTTTGGTGGATTCGGTGCAAAGCCAAGCACGCCGTCCGCGGGTGGTCTCTTTGGATCAACAAACCAACAAAGCTCTAGTGGTCTTTTTGGTCAGTCAAATAATCAAGGAACCTCATCAAATGGACTTTTTGGAAATAACAACAACACTGCCGCAAAACCACCTACGTCTGGTCTTTTTAGCAGCACGAACAATAATACTTCAGGTGGTCTATTTGGAAACTCAAATCAAAATAATAGTACTGCCAGTGGAGGTGGACTTTTTGGTAACTCGAATAATAAGGCACCTACGGCAAATGGTGGCCTATTTGGAAGCAATACAAATCCTGCCACCAATACTTCCAGTGGTGGTCTTCTGAGCAATACCAGCAACTCTAACTCAAAACCTGGTGGAGGCGGGCTCTTTGGAAATACTAGCACCAATACTGGCACTGGTGGCTCCAGTGGCCTGTTCGGTAACACAAATACCACGAACTCTAACACGGGCGGCGGCCTTTTTGGCAGCTCCAGTATTAACAATCCCGGCACTACAGGCAGCGGAGGTGGTTTATTTGGCCAGCAACCACAGGCACCTCCTCAAAAAAGCTTGTTTGGCAACACTACTGGCGGATCTGCTGGAAGCGGTCTATTTGGTAGCGCAAACACAAGTACCAATCCCGTTCCAAGTTCCTCTTCTCTTTCAAGTCAAGCAAACCAGCAACAACAGAGTCAACCCTCACAACAGGGGCTTGTGGCAACTGTTGACCAAGCTTCCTACACACTCCAAGGCGTCACCCCCACACCCAAGCTCTATACGTCGCTATCTGTTCCAGTTGCTAAGAGATCAGCCCAGGATCGGGATGTTTATAACAGGGAAACGAAACCCCCCGTGGCGAGGAGTCGTATTGCCAGTGTACGTGGATTACAGAACTCGAGCTGGAAAAGCTCTTTGAAACCTGGAACTCCTACTGATCTTCCTGTTTCTCTGGCTCCATCACAAAGAGATAATGCAAATAGATTGGTTTCCAATGCGACACATGCTACGATCAACAACGAGCCTCGCAAGTGGATAAATTCTTACGAAGCATTCATACGAGACCGGCCAACCACTTTAGTGATCGATCATAAAGCTCAGGCAAAATCGAAGCATCTGCTTCTTCCGTCCTCGTCGGCACCGGTAGCTACCGCGCCTCCAGTGACTACGCCTTTACCGGCGACTAGACCAAGCCGTATCATTGATACCGTTCAACAGGATAGTGAACCATCCATGAGTAATGACGCAGGTGACCTTGCTGATCCTGATGTTAGTTTGTTTCATCGTCAGGCCAATAATATGACTGTTGTACAGGTGGATCCGAAAGCCATTGAACAGGGCTATTATGTGTACCCTCGGCTTGAAGTTTTAGCATCTATGTCGAAGAGCCAATTGACGTCTGTCAGCAATCTGGTTATCGGTCGTGAGAATTACGGGCAGATCGAATATCCTGAGCCAGTTGATCTTTCCCTTCTTGGCAACTTGGGTGATATTCTTGGAAAACTTGTCATATTTGAGGCGGGGATTGTATGTGTGTATCCCGACCAAGGGCGAAAAGCACCTCGTGGACGCGAATTAAATTTGCCCGCTACAGTATCGATCGAAAACGCGTGGCCTAAAGACGCTGAAACACATGCTATTATTACCAACATGGAAGATAAGCGGATGACGAAGCATATTAGTAGACTGCGAAAGCTTTGTGAAGAACGCGGTGCCGAGTTCGTCACTTTCATGAAAGGAGTGTGGGTTTTCAGAGTGCCACATTTCTCTACTTGGGGACTCCCTGTCGATGATATGATTGTTGATGACAATGAAGTAGATGAAGAAGGGGGTGATAACATGGAGGAGGATTCTCCAGCGGAGTTGCCCGTAGTCGAGGATCCCGTTGTCCCCCAGGTTGCCTCCTCTCCTATTTTGGGTGCTCTCGATGAGAAATCTAAAGTCCCTGATATCGGAGATGGAATCGATTTTTTTGGCGGTGATCATCCACAGACATGGTTAGAACAATTAAGCCATGCTGCCTCAGGAATTTTGCTGGCTAAAGCTCAGTCCCTTGTGGCGGCCTCTAAAGCGACTGACAAGTTGGATCTAGGTGATATCCTCATGCCTACATCTCCTAAGTACAAAGAGTCTCTTGAAAATGACGACTCAAAAGACAAGCCAGCGAATAAGATCAGAGAATCTCCTATTAACATTGCCCAGGCAGTTGCTGTCATTAATGAATTGCGTCCCAGGCTAAAGGTGACTTCGAGACCGGGTAACGATCTCCCTTTGCTTCGCAGCATTGTAGATTTCACAAGTCTCTCTCTCCTTTACCCGTCCAAGAAACCACTTTGGCAGCTTCTCAGCATTTTATACGAGGCTCCAAAGGCTTCCGTAGCGAGTAAGCTGTCTTCTTGGTTTGATGAGACAGTCAAAGGAGTTGAAATTGGTGCCCAAGGGGACTCGCTGGAAAAAACTTGGAAGCTCCTAGGTAAGCATGAAGTTGCGAAAGCCTATTCCCAGGCTTCGGATTCCGATAGCCCACACCTGGCTATGCTTGTATCCATGTTAGCTGAAAAAGAAACTCGCCGGGTTGCGAACTTAAACGCACAACAGCAACTGAGTGACTGGAAAGCTACTGGATTCACTAGTAGTATTCCGGTTTCAGTGAGACGTATTTGGGAACTGGCTGCTGGAAAGCTTCCCAGCGGCACTGGACTCAAGTGGGAACAGTGGCTCGGTATCCATCTCTGGTATATGGACACGGATTCCATTGAGTCTGCGGTGAGGGCACTACCCAGTAATCTTTCCACAAACCGCGATCCGGCATTGGCATTCTTACAGTTCTATTCAGGATCCAAACAACTGCGAACAGCGCTTGGTGAGTTTGATTTGTTAGAATCGTTCCTATGTCTGCAGGCATTGTTTCAAATTGCTCCCGAGACAGTCCAAGCGGATCGGAAATGCTACGACAGTGTTTGCCTCAGACTATCAGAGGAGCTCCAGCAAAGCAATGATCTTATCAGCGCAGTATTCGTTGCTTTGCACGTAACTGATTCCAAGTCAGCCCTCAATATGGTGCGCAAAATCCTCTGTGAGGTCCCCAGCACAATTGAGCTTCCCTCAGAATTTGCAGTTCAAGATGCTATTGTGCATGAAGCTCGTGCCTTTCAGGATGCCAAAAAGGGAGAATATCGAGCCCAGTGTGACCACCTTGTGCGAGCAGGTATGTACAAAGAGGCACACAAGGTCTTGCTTGCTGAGGTTGGACCAAATGCAGTTTTATCAGACCAAATGGCGCAAATTAAGGATACTCTTCTTTTGCTGGACGAGCACCGTGCCGAAATTCCCAGCTGGGACAATGGCGGTGGTGCTTATCTGAAGTATGCTGAACTTACCACGGCAGGTGCTACCCCTGATAACTATTCAGTTATCTATCTATGCAATGCTTGCCGATACATTGAGACACCAACTTTGGAAAGCCGTGAGGCCGTTTCGCGTATATCCGAGTGGGTAGCTAGCACCCCATACGCTATGAAAAACATCCAACCTGAAACTATACTCGGCATGAAATTCGCACCGAGTCAGGCACGGATAGAGACTTTGGATCAGGCAGCTCACCTGCTATTTTAAATCCATTCACTGGTATATTTTGTAAAATTACACTTTACTCGAATTCCAGATATTAATAGATATATATATATACGTTGCTTTATATTTTGGTGGTAGCTTACTGCTGATCGGGCATCTCGGCATCACCACCCTCAGCCTCAGTCTTGGCTTGGGCAGCCTCGCGCGCGGCCTTGTCAGCCTGGAGCTTCTCGGCCATCTTCTGCTGCTGCTCAGCCTCCTTCTTGGCGAGCTTGGCCTGGCGCTCCTCCTCAAACTTGCTAGCCTGGCGACCCTTGATGAGGTTACCAATGCTAGCCAGCTCTTCGTACTTGGCAACGTATTGACCCTTGGTGGCATCCTCACCATCGCCGTAGAGCCACTCCTCGGAGGCCTCAGCGAGCTCAAGCAAACGCGCCTTCTCATCGCCCTGGGCGAACTCGGCAAGCGGGCCATCAAGCTTATCGCGGATGTCGTAGATATACTCCTCGAGAGCATTCTTACGGTCCTCAGTGTCAGCAACCAACTTGTCCTCAGCGGCCATCTGAGTCTCCTTCTCGAAGAGAGCCTCGCGCTCCTTCACAGAGAGCTGGGCGGGCTCGTGCTCAACAATGAGATCAGCACCCTTCACCCACTTCTTAACGAGCTTCGTCTGGGGCTCCTCGCCCTCACCGCCCTCGACGGTCTCCTCAACCTCCTTCTCAACGGAGGTGTAAGCAGCCTCGACAACATAAAGGCCAGACGGGTCCTGACGGAGCTTCAGCTTCACAGCCGACGGCTCACCATTATCAGCAGGCTTCACACCCTTGATGTGCCAGACACCAATCTGCGGCGAGATGCCCTTGTCCAGCGAGCTGGCATCAGTGTACTCAGCGGAAATCGAGAAGTCACTGGAACGGAAGAGGGTAACAACCTTCGTACTCGGGAACGCAGAGCCCTTAGGGAAAACCTCGAGGCTGTCAGTATCCTCGTCACCCGTCTTCTCCCAACGGAAGGTGACAGAGTGGGTGTTATAGTCCTCGAACTTGAAGGGGCGCACACGAACGGTGGGCGAGTGCATGGCACACACGAACGTGGCACCACGGGCAACGGCCTCATCCTGGTTCATAGTGTAGGAGAGGGACTTGCCGCCGAAGGCAGCGCTGATAGCCTCCTTAATCGAGGGAACACGCGTGCAGCCACCAATGACCTCCACAGCATCAAGATCAGAGGCCTTGACGCCGGCGTTCTCGAGCGCGCGGGTGACAGGGCCAGGAATGTTCTTAAGAGCGGCAGTGAGGTACTCTTCGAGCTCGTCACGCTGCATGGACGCGGAGACATCGATGTCGTTCATCAGACTCTCCACGTTGAACATAGCGCTGGTGTTTGCACTCAAGATCTTCTTGAGCTTCTCACTCTGCTGGAGCACGCGGCCCCAAGCCTTGGGGTTCGTGGTGACATCAATCTTGTACTTGTCCTCGAAGATCTTCGCAAAGTGCTTCGAGATGGCAAAGTCGATATCACGGCCACCGAAGTCCTTGTTAGTCTCGGTGGCAAGCACACGTCCCTCACCCTTCTTGAGGTTGACAATAGAAACGGTGAAGTCAGAGTAGCCAATGTCGACAATAGCCACAGTCTTGAAAGAATCCTCGGGAAGGTCGGTGCGGAACACACCGTGGCCGACCGCAGCAGCGCTGACATCGTTGATGATGCGAACCGGGTTGAGACCAGCAATCACCGCGGCATCAGCAACAGCGCGGCGCTGAGCATCCACGAAGTAGGCCGGGACGGCAATGACAACGTCATTGATGTTGCCCTTGGTGTCCGTGAGCAAAGTGGACTTCAACTTGTCGAAGAACATAGCCGAGAGCTGCGTGTAGGTGAACTCAGTCTGCTCGTTGAGGTAACGAACGTTTACACCAGCCGAGCCGTTAACCGGCACAATCTTAGCGCCGTTGTAAGCAGCCTCGACCTCCAAGGCAGGGTCCTCACCCTTGCGGCCAACAAGACGCTTCAAAGAACTCACCGTGTTCTTAATGTTAGAGGTTTCCTGCGACTTCGCAGCCTCGCCAAGGAAACGGCTGCGGGAGCCGAAGGCGACGAGGGACGGGGTAGCACGGTTAGAAACCTCATTGACAACCACGTCAATACCACGGTTGCGGGCAACACCCAAAACGGTTTTGCCGGAACCGAAGTCAATACCAACAGGGACACTAACGCTCATTTTATTTGGCTCACCTGTATGAAATTTTTGTGTTGATATATATTGGGTGAAAACCCTGTATGTGGGCAGTCCCACCACCCTTTACACGTGATACAACGAAGATTCTTGAGTGTTCCACCACATTCGAACAGCAGTCCTGTTAGGATGGGTTATACAGGCATGTCAATCCCCTCTATGAATCAGAAATCTGATAATTCGTTTTATATATGTATTCCGTAAAACTTCGGGTTTTCGGAGATTCTTGGTCTCGTGGGCATCGGTTCCACATCGCCGGTAGGGGTTCGTAATTAGTCGAGTCAAGTAGGGGATTCCCACACATATGTCTGAAATTAAAGTATACGGTGCCGACTGGTGTGGCGACTGCCGTCGCGCCAAGGCTGTATTAAATGAACAAAACGTCTCCTTCGAGTACATTGACCTCGTTGCACACCCGGAAAAAAAGGCAGTGGCTCAGGAAATTAGCGGCCGGTCGAAAATCCCCGTAATTGTGTTTCCGGATGGCAGCTTTCTCTCTGAGCCTGCGAACGAAGAGATAATTCGTAAACTTTAGGGAAATTATAGTAACAATCATAATAATCATAATAATGCCTATGTCCATGCTTATTTCGAACTCTTGAGCAACCGTGTTTTCCGTTTGCTCAGCGCGACCGACTCGCGTACATTGAAGCCGCCCTTCAGGAATTCTTGGATCTCCTCCAAGCTGAGACCAGCAGTCTCCGGGTAGAAGAAGATAACAAGAATCCAGCCCACGAAGCACACTCCTGCGTAGAATCCAAAGGTACCTGTCGGCGTGATATTGTCCAACATAGTGAGGAAAGTGGCCGAAATGATGAGCGAACCACCCCAGTTCATTGCCGTGGAGAAGGAGGTGCCAACGCCACGAACTTGCAAGGGCAGCATCTCTGCTTGCTGCCACGGGATGTTACCAATGCCCGCACCATAAGACATAGCAAAAACGAAGATGAAAACGATGATAATGATCGACCAGGTATTGGACGTGGTTTCTGTGGAGACGCCACCACCATTGGGATCATAATCCACGTATTGGAAAGCAATAGAGCACATAACGAGACCAACAACCATTCCCCACATAGTGCCCACCAAGATGGCTCTACGGCCCAAATGATCAATTACCACGAATGCAACACACGTGAATACAAAGTTAGTCGCCGCAATAATGATCGATACCGCAGTTGGATTGCTGAAACCAACGCTCTGGAACATGGTGCCTGAATAGTACAGCAGAGAGTTCCAGCCGCTAAATTGTTGGAGTGCCTGCAATATAACAATGATGCACAGACCTCGGAAGTTTTGCGGACGCACAAACAGCTCGCGCAAATTGTGTTCGTAGGAAATGATACCCGACCGGATCTTGGTCATATAAGGAACGTCGTCAGTGCTCGTGAATGCTCTAATGGGAACATCGGACGAGATCTCACTAATTTTCGCCGAGACCTGCTCGTCGGTGGGATTAGCATAGATTCTTCGCAACACACTCTTGGACTCCTCAGTACGACCCCGCGAAACAAGGTACCGTGGCGTTTCAGGCATAAACACGAAAAGGCACATCTGCAACACACAAGGGATTAGAGATAATCCAACTTCAATTCGCCAGCCTTGGTCGACGTCAGTGACTCCATAACCAATAGCATAGGCCACCAGTTGTCCGAATGTTAGTAACAGCACATACATGGTCACAAGCCGTCCTCTGTACTTAGTGGGCGCCATCTCGCTGAGATACATAGGCGCAACCAAACTGGTAATACCAATGCCACATCCCATAACAAATCGACCACCGATCATCATCCACAAAGTGTGAGCACCTGTTTGCAAGCCCGCACCAAGAATGAACAGGGGGTTGGCCAGCGTAATAACCCATTTACGGCCAAAAGCATCTGTCAAACCACCAGCAAAGAATGCGGTGACCAATGCACCTAACGACGTTGCTGATGTGATCAATTCCTTGTTCTTAGAGGAGAGTTCGGCGTGGATATCTGATTCCTTCATGATTACGAGAGCGCTCGAAATATAACCAGTATCATAGCCAGACATAAAGCCGCAAAAAGATGTGAGAATAGCCACAAAGAAAATGAGAGCCGTCGGAGGGAGCGCATCTATAGAATGGTTGATTGCTGAATCCTCGGCGGCACTGTCGTTAAAGTCGTAGTTGTTGTCAAAATTCGCGCTAGAACTCGAGCCGAATATAGATTCACCAGACGGAGTTCCGATCTTGGTTGGTGGCGGGGTTTCAGAGGACATATCGTTTCCTTCGGTGACTTGACCAGTATTCGAGTTGTTCCGCGATAGTCCAACACGTCTTAGTCCTTGGCCAAGAGATTTGAAATTGCGCAAGCCTCCAGCCGGTTTAGGAGGTGCTTCCACTTGCGACATAATTTTTTTTCTCGGAAAAAAAATAAATTATGCAGGTGCACAAAATTCAGGTACAGTCAATATGTTGTAAGGGTGCGTGTTAATTTTGGTGGAGGGGGATTGCAGAATATGGCTAAAGGGGCGGAGACGCGTTGGGGCACGGCCCACTCTACCGACGAATGTCTAGATGCGCATTTACTCCATGTCAGGGCTGGGGTTATACAATCAGACTATATCGAAATCGTACAATCTAAGCGATCTAAGCGCCCAGCTAAGAGTCATGGTATATTGTTATTATATATATATATGTAGCCGCCCGCAACGGGAGTTTTACACATCACGCATCTATTCTACTGGTAGGAGATCAACGTTATCACAATTCAACGCATCAGAGAACCATAAAAAAAATTCAAACATGCACGTCCCTAAAGATTTTGAGATTTCCAGCAAGGAAGATCTTCATGAAATAATAGAGTCGGCCCCATTGGCCCAATTAGTAACGTACTCGGAGAATGGCTTATCTGCCACACCTGTACCTGTTTTCTTGAATAAAGAAGAGGGTGAGTATGGCACTATTTACGGCCATTTGGCCAGAAAAAATAAGCAGATCAAGGACACTCCTATTGGGGATGCGATGTTGATATTCCAGGGTCCCAATGGCTACATTAGTCCTAGCTGGACGCAGACAAAGAAAGACACTGGTAAGATGGTCCCTACATGGAACTATACTGCTGTTCACGCTTTTGGGCCCGTGGAATACTTCACTGATAAGAAAAGACTTTACGAGGTGGTTGATTTGCTAACGCAGCGCTTTGAACCCGAATTTTCAGACTGGGAAGTGAGCGATGCTCCGAAACTGTACACTGAACTGATGCTTTCTGCTATCACCGGGTTCCGGATCCCCATTGTGAGATTCGAGGCCTCTAAGAAGCTCAGCCAGAACAAATCTGCTGCTGATCAAAATGGCTTGTTGAGCTCAATGAAGAGTAGCGATATTCGGGATATAATGGAGAAAGAGCTCACGAAATAAGCAGAACAAAGTGGCGGTTTTCTCTAAGAAACGAATAATTAAGGGGAAAATTATAATGTACTATTAAATTTAAAAGCATCTAAAGATCAAAAGCACGTAAATTATCTACCTGTGGACCATGGAGAGACTACGCCGACAGAAATACCCTCCGCCCTTGTCTGACCTCTTACTGCGGCATCAGTATGCAGTCGTCTGGCGCCAATGCCGTCCGTCTGTGGGCGGGCACGAATGCACTTGAGAACTTGGGGAAACTCAAGATATTAATAATTGGTGCTGGTGGTCTTGGCTGTGAAATTCTGAAGAATCTTGCTTCCTGTGGCTTCAAAGACCTACATATAATTGATATGGATGTTATCGAAATGACAAATTTGAATCGACAATTCCTTTTCCGACAAGAAGATATTGGTAAGTTTAAGGCTGATGTGGCTGCCGAAATTGTGTGTCGAAATTACTTAACGCCGGTTAAGAGCCATGTTAATTATATTCAAAACATGCCTGACTCCTTCTATCAAGGTTTTCATATAGTGGTGTGTGGTCTTGACAATGTAGAAGCACGGAGATGGATCAATGCAAAAATCGTTCAATTATGCTACGCTGACCCCAATCCGTCCGGACTCAGACCATTAATCGACGGTGGGTCAGAAGGATTCCGGGGCCAGTGCCGTGTGATTTTACCTGGAATAACACCATGTTACGAGTGCATGCTGAGTCTCATTGTTGGAGACTCAGCCTCTAATTATCCTTTGTGTACAATTGCATCAATTCCCCGGCTTCCTGAGCATTGCATTCAGTGGGCTTCAATAGTAAGATGGCCCCAAATTTTTGGGTCGCAAATCACCCCCGACTTTGAGAATGCAGACCATATGCATTGGCTCTATGAAACCGCAAGTAAGAGAGCGTCACAATTTAACATAGAAGGGGTTACGTTGGAATTGGTCTATGGCGTGCTGAAGAGAATTATTCCCGCAGTTGCATCTACAAATGCCGTTATCGCTGCGTCTTGTTCACTGGAGGTACTCAAGCTATCCACAGGGACATACGATCCCATTAACAATTATTTGATGTACGCTGGGGATGTGGGGATATTCAGCTCGGTCTTCAAATTCGAAAAGCGTGATGATTGCCCCGTCTGTGGTAATCAGTCAATATTGGTGCGAACACAGGGTCGACAAACTTTGCGAGAGTTTTTAAAAGAAGTCATGACTATGCATAAGCTAGGAAATGTGGCTAACAACAACATCTTGCCCTCAGCGAGCATGGTGGGAGGCTCTGCATTGTACATTGCCAAACCACAGAGCCTAGAATTACAAACTTCTAAAAATCTGAGTAAACCTTTGAGTGAGTTGATTTCTCAACAAAGTACCGAAATTGCACTTACGCACCCTGGTATCACATTCCCTATCCGGCTTTCAATTATTCTCGACTAATTAGACCCAATTTCTGTACAATCCACAATGTCTCGTCCAGATATCACACGGTCAGAAGCAATGAGAATCTTTTTTCCATCAGTATTCCCCTCTTGGAATGCCCTCTTTATGGCAGTAACCTCGGCATATGTCACCCCACCGACAATGACGACTAAAACAGCAGGTTTATTGGTCGGACTGGGTGAGTTTCTGACTAGAGTGCGACGAAGCTTAGCTTCCCTCGTAGCAGATGTGTTTTTAGGTCTGAATACTTCGTCGTGAATCTCCGGCTCGAGCAGTGTCTTTGATAATGGACCTCGCGCGAGCCGAACCAAGCGTGCGGCTAGCGGCACAAATCCAGAGTATGGTCTGGCTTCCGCACCTTCCGCAGGATATAACTTGTACGATTTATTGACCGTGTACCACGAGTAAATCTGAGATGCAGGGGTGTCTAATAGACTCGAAGGGTCTTTTTCGATTGATGTCGAAGCAATGTCAGACTGCTCTTGAGAGCCCTCGCCCCCGAATCTAGCAAAAGAAGTAAAAGGCGATGAGGAAAGAAGAAAAGAGGAACTCTTAGAAGGGTACACGAGCCCACGAGTCTGCAAGTACTGATAGCTTTTGAGGACTTGATACCCATATGTCTTCAAGAGGTCACCATAAAAAAGTGTCTGAAGCACGTTCTCTTTCAGTCCACCCCGTACCAAGCACAGTAATGAAAGTAAACGCAATACCAAGTGCAGTTCCGCACCTTGGTAAATTAGATCTTGAATCTTAGCCACTGCTTGGGTGTTGGTTAGCTGGTTATCGAGAATCTGCATCTGGAGACTGAACGCATCGCGTCTTGTGCTATTTTCCAACTGGCTTATGGCTAATGATGCCAAATCTGTATGTGTATCCAACAACTTTTGAGTTTTTTGTAATGACCCTAGTTTGCTAACAACCTCTCTGATCTCGGCAATTGACGAGTCTTGTCGGGGAAGATCGTTTCTGGAACGATACTCTTGTTGGAGCTGTTTTGCGCTGACATGAAGGTACTCGCAAGCATCCGAGAACTCCGCTCCAGACAATGATTGGAATAATGTATCGTCCTTTAGTGAAGTTCGCAGGCCAGTCTTGGTGACACCGCTAGCTGAGATTCCCATTGTCTCAGAAAGGACTCCGCCATACGTTGTTTGACATAAGAGTGGTGTTACAAGATCGAGGTCGCGATCGATGATGACAACTTGCTCAATGTTAGACCCGAAGAAAGTGGAACTCGCATAGCCAAATCTGTGACCAAAGTAGTTTCTATTATTTCCTGCTTTTGTGAACTCATCACTGTGAACATCCAGCACGGCAGTGCTTTTGACTGTCTGCTCTTTGACAAGACTTTCAGCACGCTTTTTCTTCAGCAAGGTAGCCAAATACTTTGAAGTCGGCCCAATGGCTGTAATTCGCCCAAAGGCGCCAGTGTGTACCCTTTGAAGCCAATCTAATGACCATACCAGTGGCCATATTGCTTCATTTTGGTCGGCTCCAGTTCGGGTGTCAAACAACTGGTATAGCTCTGGCTCGATTGGATCGGCAACAAACCCAATGGGCCACGAACGGAGTTCAATGTCACCAAGAACTCCGTACTTCGTGAACAGCAAAGGCACAGACAACTCTATTTCCGGTGCGACTATGACATGGGTCAAAATCGACGAGTTCGCAAGCACGCACTGGGATATAAGCTGAAGTGATTCCGGATTTGGTCTTGTCAGGAAAACTAGCGCATTTGTTTCGTATGTAGCGCCAGCGGATGACTTTGTGAGGGGGATAAATGCAGTGACGCCATGAGCGGTGAATGTGCTGTACGGAGCCAGTGCGCTGAGCATTGGAATCAAGGAGGCTTCAACTATAAGGCCGAACTCGGACGAAGGGACTTCGTCCAACAACGTTATCAGTGTTTCCAAAGCCTCGCCATTATCCATGCTCGCTACCGTTAGTGTTCGAGATGACCCGTGGTGATCGCGGGGCAGATAAATCCCCTTACATCATCAGCGCGTGCGAGTGCTGTAGAGGTGTGGGTGCTCGCGTTTGCTGAACTCTGCTCAGGGAGTTCAGGCAGGCTATCCAGCTGTGAGTAGTTTCATATATGAAAGTATTTGGATTTCTCACTTCTTTGGTCAAATAGACATATCTTAGAGCTGATAATTGCTCATTTCTAGAAACGATATATGCACAAAATTAATGGAGTCTTTCACGGACTGCAAAAAAAATAAAAGTCAATATATAATCAGACTGCATTTAAATAATTGTGGCTTTTATCCAGATGCCTTGGTAAGTTTTTGCAGTTTACAAGGTTTCAGGGGTAGTGATGCGTCGAAGGACATAAATGGCCACATTTTAGACTCAACATTAGCTGGTAGCTGAGAGCTTTTTACTCGTCGTCTTCAGCCGCCTTCTTAGCAGCATAGTCGGCGTACCACGCGTCACGCTTCTTCGCCTGGGGGACGTGATAGCTGTACCACCAAAGGTAACCGGCCGGAACACCAAGACCGAACGCAACAAGGATATCGCGGGTGATTCTCTTACCGAGAGTGCCAGCAACGCGGGTGGATGCAGTGTTAGAGACCATTTTTATGTTCAACAAGGTGATGATGATAGTCGGCTAGTCTTTTTGCCAGGGAAGGGTTTAATCATACTCCCATTGGCTGGCCAATAGTCGGCCGGGCAGACTCACGACCTTAACGAACAGACCCCAGATACGGGGTACTGCTAAAAACGGACCAATTCCCAAGACCACCACTAGCGTACCCGCTTTTGCACCTCCACTTCGGAAACATGTTCGCTCGTGCTGCTCTTCGTTCCACGCGTGCTCAGCCCGCGCGCCAGTTCAGCACTTCTGTCACCCGCCGTAGCCACCACGATGGCCCCTATTCCAACCTGCCGTTCGCCGTTCATAACCGCAAGATCCCTTACGGTGTCCTCCACTGGGGTTTCTTCGGCCTCGGCATGCTGACCCCCGTCGGCATCGTTTACTACTACCTCAAAAAGAACGGCAACCTTTAGAGAGTTTGGTGTTCACCTTAGAGACTTAAATTATCTATTATTATTTTGCTACATCTTGGGCTTTGGGCTAATAGGAGCCATGAAAATGAATACTTCGAATTGACTCTGCGTGAATATGTGCACTTGCGAGAACTTGAATATTAGATTCATGTTTTGGAACGTGCGGAGCAGACTCGGTGTGAGTGCAAGCACCAGTATATGCCGAAGTGCTGGTTTCGCAATACACCTGTGAGTCATAACATTGGTGAAATCGTAGCCATACCACTCAGGTATTTCCATTGAGTCGATAATGGCCATGACGAGGTCATTGTCCGTTACTATCTCATGCTGGTGAAATGTGTCAACGACGTAGGCGGCAACATTGTTGGCCCGCACTAATTGCAGCGGGAATTCTGAGAAGGAATTGGTTTCATTGAAAGGCACAAGTGTAACGCCGGGTCCAAGAATCATGCATAAGTGTTGTACAAATGACTTCTGCTTGTTTCTGGCCCTCGGGACACCAGGTTTCTGTGAACAATTCCGTGCGGGGCCTACAGATCCCCGGGAACCTTTAGTACCTTTCCTTGCCCTATTCGCCTCCCCTCCTCTTCAAGGTGATGACGGGATTTCATTTCCTCATGGCGTTGGCAGCTCAGGCCTGTCATCCTTCAAGCTTCCTGCGTTATCACCATGACTAATCTAATATAAGCGCCGAGCACTATCCCTATGACTAATTATAATTTTTATATTAATGTCCCAGCTGACTGACCTGATAAAGTCTACTATTAGCTTTTGAAATTTCATTGTTTTTAAAAAGTCATGGTGCTTGCTAAGGATTTGCAGTATTTGCTTAGTGACGAGGCGAAGTCTCGGCAGGATTCGCCATTGAAGGCGGCTTTTAAGTATCGCATGATGCCTGGCATGCGCAGTCTGGGAGGTGGTCTCCCCATTGCCGAGCTATTCCCTTTCGACAACGTCCACATGGAGTCCCCGGCAGTTCCCTTTGACAAGGGCATCGAATTGAAGACTTACGACGATGCGAAGACTTTGGACGTCCACATTACGCGGGCAATTGACCAGCCGGCTCAGGACGACGTCGAGCTCCGAACCTCGTTGCAGTACGGCGTGAGTTCCGGCGAGCCCCGCTTGCGTGATTTCATCAAAGAGCACACGAAAAAGGTGCACAAAATTGGTTACGAGGACTGGGACGTCCTGATCAGCATTGGCAACACTTTCACTTGGGATGCAACTCTGCGCACGTTCACGAACCGCGGCGACCCCATCTTGGTGGAGGAATTCGCGTTTTCTTCAGCATTGGAGACGGCCTCGGCTAACGGCTGCAAGGCTGTTGGCGTGCGCATGGACCTCGAAGGTATTGTTCCGGAGGCGCTCGAGACGCAGATGGCCAACTGGGTTGGTCCTCGTCCCAAGCTGCTGTACACTGTGCCCACGGGTCAGAACCCGACCGGCTCTTCGCTGAGCGCTGAGCGCCGTCAACGCATCTACGAAATCGCTAAGAAGTACGACTTCCTCATCATCGAGGACGAGCCCTACTACTACTTGCAATTCCCCAAATACAGCCATCCTGCGCCCGGTGGCCAGCACGCGCCGTGCGAGTCGGCATCCAGTGAGGAGATGATCAAGTCTTTTGTTCCTTCGTTTTTGGATTTCGACACCGAGGGCCGTGTCATCCGCCTGGATAGTTTCTCCAAGGTGATTGCCCCCGGTACTCGTCTTTCCTGGATCGTTGCTCAGGAGAGATTCATTGAGCGCTACCTGCGCCTCGAAGAGTCCTCGGCTCAGACTCCTAGCGGATTCAGCACGTCGGCCGTATACGGTTTGCTTCGCAGGTGGGGCCAAGATGGCTACCTCTTGTGGCTGAACAAATTGAAGAGCAACTACGCACACTCGCGTGACATTGCCTGCGACACGATCTACGAGAATTTCCCTAAGGGCCTCTATGAGTTCGAGCCGCCGATTGCTGGCATGTTCTACTGGATCAAGATTGATTCTCGCCGCTTCAAGGGCTTCAAGGATGCCGGCGGCGATCCTGTTGAGTGCGAGAAGCGTTTGTTCCAGAAGCTGATCGAGAAGAATGTTCTCGTGGCGCCTGGTCACTGGTTCGTTTCCACGGCACAGACCACGCCGCCGCAACCGGAGGTGCCCAAGACCGAAAATGAGAAGTACGCCTTGTACTTCCGCGGAACCTTCGCTGGCGTAAGCCACGAGGTGCTGAAATCGGCTCTGGCTGATGTCGGTCAGGTTCTGCACGAGGAGCTTACCGAGGAGCTCGCGCAGTAAAAGCCATCGTCGCAGATGGAGATGAGCTAGAAGAAAAACTCTTATTTACCTGAAATAACATTAGAAATAAAATATTACCAAGAAAAACATCAAATAAATTATCAAACTCCCACACCCGCTTGTCGCAGCTCCTTCTCCATCTCTTCTCTGCGTCGCTGCTGCCATCGAACAAGCGACGCCTGGTTGTGGATCTTGAATCCGAACATCTTGAGACAGAACTGTTCCGACGTGCGCCGCGGCAGGTGCTTCGGATATGATTGGAAGAGCATACCTGGGAAGCTAGTGCCGAAGTATGCGCCGTCAAGCGATGCATTATGCTGGGCTGGAGGATGATAGATGTCTTCGCACTTCGGGCAGTACAATTTCACATAGCTGTGGTCCGGCAGATCGTGTAATCCAAGGGGGAGGACAGGTTGAGCACGGCAGAGGGCCCTGGGGCACCGCCCGAAGTCTGCGTTGACAAACTTCTGCAGCATCTTTTGCTGGCCCCGCGTCGTTGTGATGTATCGGGCGTGCACAAGCCCATAAAACCGTTTGGCCGCACCTTCCTTATCACCGTTGCCCATCTGCATCTCATCCTCAGCAGAAGAGTACGAGTCGGGTGAGAGAATGAATTCCACAAGGTCCAGCAAGCGCCATTCACCGGTCTCGATACCCGTCAAATTGAATCTGTCCTTGATATAATCTGAGTCAATGTAGGTGAAGAACTGAAACTCCGGCGTTTCCAGCTTATTTGCAATCCACGACCTCGAATCCATCGAATCCACGTCAACAGATGCTCACTGGAGGCAAACCGTTTTTCTCTCAGTAGCCACCGGGACTTGGTTTTGAAATGACTTAGAGGCGGCTTACTCACCCAATGTTTGACGGCGATAGCGTCCCAACCTCCTGTACCCTTACTGGCGCCAGCCTTAGAGCGTACCCACCCACAGAAAACTGACATGAATACATAATGTATCAACTGGATCTCAGCATTATCCCTTCATTCTATGACTTCGTTTTATTCTATGACTTCGTTTTATTCTATGACTTCGTTTTATTAAATTTTAAATAAAGCCTGTATACTTGCGCAGTTTCACACCGCCGTCCTCAAGCACCCGAGCACTCACCTGATCCATGGAATAATCTTGCGAGTAAATAACCTCCGATACTCCGGTTTGTACAATTTTGATGCTGCAGGTAAGACATGGACAGGTATTACAATATAATGTTGCTCCGGATACCCTGGGCCGGCCAGCTTCCAACAGAGCGTTCTCCTCTGCATGCAAGCATAAACAGGTCGCCAGCGCTGTTCCTCCCTTAGATCCCGAATTACACCGAATACAACCGCCTTCATTGCAGTTTTTCGAGCCTCGTGGCGTACCATTGTATCCAGTGGAGATGATCCGATTCTCGTGCACGAGCACGCAGCCTACACGCCGCTTCATGCAATTGGATCTTTGCGATGCGAGCTCGGCAATTGTCATAAAATACCGATCCCAACTTGGCCGGACCCGCTCCTGGTCCAGAATGTTGAGCTCTTTTAGAGCTCTGAAGAGTTCAGTCTCGGTGCTGAAGTCGTTGATCAGATTAATGTGGGCACGGCGAATGTTTTCCAGTCGATGCTGCAAAATGAGATCCCCACTTAGACCAGAAATGTTGCTCCTCGCAGCTCTCACATCATCAGAAGCCTCCAAGTGCAGATGGATAAACCAAGGGCGTTTGCACACCTCCCCAGGCACGCTATCAATCAAAACGACAAAGTCATCGCGCCATTTTTCAACAACTGATTCTAGTGCGTCGTCATTGTTTTCCACAACTTTGAAGCCTTGTGTAGCAAAATATCTCAGACTAGTCTTGCGGCCACTTCCGGGCGTGCCAGTAATACCCACCAGCATCGCGCCTGTACCGCTTATATGACGCGACCTGCCAAAACAAATTAAGGAATGGAAAGGGTTTCCCACATGCAGAGACATCGTCACATGCTAATATAAAATCTCCCTTATTAGCCCTGCCGTGCCGATAATTCTCCCCAAGAGTTAAATGAAGCCGTTCACATTGTTGCGGGTGGCAGCAAGGCCTCGGAACATTGCGGTGGGCCTTGTAATCACCTCACCAGCCCTTTATTGGCTTGCCTTTTCCAAAGACAATGAGGGGAACCCGAGGCAAGCGCGGTACTGGCAAGTCAAGGTCTATGAATTTTTCCCGCTTAGGATTGCTTCTCGCCTTTGGGGATCCTTCAATTCGATCACTCTCCCTGTTTGGTTCCGTCCTTATGGTTTTCGGCTATACTCCTGGCTTTTCGGTGTCAACATTAACGAAGTCGCCGACAGCGATCTCACACATTATGCCAATCTGGGTGAATTCTTCTACCGCAAACTCAAGCCGGATGCCCGGCCAATTGCAAATGCCTTGGTGGTAAGTCCTTCCGATGGCAAGGTCCTGCAATGTGGGCAACTACTGGATAACGCGCACATTGAAAAAGTGAAGGGTGTTTCCTACCCCCTTCAGAAGCTAATTGGCGAAACTATTGAGCCATCAGAAGTGCCGCATATACCCGCAAAAAAGGATGACGATGAGAATCACGGACTTGCGCTAAAACGTCATGAAAAATTTGCCGAAGTCAATGGGATCAGCTACACTGTGGACAAAATGCTAGGCACTTCTGGGCATGCTAAAGAAGTAGGCGATGCCACCGATGCTCCTCAAAGTCTGGCTGACACTCCCTTTTGGATGCCTTCACCGAATACTAACAATCGACTCTATTATTGTGTGATTTACTTGGCCCCCGGAGATTATCACCGGTTTCACAGTCCTGTGCCTTGGGTTGTAAACCTGCGCCGACACTTCTCGGGCGAGCTGTTCAGTGTTGCGCCTTATTTCCAAGAACGAATGGCAAACCTTTTTTGCCTAAACGAACGCGTAGCGCTGCTGGGGAAGTGGAAGTATGGTTTCTTCAGCATGACCCCCGTGGGTGCCACCAATGTGGGCTCGATTATCATCAATTTCGACCACGACCTTAAAACAAACCGCCACAAGCAAAAGGCTAATACTTGTGAAGAGGCCAACTATCACTCTGCCTCTCTTCTTCTGAGAGGCTATCCCCTCAACAAAGGCGCAGAGATGGGTGGATTTCGTCTTGGCAGCACCGTTGTTTTGGTGTTTGAAGCACCTGACGACTTTGAATTCTTGGTGAAGGAAAACGCAGTTGTGAAAATGGGCGAACCATTGGGAACTCTTTCGGCTAAATAGAAAATATATAGTGCGAAACTACTAGTACTGCTAACGCATAGTTATTTTACTCGCCGATATCCTCGTCCCACTCCTGGGGCTTCTCCTTGATAAATTTGGCCATGAGCTCCTTGCAGTCCTTATCATCCAGGTTAACAACCTCAACACCCCGGGAACGCAGAAGATCCTCGCCGCCCACGAAATTATCATTCTCGCCTAGAACAACTCTCTTCACGCCATATAGGAGACAAGCGCCAGTGCACATAATGCAAGGTGACAGAGTCGTGTACATTGTTGCATTTTTATAGCTTTTACCAGGAAGCCGCCCGGCGTTTTCTAAAGTAGAAATTTCACCATGGAGTGTTGCCGACGATTTCTGGATGCGCATATTGTGGCCGCGACCAAGCACAGTACCATCCGCATCAATCAGTGCACCCCCGATAGGAATACCTCCTTCTTCGTATCCCTTGCGGGCCTCCTCAAAGGCAATTTCCATACCTTTCTTATCGTCAAACATTGTGGGGTATGATTGGTAGTGGTAATATGCGAGTTGATCAGTGTGTGTAACCTAAACCCCGAGTTCAGGACACGGACGGGCACATCCACCTCAACCAAATCCACCGCCCCCAGATATCAAGCCTCGTGTGGGTGTTCAGGATTCCTTCGGATCTGGTCCATTGAGGCAGTAGTGTCGGATGGTTAAATATACCAGAGATTTCCAGGATTCTCTCGAGTTTGTGCAAAAAGTAGATCCATCCTTGAAGTCAATTGTGGATAATCATGACTTTCCGGCTTTTTTCGCTTCGAACACTGAGGAGAAGTCATCATTTCATTATCTCGTCCGAAACATCCTCGGTCAACAAGTCAGTGGAGCTGCTGGAAGAGCAATTTTGAAGAGATTTCTAGACCTCACACTCAAGAATGATCCACCGGAGGTGTCATTTCCCGCGCCAGAGCGTATACTTGAATTCAGTGTTGAGGAGTTGAGATCAGCTGGGCTCTCCATACGCAAGGCTGAATACGTCCGTGGGCTATCCCAAGCGTACCTAGATAGCATTCTGTCGGACGATATCCTGGAAGCAGCGGATGATGACGAAGTAGTTGACAAAATTGTATCTATACGGGGACTCGGGCCGTGGACAGCCCAGATGTTTCTGATATTTTACTTGCACCGCAGGGATGTATTTAGTCCCGGTGACATAGGAGTTCAAAGAGGTTTTCGCCGATATGTCAAGGAGCGCCCGCATCTGTTAAAAGAAGAGCTCGAGGAATTGGCTTTACCTTTATCACCAGGGAAATCTAGAAAGGCTCAGGCGAGACCAAGTGTTCCTGCTGATCTGAAAAACATGGAACGGATCGTGGCGAGGTTCTCGCCCTGCCGGACTGCCTTCCAAATGATACTTTGGAAAATCAGCGACATTCAAATGGATTACATCGAGGGCCGAAACGATGAAGAGGCCAAAAGCGAACCCCAGACACCAGAAGCCTCGCCTAAAAAGCGCAAGACACGCTAAACATGTATATGTATATGTATAAGTATGTACAAATATTTATGATTAGGCCGGAGCCGGTTTCTTGACGCCGTATTTCGACCGTGAAGTCTGGCGATTGACCACGCCCGCAAGATCGAACGCGCCGCGCACACACTTATATTTCACACCGGGGAGATCAGGTGTACGACCGCCGCGAACGAGGACAACACTGTGCTCCTGCGCATTATGACCCTCACCAGGGATGAAAGCCGTAATCATCTTGCCTGTCGTTAGTCGAACACGGCAGACCTTTCGATTTGACGAGTTCGGTTTCTTTGGTTTCATCGTCATGACCCGGACGACAACTCCACGTCTTTGCGGACAGTTCTCCAGTACCGGCGACTTGGACTTCGCCGCCTTTTCCCGCTTCTTCATAGTGGCAAAGTTTCCTCTTCTCAGAATCTGGTTTACGGTTGCATATGAACGGCTCATAGCCGGGACTTGAGGCTGGCGAAGTGGCAGCATGGATGGCAATTTATTCGCAAAAAAAGAGCTCTTGCCAGCAAAAGTGGGCTTATAAAGCATCCGCGGCATTGCCGTCGGGGCCGCCCGCAAAATGCGGGAGAAAGCGGGGAACATTTGGGAGACAGCGCGGTGAGAAGTGGAAATTTCAAAGACGTCTACTTACTAACACGCCAGTAGCTACGCATAATGCTGATGACATAAGCACATTATATGTATCTATATATATATATATGCTATATATATATATATTGTTTATCTTTTACAGCATGAATTTATATATACATATATATATATGGTGCTCCTGTTGTAGAATATCATTAGCAATTTATCTTCTAAATTTTGTAGGCATCACTTTTGAGGAAAATGTTTCGACAGAATGCAATATCTTGGCAAAGGCTGAACCCATTTTGTTCTCGAATGGGGTGAACTGCACCTCTTCTGACCCGAGAGCCTCAATAAGGCCTTTTCTCGTTACTAAACCTAGAAAGGTACCATCCTTTGATGTGATGTATATTGAGTGGGGTCCCAAATCTCGGAAAAAGGAGTTCACGGTGTCAATTGATTCATCTGGTGTCACAACAACGGGGCTCTTGTCCACTTTGGACCCGCTGGTAGCACCAATAAGTCTCAAATTGCTATCAAGAATTGGATATCTCTTGAATTTCTGATTGTCTCTGGGGATTCCCTCACCATCTCTAATGAAGCTGCATTGGTCCGCGGGTAACATGATGTTTTTGATCGATGCCTTAGAAAAATTAGTAGGAACCTCTGGTTCAACAAACGGTAGATGGTTCTGCTTAATTGCCATATCTGCAATACCGCCTTCCCCTATTTGCGACGCGATGAGTTTCGTGACACCAACCACAACCATGGTTGGAACAATGTAATTGATCGCTCCCGTCAGCTCGAACATAACGACGACCACCGTCAAGGTAATATGCATGACGCCGCTGAGCAATGCGCCTGCGCCAAGAAGAGCGTAAGCGCCAGGATTTATACACATGCCATCGTCGGGACACCCAGAAAAGTATCTCGAATTAGGAAACTTGTCATGCAGCATCCAAACAAACATTCCAACGAGACGGCCAAAAAGGGCACCAATTGCCAATGACGGAACGAAAATACCAGCGGGAACTTTTGCTGCGCCATATGAAACGAGCAGTAGTAAGGTGCGCAGGCAACATGCTATGAAGAGAGCAAGAATCACGCTGGGCTTATGATCCGCGCTACAGCTCGCATGCGACTCTCCTCCATGTTCGCATTCATGAAACAGGATTTGCATGCTTTTAGTCATGTCAACTCTCAGATATGTGTTGAAATAACAAACTGCGGCAGTGAGCACAGACAGTACAAAGGCTTCTGCGAGAAAGTGCTGACCCCAGAATTTCTTGCGGAGGGCAGAGACCCGCAAATTATACTTGATTATCAACCGGCCACAGAGACCACCAAAGACACCCAGTATAACTAGGAATGGCATCTCAAAGCCGTGCCAACTGCCGTTGTACTCCACGCTGAATAGCACGAGTTGTCCAGTTCGAAATGGATTGAAGATAGCTACAACTGATGTTGCAACCAAGCAACAAAAGTAGGTACGCCAGATGGTCGCCACACTCAAAGATGCAGCCATTTCTTCGATACCAAAAAGGAGACCGCCAATGGGGGAACCGAATGCGACGGCTACACCGGCAGCACAGCAAGCAATAATAATATCACTGCGCTTTCGAAAATCCTGCTTGATCAATTTTGAAGCGAAAATATTCCCCACACAAGCGGCATAATGCACACTAGGGCCTTCTTTGCCAACCGATAAACCCGATGCGATCACCAATGGTAAGGTCAAACACTTTACGACCAGAACAGTTTTGTCCAAAAATTTGGGTGCATTGAAACCTTGGACTATACACTTAATCTCGCTGATTCCTGATCCAGCAGCCAGTGGTGCAGAGCTTGAGACAAGGTAGCTTGCAGAGACGGCAAACATAACAGACAGGAAAACGTATATCAAATAAGATACTGCCCAGTGATGCTGTACCCAGGCTGTACAGCCATCTTCCTGCCCCAAGCAACAAGAAGATTCATTCAAATACCAAGATGTTCCACAGTGCCCTTCTCTCAAGTCAGCTAACCAACTCGTCGACAATGTCAGCACGACAGCAATTGCTCCAATCACAGCGCCAGAGAGTGCAAGCACCAACCAGCTTCGACAAGCCATAAGAAAATGGGAAATAGTGAACACATTCTTGGATCTAGCAAGTCTGGCCTTGTTTTGCGATTCAGAGTCTGCAACCCAATCCACCGTATGGAATTTGGAAATATCCATTTTCAAAGCAATGCACCTTAGAGCCACCAATAATCTGTAAACAGGCTGCTCCAAGCGTGCTGCTGGCAGTCAGAGCGCACACACTGGTTTGGATGCACCGACTATGCCTATAGGGGATCAGGGTACTACATGCGCTTACTGGAGTGTACCGTCTCTTGTACGTGCCAAGAACCTGTCACGAAGCTGCACACGCTGCGGACTTTGGCAAAAGTCATCAATAGCTTAGAGTGCTGGTGCCAACTCCGAGTTTGGCCTGATATTCCAGATTGCTCGAAAAAGACTCAAAAAAGAGAACATAAGCGAGTGTGAGCCACCTTCAAGTGTGCTGCCTCGTCTCCGAAAAGAAGCCAAGGGAATACATACGCCGCAGACAACATTGAGTGATATTCGCGAATATCACAATGCTAAGAAGAGCGAGCAAAGTCCTCTATTCGATTCAGCGGCAAGAATTCCCAGCGACATAAGTGTCACTGACCTTCAGTGGCTACATGAGCTAGAGACGCACAGCTACATACCCCCTTGGAAGCAGGAGAAAGAAATAAAGCAAGCGGATGAAGGTGTCTTGGAACCTACCGTAAATATTAATGTTCCTGACGCAATACCTGACTCTTGTCCTAATTCTCCCCTAATTCTTCACGAAGTCCCTGATAGTGACGAGGAGACTTGAGGCTGGAACTCAGTCTTCAGATCTATTAGAATTTTCTATATTTATCACTAAACTATTAAATTGTTAACTGGTCATGATAGAGAGCGCGTAGATGCTTATCAATCCACGTGATAATCAAGGGCGTGCCTTTGCTGTTGTCATTGCCCTGCATATCGCCCTGCATCATAAACGAGAAGATAGACCCTTTCTGTCTAACATTTCCAGCATGGAGAAGGATCAAATTCTACACTTGACGCCCCCGCCTCGGAGGTCAAGAAGATCGCAACTTCTGAAAGTTGTCGCTCTTCTTGCATGTGTCTATGTATTTGCTTCATTTTGTTTGAAGGGAGATGTTGGAAACCAGATAAGTTAATGGACTGGTTGTGACGATGGTGAATTCAGCGGCAGCCATCTGCAACATGATACTGAGCACCCGAAACATCCCAAGAAGCATCCGAAGCATCCGAAGCATCCGAAGCATCCCAAGAAGCCTAAACACCCCAAGCATGGTAAGCATGCTAAATTCAACAACACGCTCACCCAGATTGAGTCGGATGCCATTAATCTTGTCTCCAAGGACCGTTTGAAGGGCTTTATTGAGCATTATTTCTCTGCTGAGCCCCATTTAGCAGCTCAAAATGAGGCTCTTGTCAACTACACTCGAGACTATTTCACTGAGAGCGGATTCGCAGCGGATGTTGAGAAGTACGATATTTGGCTCAATTACCCTGTAAGCCACCGGGTTGCGTTGTTGGGCTCTAGTGGCGATGTCGAGGTCGAGCTGTCTTTGGAGGAGCCTGTGCTTGAAGAAGACCCTACTACGGGCCGCGAGAATCGTATTCCTACTTTCCATGGGTACTCAGCCAGTGGAAATGTTACTGGTGAATTGGTGTATGCTAATTTGGGCCGCAAGGCTGACTATCTCAGGCTTGTCGAGATGGACGTAGATCTCCGTGACAAGGTGGTCATCGTTCGGTACGGCGGCATTTTCAGAGGACTCAAGGTGAAGTTTGCTGAGGAACTTGGCGCTGCTGCAGTATTAATTTACTCCGATCCGGCTGAAGATGGACCAATTACTGAGGCTAATGGTTACAAGGCTTATCCCGATGGACCAGCTCGGAATGCCGAAGCTGTTCAGCGCGGCAGTGTTCAGGATTTATCTCATGCTCCCGGTGATCCGACCACTCCTGGATTTGCTTCTACCCCTGAGAATGATGAGCTTCGAACCGAGCCTCAGGGCATCCCGGGAATCCCCTCTGTGCCGATTTCTTATGCCGACGCGCTGCCCTTGCTGAAGTCTTTGAATGGATTGGGTCCGAAGGTTCCGGAATGGGAAGGTGCCCTTGCTGGAATTGATTACTCGATTGGTCCCTCCGAAAAGAAGGTTTTGGTCGACAATGCTCAGGACTATGACTTCCGTCCGAACTCGGATGTCATTGCTCGTATCCAAGGCAAGAGTGATGAGGAAGTTATCATCGGAAACCACCGTGACGCGTGGATCCTCGGCGGTGCGGACCCAAATAGTGGCAGTGCTGTTCTGCTCGAAGTGGCGCATGTCCTTGGTGAGCTTGTTAAGTCAGGCTGGCAGCCGGAGCGGACAATCGTACTGGCCTCATGGGATGGTGAGGAATACGGCCTTTTGGGCTCAACTGAATGGGGCGAGGATCATGGCGAAGAGCTAAAGAAAAAGGCAGTCGCCTACTTGAATTGCGATGTCGGCTACTCTGGCACAAAGTTCGACGTCAGTGCGAATCCTCTTCTTAAAAATATCATTGAAAAGGCTGCTCATGGTATCGATTTCCAGAATAGTACTTTATCCAAGTACTGGGGTGGTGATGTCCGTACTCGGGTGCGACCCCTAGGCTCTGGCAGCGATTATACCGTCTTCCAGGATCACTTGGGTATACCCTCATTCGATGTTGGATTCGCTGGTGGAAATAAGGCTGTTTATCAATACCATTCCAATTTCGACTCACTTCATTGGATGGAGACTTTTGGTGATACAACGTTCGAATATCACGAGGCGGTAACACGATTCATCCTTGTTTCTGCTCTCGAGCTCATCGAGAGTACAACGATTTCCTATGATCTGGTTGACTACGCTTTGGCTGTCAAGCATGATGTCAAGCGGTTGCTAGACGGCTATGAAGGTCCTGCTCAGGAAGAGGTGGGACGCCTTTTCCATGAAATTGGCCGTTTTATCCATAACTCAAAGGCTTACACCCAGAAAATGTACTCTTTCGATCACGATTGGGATGAACTTTTCCGCGATGATGATGGCAGTTTTTGGAAAGGTGCCAAGAAGTTGCTGTTCAAGCTGCTCAAACGCAAGATCAATAACAATTTATTGGATTTGGACAAAAAGTTCCTTTACGATGAGGGAATAGAAGATCGACCCTGGTTCAAGCATATTCTATATGCACCAGGCAGGTACACCGGATACGCCGGTCAAGTTTTGCCTGGTATCGCAGAGAGCTTGGAGGACGGTGATACCGACCGCTTGATTAAGTGGATTGGAATCACCGCCAATGCCGTGAAGGCAAGTAGTGATTCCTTGAAGACATAGTTTTTTTTCTTTAGCTCATGAATAACTGTTCGATTAATTATCTTGACTGTAATCTATCTTGACTATAATCTTGTGGCATAAAGTGTGAGGAAGGGGGCAGGGGGGTTGTAGTAGATGCGGGACGGGACTGGTCGCTTTATCTCTAGGCCTCACACTTATCAACAAAAATTCCACATCTTCATATTGCTTTAATTTGCATCAAAAGAATTATCATAATGAAGTATGCATTCCGAGTGATGACAGAAGGATCCACGAACAATTGGCCTAGTCTATATAGGTTTGACAATACACATTACTTATGCCTCAAAAGCGTGAGCATTCCTTCCTCGTTAAGAGCCCACAAAGAAGCAATGACTTCGAGATTTGATAGGATATCTCCTCGAGACTCTTTAGTTCGTATATCATCATTTTACCAACCCCTATCTCATTGCAATTACAATTTTCAAAGATGATGATTCACCAATCTTATTCTTCACCAGATCACCCCGAACCTTATCTCAGTGG